>JAYKAV010002827.1:823404-874142 GCA_035582835.1 Phoebastria nigripes
CCTTCCCTTCCCTTCCCTTCCCTTCCCTTCCCTTCCCTTCCCTTTCCTCCCCTTCCCCTTCCCCTTTCCATTCCCCTTCCCTTTCCCTTTCCCCTTCCCTTTCCCTTCCCTTTCCTTCCCCTTCCACTTCCCTTCTACAAGACAGGACATGGTTCCCTTACCTACTTTATTCTGGTGAGCAATTAAATGAAGTTGATACATAAATCTCAAAATGAAGTAGAACTGCCTGTGTTGATTTGATACCAGTTAACTCAACAGGCATACTAAGGGCTTGATTTTTAAACTTTTTTTTTTTTTTTTTTTTTTTTTTTTTTTTTTTTTTTTTTTTTTCATTTCTTGCTTTACATTTTGTTTTGGAGTTATCTGCAGAAATGCAAGAGGGGAATCTGAGATCTGGGAATAGCACCAACCCCTCACACCAAAAAAAACCAAAAACCCTACTTACTTTCACTGGCTTTTGGCTTTTCTTTTTTTCATTAAAATTGGCCTTTACTTTAAAGAGCAGATTTGCCGACTTAAAACTATTTGAGCTGAACAATTACCAGGTTACTGTCAAAAGGAACTATGATGCTTCTTTGTCCTCTTTGAAGCAATCTCCTTTATATCTAACCCCTATTCAGAAGCTCAGCAGCAATCACTCGTATATGTTGAAGATCCCCACGTTCAGTGTTTTTTGCTAATAAGTAGCAGAGTAGGGAAATAACAGATGAACTATACAGGACCCCTTTCTGTGCTCCAGGTTTTTGGAGATTAAAATTCAAAAACTCCTTTTAAAAGGAAGCATTAAGACACATATTTTGCTTCAATAAGGCAGATGTTAAAGCCCACAGTTAATATCTGTTGCCTGCAAAATTACAGAAAACTGTAAAATTTCCCAATAGTTAGAAATCAGTAGTGCTATAACTACCTAAAAGCCTGCACTCACAACAGCTATTTTTCTATTAGGTTTAGATGAATTTTCTTTTATTAGTTCTGAAACCATGATAATTCACAAACAGTCTCTTTGCTTAGGAAGAAACTTGTATTCTGCACCATCTTTATGCCAGGGTTATGTAAACTCAGAAAATGAGCCATTATATTTTGTTATTAGAAAAAGATCTAACACAACGATCAACAGAGCCCTTACCACTGATTCAGCCACAGTCCATACAAAACACAAATATAGATAAAACCCAGAGTCTGATTCTGCTACTTATGGCCATAGTAATTTTTATACCAACAGGTCCTGCAAATATTAGGGAAGTGCTCACAAAACCCTGAGTGACCAGAGGAGGTGGAGGTGCTCTCCTAGTGATTAAACTGCTTAGGAGACTGGCAGAGCTAAGCTGGCATTCATGTAGAATCAGACATTAATAAGCTCAGTTCAGCAGAGCATACTGTTGACTTTGCGCAAGAAGTATTAGCCATGAAATCTCCTCAGAATTAAATGTGTCTTTTTCGGATAAGGATACCCATTAAGTCAATCAGCACGCATGTTTTAAAATTCTGAGTAAAGACATGATAGAGCAGAAGAACTAAACAGCAGCAAATGAGTGAGCTAATCATGTAATGAAGCTGGATTAAAAATGAGGTTGCATTCTGAAGAAGGAATATGATCACAAAACCCTTATAAGAATACAGAGAGTGTATCGCCTTAGCATATATAATGCTCTCTGCACCAACGCAATCACCAGATTTCAGAAACATCAAATTTATCTGGGGGCAGCTTATCCCACCTTTGCATTCTTCTGTCTGCCTCCAAAGGAGCTGGCACTGTCAGAGGCAAAACCAAGAAAAGACAGGTGAGGCCTAATCCAGGGTTATACTCCCCTTGCATCTATGTCATTAGCATCCCTGTGATACTCAGCAAAACCAGGAAGGCACCAAAACAGAGATTATAAACAGCCCTGAAACCTCCCTGGCCCAAGTGTGAATTGAGGATTTCTAACATCTTTCATGACTGTCCCTCGCCCACAGCTGGATCCCATTGTATGATCACTTATTTATACCCAGGACTGGTGTCGTGCCCATTGCACTGACTTCCACTCCTTTCACTAGGCACACAGACAAACTGTAACAGCATGAAATACACCCTCACAGGCAGAATATGAAGTAAGCTGCGTACAGACTTCATTTTGTCATATTGGTCCTAGAAGATACAAGCTGTGCAAATTTAGACAAAAGGTCCAATAACTTTCCTCTTTGCATGGGCTCAGTGACAGGACCAGGCACGTCTGGGGACATGGAGAGCTTCTCTCAATGCCCAACCAGTCCCTTCACATCTGCCCAACTGAAGAAGTAGTTACTATACCGAGTTTGCTCTGTGCAG
Organism: Phoebastria nigripes; assembly: GCA_035582835.1. NCBI lineage: Eukaryota > Metazoa > Chordata > Aves > Procellariiformes > Diomedeidae > Phoebastria > Phoebastria nigripes. The sequence goes on from JAYKAV010002827.1 coordinate 825,713, forward strand.
CATGATGCATTATAAAGCTGGTATCCAGTAAAGAGAAGAAAAGGGCTCCGTGCTTATTTATTTGTACAGACATGTTGGCAAGTGACTGTTTGCCTTAACAATATGTATCATCTATAAAATTAAATTGCCAAAATATACAGATTATCCAGACTTGGAGGAAGTTGCCAAAGCTTGAAGAGCTATGGAATTTTTTTTTTTTTTTTTTTTTTTTGCCACATTACAACTTCCAATTATAATAGGGAATGCTCAGGTCTTATAGTAAAGGTTATTAAACAGATGACAGGACAGTGGGTAATAGATGTCTTTCCCTGTACAGGTGTTTTTATCATTTTCATAAACAACAGAATTGCTAAATGAAGTCTGTCTCATTGATTCATAATCCCATTCAATCACCCATGACTTGTTTTTGGACTGCTTGCTTTAACTGGATACTAATGTATAGAGCTGTCTTCTCTCAGCCCTGTCCTGAATGTTAACCTCCTGTATGTTAAGACACCACAATAATGAATTTTCCACCTCAACTAATAAAATGAAGCCATTTAAATTGGTGAAATCAAATATTTCTTGTTCTCCCAYAAATATACCGGAAGTTTATTATGTATATGCTCAAATACAGATCATATCACCTTTGCCAAAGCTGCCTGTATGGCTCAGTAGATCAAATGGATTATGTTTTAATCATTTGCACTTCTATTGCATCTCCCATCCAAGTCAGTCAGAGAGAGGCAGTGACAATGAGTTCACTCTTGTAGCACAGGAGATACTGGTAAGTGAATACTCATGCCTTGGCAGAAGGAGTGTGTAGGAAGGGCACCAACTGACTTGTTCAAGGTTTTTTTACCTTCTCCTTTGTAACACAAAAAGGAATTAGCTTAATTCTGCATTGAAGATGGCAAAGTCATATGTTTGAATGATGGCTAAAAATACAGTTTTGTATTCAAAGTGTCATAACTGGGAATGAGTTGATCCAGAGCCAAATCTCATTGCTGAATCAAGTGACAACTGTTACTGACTTGCAAAAAGACATATTCATTTTGTTCTGTTCCCCACAACTCAGTGAAGTAAACAATCTTATCGACATAAGTTTTGAGGCCAGACTGACTTACATAGGAGTGGGGACTAGAAGCATAAATGCTGCTTATCAGCAGGTGAATCTGTACATTTGGCTCTTGGAATGAAGTCCTGGTCCCATTTACAATAATGATGTTGATCTTGTCTGGAAATTTTTATAAATATGCCTTCTTTGGATGAACAGTACCTAACACCTAGAGGAATTAATTTAGTGACCGCTGGATCATTCACTTCCATACCAAGGCATAATCCTTGGAAAGGGATTTTTTTCCTGGCAACAAATATGAGTGTGAGGAAGGAAAGACAACAGTGAAAACTGCTGGAAAAAAATGAGCTGACCCACATCTGTATTTCTAGAGCATCTGAGATAACAGTCTGTTCCATCCATTGGCGTACTGGAAGTTCATAGCCATCGTTGTATATATGCGCAAAGCCATGATCTGTGAAACCATAAGAAGACACATGCCACCTTCGCACTCAGCCGGTGTTCAGCCCCACTGAAATTAACTGGATTTTGTTGATGATGATTTGAGGAAAAAGGGAAAAAACAAGAACCCTGTGAAGCTCACCTGAGCTCCTCTAATGAGGTAGGTTCGAATTAAAAACCCAATGAAACGGGTAACTCCTTTCAAAGACTCCAGTGCTCTTAAACTCATCATACATATAATACACTGAACTAGAAACCTAGTAGTATCATGTCAAGTTTATGGTCTGTCTTTAAGAAAAATTAGTTCAGAGAGAGTTCCGAGTAGCTTGTCTTGCTTACTGTATACATAGCTGAGTGAAAAGTTATATGCAGAGACAGAGATAAAGCATAAATTATACAGATTTTTTGCACAATGAAAAACTGAAGAGATTTAGACCTTATAAACATATAGTACCCGTGTAGTCCGGTGCAGAGGTATAGAAAATGCACTATGCTTTTCCAAAGAACCAAAAGTAAGGGAGAAGATGCTCTAGATGAAGATACCTAGGTGCCCATAGAAGATGTTTATAAACTTTTATTTAAATATAAGCAGATTTTTGTCATATGACATTTCTTTTTTCTTTCTTTTTTTTTAACAGTTAATCACTTACTTTTTTGTTTCATTGGCCTATATGTTCTTTTAGAAAGAGAGTGAGATATCCAGATGGTGATACTTGGAAGTTTGCTTCATGAAAAAGGTCAACTCCAAGATGCTCATTTGTTACAGGAACCAAAATGTCAGTGATAAAATTGTGCAAGATGTGATGTATCCATGTATGAAAGGCCATCCCTTCAGAGACTACAAATTGGTCCAGCTCTACCGGAATAAATAAATATATATCAATGTGTATCATTTGCCTTATAGGAACTTAGTTGTCATGTAAGATGGTAGAAAACGAAGTAGAAAGACAGTAGGTGTACTGGTAACAGAATACTAGAAGGGACTTATATAAAAGAGGACATCCTAATCTTACCACAGTCCACAGGCTTTTGCCCTAGACTCCCTCTGGGAGCAATAGATTCCCCCACAGCCCCAGTCCTTGCTGCACTTCTGTCTCTACATGGGAAAACTCCTCACATTTTATAGGAAATATCTTTTTCCTTACATAAAAGCACCTACCCTCCAGATTTGGATTCAGTCATGGACAAAAGTAATTGCTCCTATTAAAAGGTTTGTGTGTGAAAAATGACAAGTGAATTGTTTAAGTACGTTTCTTCCTCGTGATTACACTTCAATAAGCTAGTGACTAACCTTTTGTGGTTCAAAGGGAAAAGTGAAAATGAACTGCCAACAACTGGAAATGAAACGTGGTATGGACCAAGATTTGTCTTGCATTTGCACGACAGGATGTTCCTTCGCTTGGCACAGAACTGAAGTTGTTTAAGCCGCTGATCTTCAACGACAAGCCTCACCAAGCTGCTCCAAACCCGCCAGGTGGTGATCATCTACCAGCTGTGACTATCCAAGAGCAGATGAGACAGATTTTCTGCAGTACACCAGAAGCAGTAGACAAACTACCCAGCCTTCTGGAATCCTGCAGAACAAATGCTGAAACCAAGATCCACCTTTAGAGAGAAACTGAGACCCACGAATACATTCCTTGCAGGGACAACATGCACCTTCGAAAAAAACTGTGCTATAAGGTAGAATTTACTGTTGGTTTGCAAACATGTTTTCACTGAAGCATACCTCCTGAGGTATCTGAGGAAGGGGAAGAGTGAAAAGTAAAGAAAGGCCTGGAGATTATGTACAGTTCAATCAGCTTTCCAAGAAATTCTTTACTCCAGTTGGCCAGAAATTTCTTTTTTTTTATCAAGTCTTCTCCTTCTAGAAAACAAAGAAAGTACAACTTCTTAAAACATCCTGATATCAGAGACCCAGACAGGAGAGACAGAGACAAAGAGCCTTCAGACAGACAACAGTTTGGTGCTGGCTCTGACAGACTGACATGTCACCAGGAACCTGGATCACTGTATCACATTAGAGACCACTCTGATCAATGGGTTATTGACCATTGCAGGGTGGGATATAGGTTACGAACAGGACCTCTATCCCATAATTTATCATAAGAGTGATCTTCCAAACCTTTTCTTTTTAATGTGGAATTAAAAAAAAAACACTTTGCAAAACAGAATCTCTACTGGTTTACTGCCAATTGTTCTAGCTCAGCTGGAGATATATAAATACAGTTAATGGTTTCTTATATGAGACAACAGAGTTGGATCAGGAAAGCAAAGACACTGTTGCAGCTGAGAAACAGTGATTTCAGACAGAAGCTGCAAGTACTCAAGCTAGGAAACTGTATCAGATCCCTTGTGAGACAAGAGATTTCTTCGTACCCCTGCAGAATTGCACTGAATCAGTGAGTCTCACACTGCTGGGAAGCCTACTCTTCAAGCATCTTCTTCACTGAGCTATCTCCTCCAGAGAGCTGCTCTGAGATAACTGGATTTTTTAAAAATGGATATTCAAGACAGGTGCTTCCCTGGGGCATATTTCCTACCCTTTACAAACCTTCAGAAATGTTCTCATGGATGCCTCTTGCCAATGAGAAAAAAGGACAAATTAAAAAAAATAAAAGCAACAATTTTCTCACCAGTCATGTTATTCTCCATAAAGCTGAGAATTCCAAAGCCCCATACTCTTAAAAAGTAATACTCATAAGTAATAAAATTAATAGACACTGTGTGTATGTTTTAAAATCAGGTTACTAAAATGTCAAGCATCTAAGATACTCCTTAAATTAAATTTATGCAAACTGTTTACCATTGCATTTATTAAACTTAGACGGTAACATCACACCAATTGGTTTCACAATATTCTGCAACCATTTCAATTTTAACAGGAATAAAACCAAATAAGGTGAATGGAAATGCAGTACAGTTTAATAGAAATTATCCTAAAAAAGGTAGAAGAGAAGCAGATCTCCCCTTGTCTAATCAACCTTACAACATGCTATGCCAAAAGTACAAATCTGTCACATTCTATGTTTATTTTCCCAAAACCAGGTGTTAACCCTTTCATACTCTCCATTATAGTTGGAAGTATTTAATAAGACACAGTCTCAACAGACAAGACAGAAGCTGGAATCTGTAAAACTCCTGAATCATTGTGTTGCTTCCCGCATCTGCTGCCTAAAAACATCACACTGTGCTATAAGTTTCCACTAATATGGAACAATGTTTGTGCTAAACTTAAAAACCCTTGATGGTATTTATATTACAAAAAAACCAGCTGTGTCTCTATTCCTGAGAAACCTGAAATACCAGCTTCTGCCCTCTCTTTCACCATTTTTCAGTCAGTAACAACTTCAGTGTCTTCGGCAGGATTTCACCCTTATAAAATGGACTGAAATCAGAGCGACATGTCTAGAATACAAAATGGTGGGATTTTTCGTTTAATCCCCACTGGCATTTAGCGTATACTTTGAACAATGAGCGTTGATAATTCTTACCATTTCATCCTCATTAGAAGCACCACATATTCAACTTATGTAAATGCATCCCTTTCCCTCCAGTGTAGGTGCCTGTGAGGAAAAAAGCTAAAAGAAAAAGCATGCAGCATCATTTTGAGCTGCAAGACATCAGCATTATCTCTTAGGAGATGACCAGTGCTTTACTAAAAATGGGCTGCAGCCAGTCTACTCTGGTGGCCAGGGCGATTTGCTCAGGATGAGCCATGACTTGGGCCAGGTCTATCTTGTGCGGCAGAGCATGGCACAGAGTACTCCAAGGCAGGCTGGAGAGGTCTGGTGTGCTCCTGTGGAGCAGTGCAACACTGTGCTGACAGCAATGCTGGCCCAGGCCCCCTGAAGCACAATGCAGTATTAGTGCAGGGCTGTACCTGGTATTCCAAGTCCTGCCCTTCTCTGAGATTAATTAGCTTCATAGTAGCACTTTTTCTTTTTTCTTTTTTTTTTTTTTTTTGAGCTAACAGCAGGTACCACTATGACCCATACACTTACATGGCACAAGGACACTCTCCAACAGTTCCAGTTCCAGTCCCTCATGTAATGGGTAGATTAAGCAAAAACATCTCTGCAATGGGCAGAATTGCCTAAGAATCATGAGCACTAATGTGACTGACCACGGAGTTAATTAAAAACTGTAAAGGCTAAACTGTTTGGCTTGGTGTCGCTCGCAAACATAACAAGCCTTCTTCCCACACCCTCTGCCTTCAGTACTTACTCAGCGATTTGACAGATACACATTTACACAGCATCCATAATGCACCACAAGCTGAAATTTTTCAAGCACACCCAGAAGTGCAGTGGCGTGGTGAGAGTAATGCATTAAAGATTTTATAGCAGAAGCATTCTATTACACATTTGTAACTGCTTGCCACTAATGCTTATTCTGTTCACTACACACACTGCATGCATCATTATCTTGACATACAGTCACTGGTAGGCAAGAAGAAAGGACGCTGTCTCTCAGTTGTCACATGCCATGTTTTTCTGGCACTGAATTGCTGCAGAAAGAAAGTTTCATTATATATCAGCATATATTCCAGATACAGTCTTAAATAATCCAGAGAAAGACACACTTCTTCATCAGGATTCACCTTTGCATATCAGACCCCAACAACAGAGTAAGAGTTAAAATTTTGGGGCAATTAGTCCAGTGACCAGCTGCAATACAATTTGAGACAAATCCATTGCTGCTATGGCCATAAGGCCGAGTGGACAGACTTCTTGGGAGAGTCGCAGAAGAATTAGACTGCCCTGGAGTCAGGACACAGAGCAGGCAAGCAACTATTTCATAATTGCTGTAGGTAGCTTCTGAGCTACTATTAGTCATTACAGCCCGCTGCTGGCTTGTTTATCAAAAGAGCTTTTGCTGCTTCTGCCAGCCTTAGAGAACCATGGAGATATTCAGCACCTGAGGAGGTCTGAGATCATACTAATGGGTGTCGTCAGAGAGGAAAGATATGACAAGAAAATTAAAAGATTCAAGGCATCAGTTTCCTACGCAGAGAAAGTCAGTGTGCAGTTTGCCAGACTGGTAGTTTATGTCATCCTTCTCTCCTTGTCCTTGCAACAGGGTACGCTATCATATCCTCTTATCAGCTCTAAAACACAGGAAAATAAATTTATTTAACTTTGTATTTTTTTCGGAGAACTGAAAAGGTCTGTAATCTTAGGAAACTTTCCTCAAATTCTTCATAAAAAGTCACATGAATATACTACCGCACACAACACCTTGAGCAAAATAAAAGCAGTATTTGTTCAAAGATAATTGTTTTGAACCAACTCCTATGAATTTTTCTGATATGTTTTCATCCTTATTCATTGTCTTACCGCATCCTGAAAAGTAGAATAGCTGCAGAGCTATAAGAAGTATTCTAATTATGGTATCTGAAGCCTGATAAGAAACAGAAACATTTCTAGGCTCAGTACTATTTCTAACATAGTTTAACAGAGCTGAAAAAGAGCAGTTTCTTCAGAAAATACTATGAATGCTAGGGAGCTCATCAGACCCCATAAGTCTTACCAGTTATCTTCTAAGTGTGCCTCAGAGTGATTTGTCTGTCATTGAAAATGAAACGTGTTAATACTCAGACAGACTGCCAGTACTAATTGTCACCAGTATAGGTCTGCAGTCAAAAGCTTACCAAAGCCTGCTAATGAGTTCTGCAGGCTCAAATGATTTGATTCACTGGCCATTAGATACAGCTGAAAATATAAGGTTGAAAGAAAACATCATCATACAAACCCTTGTGGGCTCTTGCACGAATTCTTATCTTATTCAATTCAGTGTAGAGGCAGGTCACTTTTTTTTCTCTGATCACTGCATTTGCTGAATGGCGGAATTTCAGAGGAACTGACTGCTTTCTGAAATAGAGATCAATTTCTTAGAATAATTCTGGCCAGGGGAAAAAAAAAAAGGGAGAAAAGGGAGGGGAAGGACAAACAATTTGAAATAAACATAAATGCTTGGATCGATTCTGTGTGAATCAAGTGGGTTTTGGTACTGAGGTAAAATATTTTATTTGGGAAAAAAATGGAAAAGACCACCTGAAATAGTACTGGAGACCCTGGTTCATCTGGGGAGATAAATAATTACTTCAGAGCCTGTTCTATAGCAGAAACTGAGAGATCCCTGAACTCTAGTTCCACAGAAGATACACTCTTCAAATTAAAGTATTTCTGTGCACAATCTGATTTTTAAGGTAACCTGAAACTACAAAAACACACTTTCTAATTGTCACTAATTTGTGCCCAGGACCTGTGCTTTCTTTGTGCTGCTTAAACAAAACCTTTTTTTCATATTGCACTTTTCACTTCAGACAAGAGAAATAAGTTAGTTATAAACCTCCTTACTATTTCTAAAGTAATTACTGAGCATTTTACTTATTCTTCTGTGATGTGATGAAATCTGTGTCATGAAAACAATGTGAATGGCAAACAAAATACTGAGCATTCATGTAAAACTATTGTAAACTTGCACTTGACAAATTCAGCTCTAAATTACTGTTTTTTTAATTATCTGTAACTTGATTAGATGCTCAACAAAATACAAATTTCTGAAGTAGACAAAAATGTCACTTATTTTGAACAAAAGCCTTCTAGACACAAAAAGACTAGACATTTTCTCATTATCTCGATTACAAGGATTCCTGCTTAGGCAACTGTATATTCCTCACTAGAATTAGAGAGTGATCAGATGCTTGTGAGTCTGAAAGGAAATCTGAGACTGCATGGTCTTTTTTGTAGAGCAATGCATTCTGTGGTTTTGATTGGCAGACTTTAATGTAGACGTTTCAGGCCTTGGTTTTGTCTTCTGTAGCTTCACACCTGCTGAATTCTGCTTGGGGTTTTGTGTTGATTTAAAGAACAGACATGAAGTTTTTAAAGGAATCCCACAGCTGTATTAATATTTGAAGTACATTACTTGTATTTTGCTGTGGTATGAACCATTATAAGAATACTCATTTGCACTCAGGCCACCAGAGTTAAATAGAAGTCTGCTGACAACTTTCCAGAAAGGAAGTAATACCCAAATGATACTAGAATTAATAGAAAAAAGGCCACCACTGAAGTGACACATCTGTGATTTCTACACAGGCATTTTATGAAGCTAGAATAATACAAGATTTTTATTTGGAAGAAAATTATGGTAAAATGTAAAGTCCAGTCAGCAAACTCGGATAAGATGTTGATGAATTAATTCAGATTTTGACTGGATCACAAAGACTTAAAAAGACAAAACAACAGGTTCATCAATTATCCTGGTCTACAGCTATAAAACATACAGCATAATCTATTGTTCCACAGACTGTTTTCATACAGTACATTAAAGATTTTCAGCTTTCCTCCCATAAGCTTTGCTTTTATAGGCATCATGCTGATTGTATCTGTCTGCATTTCTTATCCTTAAAAACTTTGGAATTTCTTGTTCAGTTTCAAGAAAATCTGATAGAGACTGAAGTCTCAAAAGTATGAAATTTCTACAAATTCAACTGTGTCAGAGAAGGCCCTAATTTGTACATTTAAGAAGAAAACAGTATGATTTTAATACCTGTACTTTCTGTTTAACATGTTTGTTGGCCAAACAGCTTCATCACCCCAGGCCATTCATCCCCTTTCTTAGCCAGCCAACAATAAAGAGGGAAGAAGAAATTTAGGGGGATATAAGAGATTATTTAGAGCCTGCACAAGAAAAGTAGTGATATTTTGGGGTCAGGGAGGAAGCAGAGGAGTACTTCAGTACTGAAAGTGTTGCAGGAAGAAGAGGTGAACTGGTGTACCTAGCACACCTAGCGCATGAAGGATCACGATCAGTAAGAGATCAGGCATCATGAGCTCTGGTATTCATGGAACAATTTAGTCTTATTTTTAATCATAAGGTACGAAGCTGTAATATTATCCTCATATGCATATCACTTTGCTTCCTTTTTGACAATAGCTATTTGTGGTTTGTTTAGGAAGAAATATTTTTGGCAGCCTTCCCAGTGATATGTACTAGAAATGACCTATAAATCTTAAAAAAGTTTGTATATTCATAACTAGAAATACACATTTTATTAATAGCTCTGTAGCAAATATAGAGATTTGTTTATCCAAGGTTCATAGGTACACTTGGAAATTTTTTATCTTGGCTATATAAATGATGGATCATCTTTCTTCATAAATACTGTAAAGATGGAAACACCTATTTATGTGTATCATGCAGAAACAATATTTAATCATCTGAAATTATTCTGTAAAAGATATTTCTCATAATAAAAGTAGTTACTGTAAAATTATTTAATATCATGCATAATTTTTTTTTTTTTTTTGCCACGATTCTTTTGAAGAAATAGGCATAAAACAGCAGTGAGTTTCTGTGCATAATTTGGTGTCATATTTTTCCTAAACTATTTTAGTTATGTCTTTCCTATGAGAGAAAGACCATGATGCCAGAATCAGTTGTACTCCATAAATTCTGGACAGGAATGGTTTTGTGCTTAATCCACCTGTTCCTTATTCACACCTCTTAACTGAGTTGTCTGTGTCAGGAAATCAATATTTTATACAGTTCATTGTGCATCACTTATAATGTGCTTTAATCACCCTTGTACATCTAGCACTTGCTGGCACAGAAATAGTCTATTGAGAGGTTTGTCTCCCATCCTTTGGGCATGAAGAGTTTTATTTAATGAGCTCCAAGGCTGCTAGAAATACACTGCAGACTTACCAAAAGCAGTAAGAAAAACAGTTTACACTTGTTTACTATAGAAATGTGCCCAAAGCAGAGAAAGATGTTTTGTTCAATGTAATGAGTTGTGGTGTATAAAAGGTTAATTCAGAGAACTGCAGAAGCAGTCTGATTTTTCCACCTCTGGTGAAACAGGAAAATTATGAGAGAAGCATATGATAATTTATTCATCATGTGGCCCAATTCTTGATTCAGTTTAAAGCTGAAAGCACAGATGAAATACACCATTATAGCCACAATGAAGCTCTTACAGTATTTTATATGAAGTAAAAATACAGATTTATCCCTGAAAGTGAGAGCAGAATAAAAACTGCTTGTTTGCTAGATAAATACCCTAACAAGTAGACGACAGAATGAAGGTCCTTTTCTTCCTCTTTTTGCTGTCATTGTGAAGTTGAATTTCTTTGTTGCATGGGGCACATTCTCCCAACAGATAAGTGGAAGTTGCCTCTCCCTAAATGAGTCTGCAGGTTTGTAGTTAAGGACTCTCCTTGAGTATGACAGATACAGCCTCATAGCCCCTTAAGTTGATGAGGCATTGAGCCTAAGTTTTTCACTTCATGAGTGAGTGGACCAACTCCTAAGCTATTATAGAACCAGCTGAAGAGCAGCACTACCGTCTTCTGATATTCTGTAAAAGAAAAGAGCGCAGTTTTTCACAAAAGATTGCAGAATCACCTGTCCTCAAGGAAGGTTGCTCATTCAGGATTTGCAGACTGAGAAATAACTGAAATTCCAGGTGGAGTTGGGATTTCAGATGTGTTTCCTCCATTCCGAGAGTTTCCAGCTGGCCGGGTCTTGGCAAGACCTTGTGCTCTAATTCAGATCACAGTTCTAAGGAGCCCAGCTTCTGCACATTGTATTGGCTGATGGGTGCCTGCTTCACAGCTCCAGATGCCAGCAGAATGGAAGAAATATATCATATCCATCATTGACTGGATTCAGTATGCAGTTTCTGGACTTTGACATTTGCACAGCTACATGTTAGAAGCATAAGAGTTTAGTTCTGCTTCTCCTCATCCCCAGTTTCTTTTTTTAACACTGTTCCTTTTGAAACACACTTAACAAGTATCCACAGGTAAATATGCCATTAAATAACAAGGATTATCTTTAAACTCCTCAGTCCTTTCGGTGAAAATATTTCTACACACAGACTTACTATCCCAGAAAAAGTTTAACCTTCATTCTGAAACTTTTAGCAGCCTCCCAAGCTCTACCATTGAACAGATGGACACACTTAAATATATGCTGCATTTCCTAGTTCAGCAGCAGTTTGCGGCTGGGAGCTCTCTCACTGCTGTCTCCATGCAGCACTCAGCCTAATGAGTCCCCATAATCTGGGTTCCTCAATGTAATAGCAGTATAAAAGAAAACAAAACAAAACAAAAACCAGTAATATGTATCAATATGAGTTGATGACCTTCCATGTGCTCCATCTTCCCTTGTTATTATTATTGGTTTTTTACTGGACATTTTCACATAGCTCTTGAATATTTTCTGTAAGTTTAACTCCACCATTCCTTTTCTCACTGTCTCACAACAAGCTTTTCTCCCTGCCCAGACAGGACCTGCCCACAGAAAGGTAGAAGATGAAGAACCTCTGAGGTTGTTGGGCTGTGGAAGCTAAGCAGGAGGACAACATCCTACAACACCGTGAATGACGAATCAGCACAAAATGGGAGGAGGAACAGAGTCTGATCATGCTCAGCACAGTTGTCTTCCCCCACCTCCCAAGCCAGAAGTACCTCTCACCATCAAAACCAGTGTGTGGCGGGGAATCCACACAGTCCCAGGTCTCATGTTGCAAAAAATGGTGCTGCTAGTTGCAGGGCCCTGCAAAAGTTAGCTTCACAAGCATGTAGATTATGGCAGCACCCAGGAATCTCAAGCATAGGCACACTGTGCTAGATAGGAGACACACCCTGAACAAAAAAATCCAAAGAACTCATGTCAAGTTTTGTTGGTTTTGGCTTTTGATGGTGGTGTTTCTGTTTCCTTCCCTTTTTTTTCCCCTTCCAGAAAATCTCTCTCATTTTCCATTCCTGTGACAGATGTTAGCTACCTGATACCAAAAAGCTGTAACTTGCTGAATATCCAGATGTTCTCATAACTGCTTCATCGCATTAACATCAGTTTCACACAGCAATATATATCACCTTTATTGTAAGCCCTGCTGTATTCTAGAAAATCCAATAAAAATAATCAGCAGAAAAACTCAGAAAGATTAACATCAAGGAGATGCCTTAAAGAGAGATTGCTTTGGAAGAACAACACTGTACATTGAAAAGGGTTCCTTATTAGCCTCTTTCAGTTGTTAAATACATCAGTTCTCATATGATCCTGAGAATCAACAAAATGGATGAGTGTATCTAAAATGGAGGGTACAAAGTGGGACCTGGCAATACAACAGAAAAGATTACAGAAATAGTAAAAACTGCTATGGAAAAGGGTGAAATTCAAAGAATATTCTGTTGTCTAATATCCTGCAGGATTAAGGAGAATTTGAGGCTCCACAGAAGTCACTCAAAAGATTGCTGTCAGATCCTGAAATAGAAGCAATCATTCATCCACAAGTTTCCCTTCCAGACCTACTCTCCATGAAATTCAGATAACTGTTCCCCTGGAGCGATGCTGAGCTGCCATCTGGAGATGCCTCCTCCAAAAGCAGAGCTAAACCCTATTAGATGAGGCTTTCTTATTTTTTTTTTTTYCCTCCTGCTGCTGCTACTGTTGATCTCACCCAGTTAAGATAAGAGGTAGGCATAAAGTATAGAGCTTTTGCTTCCCTGCAGTAAGGGGAAATTTGGAGTTGCTTCCACATAGGCTTATTCTAGCAAGCACTGCTTTACTAGAACACGCAGGGGTGCAGCAAAGAGCAACAGATGAGTGGTGATCAAGTGCTGCTGCAATCTCCATGTATGAAAAGAACCAGAAAGCAACCCTTCCAAATCATCAGATCCTACTGGCATTCCAGCAACTTTAAGTCAAACAAACTCAAAGGGTCTAGGTCAAAGAAAGTTCACTCTGCATACATCCTGGGTTTCTGCACCTGCTAATCGCCACTGGGCCAAAAGATAGCGGGGATGGTGCTGGGCTAGCTGAGCTAGCTAGATCTGAGAGGAAGTTCCCGCACCACACCTTAAAGAAGCAGTGCAAGTACCATAGGTAATCACTCTGGCTACATCTCTAAGAGAACCCAGATGTATGTATTTATGTATTTATTAAAGGATTAAACTGATGCCTTGGAAAGAGCAAGAAAGACAGGGAAAAAAAATTGATTTTATTTTCACTAGATAATACGCAGATCACATCAGAGCTGACAACAACCTTAGTTGCAGTGTTTAAAACAAATAAATGTATCAGTTACGTCAGGCTTACAGCAGAAGAAAAATTACTGTTTCATTTATGAAACAACTAGGAAATCAGTCAGAACTCAAGCCATTGCACAACTTTGACAGTTCCTAATTCTCCACCCCGCCTCTTTTTTTTTTTTTTTACAAACTAATATTTGGATCAGACAAATTTCATCTTCCTTCATCAATTAAAGTATGGGAAGGTGTGGTGGGTTGACCTTGGCTGGATGCCAGGTGCCCACCAAAGCCGCTCTATCACTCCCCCTCCCCAGCTGGACAGAGGCAAGAAAATATAACAAAAGGCTCGTGGGTTAAGATAAGGACAGRGAGAGATCACTCACCAATTACTGTCACAGGCAAAACAGACTCAACTCAGGGAAATTAATTTATTGCCAATCAAATCAGAGTAGGATAATGAGAAATAAAACCAAACCTTAAAACACCTTCCCCCCACCCCTCCCTTCTTCCCGGGCTCAACTTCACTCCTGAATTCTCTACCTCCTCCCCCTGAGCAGCACAGGGGGACGGGGAATGGGGGTTGCGGTCAGTTCATCACACGTTGTCTCTGCTGCTCCTTCCTCCTCACTCACTTCCCCTGCTCCAGCGTGGGGTCCCACCCATGGGAGACAGTCCTCCATGAACTTCTCCAACGTGGGTCCTTCCCATTGGCTGCAGTTCTTCACGAACAGCTCCAGCATGAGTCCTTTCAATGGCATTCAGTCCTTCAGGAACAGACTGCTCCAGCATGGGTCCCCCATGGGGTCACAAGTCCTGCCAGCAAACCTGCTCCAGCATGGGCTCCTCTCTCCAAGGGTCCACAGGTCCTGCCAGGAGCCTGCTCCAGCGCAGGCTCTCCACAGGGTCACAGCCTCCTTCAGCACATCCACCTGCTCCGACGTGGGGTCCTCCACGGGCTGCAAGTGGATATCTGCTCCACCGTGGACCTCCATGGGCTGCAGGGGGACAGCCTGCCTCACCATGGTCACCCTCCATGGGTTGCAGTGGAGTATCTGTTCTGGCGCCTGGAGCACCTCCTCCCCCTCCTTCTTCACTGACCTTGGTGTCTGCAGGGCTGTTTCTCTCACACATTCTCACTCCTCTCTTCTGGCTGCAGTTGCACAGCAGTTTTTCCCCTTAAATATGTTATCCCAGAGGCCCTACCACCATCGCTGATTGGCTCAGCTTTGGCCAGCGGTGGGTCCATCTTAGAGCCAGCTGGCATTGACTCTATCGGGYATAGGGGCAGCTTCTAGGAGCTTCCCACAGAAGCCACCCCTGTAGCACCCCTGCTACCAAAATCTTGCCACGCAAACCCAATACAGAAGGGCTACTCTTTCACACAGGAGCCTGGGAACCTTCTGGTAGTTCCAGATATTTTTGTATTTGTGCCAAAAAGGACTATCCTCCTTGTGAAGGTTTGATTCTGAGCTGCTCCTCCTAACTTGAACAGCCTTACCCTCCTGTAAGGCTCTGCTCTTGCAGGGACAGAACTAGATATTAAGTAGTATTTTTCCCCTACAACTTTCTCAGACCTTCAGCACAGCCTAATCTGAAGAATTCCTTTCATTTCGGACCATGTCTCCACAATCACAAAGCATCTTGCGTGGGTTTGTCCATACAATGTAACAGGGCAAAATATTCCTTTTGCAAAAAGGAGAAGGAGATTGACCTTTGTCAGCATTGTGCTTAGTGCTGGGAAACAGAAAAAGCAGACAGCCAAGAAAAGTGGAAACACAAAGATGCACAGAGGATGTTTTCTCTAGGACACTCAAAATTCTTCTATAGCAGAAAACTGGACATGTTTCTTTTACTATATTCCAGCCAATGTGAACCTGAAAAATATTTGGGTATTCAGATAAATTGATCTGAACTCAGGCAAACCAACTTACCCGCTCCAAGATCTGACTCATGCTCACTCTTTATTTAACCTGTTCCTCCTTTTCTATTTGGGTAATTGAGAAATTGAGTTCAACCAGACTTAGCCCTCTGGCAAATGTCTATCCAAGAGGTAATAAGCCAAAGAAAATATAAGGTAATTATCTGTTTATAAGCTAATGTACTGCAATCAGACAATCTATTTGTGATACACACTGAAGTCCACTTTTTCTGCAAAACTCAGGAATATGCTGCCCTGTTCCTGGAAGACATCTAGAAGTATTTCACCTCTTCATATGTATTCTTCATATAAATATAGCACTGTCAAGAACACGTTGTGATAGGGAGGAACCCACTGTCACTACTGTCT
The DNA here is from genome assembly GCA_035582835.1 of Phoebastria nigripes. Taxonomy (NCBI): domain Eukaryota; kingdom Metazoa; phylum Chordata; class Aves; order Procellariiformes; family Diomedeidae; genus Phoebastria; species Phoebastria nigripes. Next base: position 841,548 of record JAYKAV010002827.1, read on the forward strand.
GTCACTGCATCTACACTTCCACATTTTAAGGAATGACCTTGGCTAAGCCTGCACAATACCTTGCAAGAGTAAACCTAAAGGATGAATGAACAAATACACACCGGAGAACTGGTTAGAGGGAAAGAAGAGACAGAAAGGGAGGAAACCAACGAGGTATTTCTAGTTACCTGAATTCTTCTCATCTGCATTTTTGGAAGGAGTGTGTGTTGGGGATTAGTATTTTCCGGGTTTGTTTGACTTGCAGCAAACCAGAGCTGTCTCCACTTCCAAAACAAAAGTATTTCAGTCAGTTTTGTCATGAGTGCCACAAAAAGCAGTGAGCTAGTGATTGGTGATATAATGGAAGCAACGACTCAAAACTGAATGACTACAGTAATAGACCTGAATATGAAAAACGAAATTAAGAGATTGGAGGCAGAACCAACAATATCAAGGAAAAATTTTGCTGTCCAGGAGCAGCATGAAACAGAACCACCTCCAGATTTAGCCCTTGAAAATTGCAACCGTAAAGGTACACTCTTTTTCCAGTCTTGACATTGAACATTGCTTCACTTCTGTAAATTAAAATGTTTGTCAGAACAAAGTCCAAAATATAAAACCAAGAAGTATACTGAATGCTTCATAGGCCACAGCCATTTAGAAGTGTTCAGTCTGAAAGGTTACACCGAACAGAAGTGCTGTCCCAGGAACAGCAGAACCCAATCATTTAGCAAAATCAAAACTTCACCCACAGCTTTTTAAAGACCATACTAAACTGACTGAGAAGAAAAGGTATGTTCACTAGCACTAGCACTGTGTGGAATGGCAGAAATGGTAGACTTATTCCTGATTCACACAGAAACTGTCAAGACTCGGTCTGTATTTGGAAACGACATAGGACCTAACGCTAAGATTTGCTTCTGGTTTGTTTGTTTATTATACTTTCCAATACTGATAGAGCTCCCCTCCCATCGATCTCAGGACCATGGGCTTGCAATGGAGAATATAATTTTGTAACAATACACTGTATAGCTATTTGGATGAGCAAGGTTCCCTGTTCTACTTATTCTTCTTGAAGGAAGTAAAATAGTCAAGGTCAACACCTATGGTTGACTCTTGCTTACTTGCACACCAGGTGGAATGAAACAAAATGGGTATACATTATCTGCCTACTACTTTCCTTTGCAGAAATAGAGAAGAACTGTAATTGCAGATTAGGTTCCCCACAAAAACCATAATGGAGCAGGAATTTAAAGCACCAAAGTTACACAACAATGTGAGGCTGGAAAGATACTATTCTAAAAGAAATGAGGAATCTGTAATGCTGAAAAAGCGTAAGAAAAAACATGCAGAATGGCAATTGCAGTCTAAATCACTACCTAAGCAAGTTCTCAGGAGTCAACAATTCTGGATTCTCTTCATACAGGCACCTTGTTTTTAATTCCAAATCCAGAGGCAAACTCACAAACCCATTTTGTTCTGCTGTATAAACATGAGATCCAGTGTCAGTGTAGCAAAAAAACTAATGAAGGTATAAAGAGCATTTTTGCAGATGCCTTTCTATATTTTATCAGGGTGACATTGTCACTGAAGTTGCCAAAATAGGCTTTCCCAATCATCCCTATTATTTAAGCATCTCCAGCACATTAACAAAATGAAAAGCATTAGCTTGATGCAACTTTATTATACTTAGAAACATAAAAAATGGGTTAAAGCATCCCACTTTGTTTTAAAATTCCCATGTTTTAATTAATGCGCTTTTTTAAGAAAGCTCGCTTAAAGTCACATTTCAAGTCACATTAGTATACATTTTTGGATTACCAGCTGCAATGCTTTTATCTCACGCTCAGTACTGAGAGTGTGTTCTTACTTCATGTTAAGAATTGTCGTTAATTGCTGTATGTTAACTATCTCTCTCTGTAACGTGATTTAGCCTTGTAGTAAACACCACACATTAGCTAACTCAGAAGGAAGAACCCACTCCCTTTACCTTCCCCTACCACCTGGAAAGCTGACTGGAAAATGTGTTTCACAGCTTTTCCCAAAAAGTTAAAAAAAAAAACAAACCAAAAACCAAAACCCACAAAGAACTTTTTTTTTGACTAATGGACCACCTAACATTAACAGAGCTGTGGAATAGCTGGAATTAATCACCTAAACAAATTACTGTAAAGTGACAAACTCCATTGTGGCTATCCCCCATGTTGCAATGTTACTGACTTTATTCAGAAATATTTTCTTGTCACCTAAATATAATTTTAAAGAAGTTACTTCCTAACCAAACCTTACATGGCTGTCAAATCCATGGCTCCATTCCCTCACTTGGGAATCAGTTTCCCAGTCTGCAAAACAAGCTTTAATGTCTGTAAAAATAACTTATGGATATACAAAAACTGTACTTGTAGCATCCATATTGCTTTTTTCTACTAACAGTATGACACTGAACCCAAATGGATTTACCAAATGTCTTAAGCTAGCTCCTTTTTGTTACAGATAATTGTTCTCAAACTTGCTGCTTCAGTTCTTTCTGAAGCTCAAGTCCGGGAAACTCAAGTCCAATTACTCATTAACATGATATACAAGACACAATGGATTAGGTACTCCAGGCTTTAAGGTAGCTGAAAATAGGGATGCTTTGTTTGTAAACTTTCAGGTACTTCAAGGGATACAAAACTTGTTCGTTGCTGAAGCAGTATTTCCTTCTCCTTTCCCCTCATTTAATTAAATACTGTCTCAGTGTTCTCATTAACTCCTTGAGTCCTGATATCCCACTTGCTCAACACTCAGCACAGCCACAGGCACCTGTACAAAGTCCTGATCTGAGAGCTCTTCATCCTCAGCTGGCACCAGCATTTCCAACTGCATATAAGGAAACTGAGGAATCAGATGTTCACCTTAAAACTGAGGCAAGGCTTACAGACCTGTCTACCTATGGGGGTATGGAAGGATGCCTTAAAAGTGAAGAATCACATCGCTCAGTCACACTTCGTCCTGCAAGCACTTTCTCAGTCCTTAGAGAATCCAAATCTTTGTTGAAGCAATTCCTGTGTTCTTGGCTACTCTTCTTCGCAGTTTAGGCTATTTAACAGAAGCAGGTTGCTGCCATCCTTTATTCTAACAGATCTGCAGCTTTTACAGTTCAACACTCTTTCCCACCTGTAAGAAAATGGATCCCAGTTTTTTTGGCTTTGCCTGCGTATTTCTTTTTCAATAAATTCAGTCAGCACTCCTGCATTTTACAGCCGCTTCCCTGTCCAGATTGTAATGCTATCACGTACTTTCCATCTGACTGTTGAAACAGCATTCTTTTTTTACCATTTATTGAAACATTTTCATAATATTATATTCATTTTTTGCTGATATTTTTATTTCTCTGACTACTTTAATCATCCTTAATGTTGTCTCCCTTGCTCTTGTACACCTTTTCATCATCCTAACTGACATCTGGAACACCCACTGCCTTTTTCTTTAATCACATCATGAACCACCTCCTTTGGCCAGTATTATCTCGTCTGTTTTGTTCTGATTTTACAAGGGATCTTACTTAATATAATTGTCCTGGTTCCGGCTGGGACAGAGTTAACTTTCTTCCCAGTAGCTGGGGAGGGTGTGCTGTGTTTTGGGTTTGGTATAATAGGAGCGTTGATGGCCCATTGATGTTTTGGGTGCTGCTGGGTGGTGCTTGCACCCGGGACTTTTCGGCCTCCCATGCCCTGCCAGGTGCATGGGAAGCTGGTGGGGGGAGCATAGCCGGGGCGGTTGACCCAGCTGGGCAGTGGGGTATTCCATACCATGTGATGTCATGCTCAGTATAAAAACTAAGGGGTGGGGTGGGGGGGGCCCTGGGTCCCGGGCTCTCGTTCGGTTCGGCGGGTGGTGAGCAATTGCATTGTGCATCGCCTGCTTTGTCTATTGTTGTTGTTGTTATCACTGTTACTATTACTGTTCCACTTTGTTTTATTTCAATTATTAAACTGTTTTGATCTCAACCCGCGAGTTTTCTTACTCGTGCCCTCCCGATTCTCTCCCCCATCCCACCGGAGGTGGGGGGGTGAGCGAGCGGCTGAGTGGTGTTTAGGTGCTGCCAGGGTTAAACCACGACAATAATTAAAGCACTTGGAAAATACCATTGCGCTCAGTGGAGCTGTTTAAAGAGATATGCCATCCAACATCTTAGCTGATCAGTTTCAACATGATGGTTGCCATGTTCTCTGAGATTAATTTAGAGGTCTGTCCTCACAATTGAAATTTGGGTTTATAACACTCATTTGATGCAGAAGCAAGATCTGAAGCAAAACTCATGTCTAGAAATGCTCTTACCCATGACCTGCTCCAATCTTTTCTTCTTTCAGGAAGACTCCCAGGTGAAAACCTGTTGAAGAGTTTGCTCAAAGGCCGTTTACCCTGGCTCTCGTCAATGCAAGTCAGGAGGAACCCGTTCTGCATTCAGGGAGATAGAGCACTGCCGATTTGACATGAAAAAAGGAAAACTCTCCCTCACTGGAAGTCTTCTAGAAACAAATTAAAAAGGTGACATGTGGCATAAACCATTCATCCAAGGTAAAGCAAGAGAGCATTTCACTTGTGAACTTACTGAACTGAGGCTTTCTTGTGTCACATGGGGAGGGATGTTACACACAATTTCTAGTCATGTCCCCACAGGTCCCGAAATAACCATAAAATTMTATGTGCTAATAAAGTGCTATGAGATTAAATAATAAAGAAAATGATATATCACTGCAAATGGATATTACTGCAAGCACTGCATGTGAGTGGACAGCAATTCATCACGCAGAGCACGACTGGTTGCATATTGTCACTCTCTTTCTCATATATATTAAAATTAATATCCCTCATGAATTTTGATGGCTCTTTTCTGTCTCCGGTTTGGAATATACAACACTTTTCCACTGACCACTTCAGAGCTGGCTGTCAGGGCCCTGGAGGCCGCAGGAATGCCAGGTCTCCAGCCCCCCTCGCAGCCCTGCCCTGCCCGGCCATGGCCCCCCTCCCCGATGGGCCCACACCCCACACACCCCACACATCCCACAACGGGCCCACACCCCACACACCCCCGACAGGCCCACACCTCACACCCCCCACACCTCCCCACGGCACCCACTGCCCCGGGCACACCGAGGGGACAGCCCCCACTAGCACCCCGCCCCTCCCAGCTGCCATTGGCCCCCAGCCAGCCAGCCCCTCTCCCACTAGCTCTTGGCCCTATCGCTCAGGGAAGCCCTGCCCCTATTGTTGCACGGACCTCGAGGAGTGCCCGCCCCACAGTGTTGCCATGGTGACACCAGGCCTCATGAAGTGGCCTTGCAAGTGCTGCCATTTTCAGCCTCTCGTGGGTTGTCGGGGGTATGTTACTGGTGCCCCTGGGCAGCCGCTGCCCCGCTGCTACTATGGTGGGGTTGTGGCCACTGCTCTTCTGACCGGAGCCCAGCCAGGAGCTGAGCTGCCATTGCTGGGGCACAGGGTCAGACCGGCGCCTGTGCGACCTCTGTCTTCTGCCCCCGCATCCATGCCGGGTTGTCAGGGAGCTGAGCTGAGAACAGCTGAGGGCAGCACTTAGCTCATGGGGCAGCAGGAGCCATGGGGCCCTTGGGGCTGCATGCCCTCGGCGTGCTCCCCTGCCTGGTCTACCTCTCGTCTGATGCTTCTCCCCTGATTGCTTGGGGCCTTCTGCCCCGCAGTCTGCCATCACAGGCTGCATGTGCTGGGTGAGAGTCGGGGGCTGAAGGTGTTTCTGCACAAATCCTGTACATTTCTCCATCTAAACCATCTAAACCCCACAGTAAAGCTTTTCCACTTACCAAATCAAGAGCGCTAGCAAATATTTTGGGCCACAAGGGCTTTCTGTGAGCAGGGGTCAGGTCATTCCAATATGAGGCAATGCCCCAGGCTCCTTATTTCTCTGCAAGCACAAGGCAAGATGCTCTGACGTGGGGGTCCACCAGCCCTTATATCCTGCGAGCTCAGGGTGGTTACCCTCTGTCCTCTCTGGGGTATGGCAGGCTCCATCAGGAGGTGGGATGTGAGAGTTCTTAAAACATGCCCACATTATCTTTGGAACTGCCTCTCCCCCCTGTAAAGAGCCTGAACAGTGAGTGTACAGCATGGCACTGGTGATGCCAGATTTACAGGTGTAGGTTCGACTGAGATGATTGTGTAGGCAGCTGGAACAAGATGCACCAGACATACAAGGGTGTATTTTTGTGTCCTCCATTCCCTGGTCAAAGGGATAGCTTTTGGTCATCAAAAGCTTCAGATCTGCTTTCAACTGGCGAACCTGACAACCAGTTAAGCACCAGTCAGGCCATTCCTGTTACCAGTTCAGTCATCCTAAATGGTGGGCAAGAACAGTTTTGGAAGAGCTGGGCCATCCATAGAAAACCTAGAGAACTGTGATGTTCACAGCAATGCTTACCTGTAAATGCGCCTCCCAAAAGCTGTTGAGATCAAGGATCCAAGGGTCCTGAGGGAACTGGCAGATGAAGTTGCTAAGCCACTACCCATCATATTTGAAAAGTCATGGCAGACTGGTGAAGTTCCCAGTGACTGGAAAAGAGGAAACATTTTTAAAAAGGGCAAAAAGGAAGACCTGGGGAACTACAGGCCTGTCAGTCTCACCTCTGTGCCTGGCAAGATCATGGAGCAGATCCTCCTGGAAACTATGCTAAGGCACATGGAAAACAGAAAGGTGATTGGTGACAGCCAACATGACTTCACTAAGGGCAAATCATGCCTGACAAATTCAGTGGCCTTCTATAACAGGGTTACAGCATTGGTGGATAAGGGAAGAACAACTGACGTCAACTACCTGSACTTGTGCAAAGCATTTGATACCATCCTGCACAACATCCTTGTCTGTAAAATGGAGAAACATGGATTTGATGGGTGGACCAGGAATTGGCTGGATGGTCACTCTCAAAGAGTTGCAGTCAATGGCTCAATGTCCAAGTGGAGACCAGTGACAAGTGGTGTCCCTCAAGGGTCTGTATTGGGACCAGTACTCTACAGCATCTTTGTTGGGGATGTGGACARTGGGACTGAGTGCACCCCCAGCAAGTTTGCAGGTGACACCAAGCTGAGTGGTGTGGTTGATGCTCTAGAGGGAAGGGATGCCATCCAGAGGGACCTTGACAGGCTAGAGAGGTGGGCCCGTGTGAACCTCATGAAGTTCAACAAGGCCAAGTGTAAGGTCCTGCACCTGGGTCGGAGCAATCCCAAACATGGAAACTGACTGGGTGATGAGTGGATTGAGAGCAGCCCTGCAGAGAAGGACTTGGGGGTGCTGGTGGATGAAAAACTGAATATGAGCTGGCAATGTGCTCTCGCAGCCCAGAAAGCCAACTGTATCCTGGGCTGCATCAGAAGAAGCATGACCAGCAGGTCAAGGGAGGTGATTCTGCCCCTCTACTCTGCTCTTGTGAGACACCACCTGGAGTACTATGTTCAGCTCTGAGGCCCCCAGCATAAGAAAGACGTGGACCTGCTAAAGTGGGTCCAGGGAGGGCCACAAAGATGATCAGGAGGCTGGAGTGCCTCCCCTATGAGGACAGGCTGAGAGAGTTGGGGTTGTTAGCCTAGAGAGGAGAAGGCTCTGGGGAGACAGCCTTCCAGTACCTGAAGGGGGCCTGCAGGAAAGAGGGGAGGGACTCTTTATCAAGGAGGGTAGTGACAGGACGAGGGGTAATGGTTTTAAACTGCAAGAGGGTATATTTAGATTAGATATTAAGAAGAAATTCTTTACAGTGAGGGTGGTGAGACAGTGGAACAGGTTGCTCAGAGAAGTTGTGGATGCCCCCTCCCTGGAAATGTTCAAGGCCAGGTTGGATGGGGCTTTGAGCAACCTGATCTAGTGGAAGGGGGGTGGGAACTAGATGATCTTTAAGGTCCCTTCCAACCCAAACCATTTGATGATTCTGTGATACTATGATCATCTGAAGGGATCACTAGGAAGACTCCTGGCTTCRCCAAAGCTTTGTACCAGACAGACCCTTGGCCATTTTGTGCTTCTCAGCGCTTCATCTGCCACATGAGGGCAGGAATACTTCCTTTGTTCCACCCTGTTTCATTTGCCCCTTGCAGTCTATAACCCCCCCTGGGTGGTAATAGCAGCTTCTTGTAAAGAAATGCCAAGAGCAATGGAAAGCTGGTCTCACAAAACACTTGTAAGTTCCCACCCTTTACCCTGTCCTGATAATTGTGTCAACAGTCTGAGCTTGCAAAGTGTCTCTGATTGGTAGAGAGGGGATTGGTCTCCTCAGTAAAAATAGGAGTTGTTTGCAAGTGAGATTTTCACTTGTAGACATCCCACACTGTAGCCACCTTCACACATGCCAGTTTATCATGGTGATGATACCTGGAATAATTCCCTGGCAGATCTTTCCCATGCATAACAGCTACAAGGACTTTTGTTTTTTCCAAATGGGGAAAAAAAAGGAAAAAACAGCTCCTCTGAAAGGACAACATCATCTGTGATGCTTCATCCTGTCTCTGGAACCTTCCTCATGGGCCAGAACTGTGCAGTTGCCTGTGTCTGCCCAAAGGATGAGGAACAGCAAGGTCTAATGCTGTTTTTCCTTTTCTTGCAGCTCACAGGCTGTGAAAGAGCTCTGGCTGTATATGCTCCTTGGGTAAGCCCTGCCTGGGAATTAAATCTGTAGTTTAAGCAATCTCTGCTGGACATTCAGCCTGGCTTGTGCCATGAGCATTGGGGAGTTCGAGATTTGAATGTGAAGGCTTGACCCATATTTCATTTCCCCCTGGAAAGGAGGAGGACTGACTTCATGGAAGTGAGTGGAGTTTACCAGTCCAAAAGGAGTGCAGGGCAAAAGCCGACTCCTCCCAATGTAATATACTTAGAGCGACAGCTAGATCCCAACCCATGAAAGCACAGTCCGCCTCCCCATCCAAATTTGCTTCTGTCTCTGAGGCAAGGTTCACTTGTCACAAGGCTTTTCTTCACCAGTGTAACTGTTCTTCCGCTCCTGCCTGTATACCCTGCAGGATTTCCTGGCTATATTGTATGCAGGAGGACCATCATCTGAGGGGGTTTTTGAACTAGCTGCCAGTGAGAAGGTGTCCCAGGAGCTGAAGGAGGCCCTCAACAAAGGAGGGGATGGTGACCTCCAAAGCCAACCTATATACCTGCTGGCAGAGATCTTGAAGATGAGTTCTTCTGACTTCCAACTGTGATAGCTCCTTGCTACCCTGCAGGCTCACTTCAGGAACTAGATTTGGCCTACCTGGCACTCCAAGCTAAAAGCACAAGGAAGACAAACTGCCTGTTTCAGATGTAGAAAAGTTCGGCATTTTTGTTTTCTGTTCCTCTTGTACAGCACCAGATTTGTCCTGTGCCTATGGGAAACTTACTTGATTTTCTTCCTCTGCATTTTCCTCAGGGAGGCTCACTGAGAAAACAGTGAGAAGGAGACAAGAAGGCAGAGAAGAGCTTGGTCCTGTTAGGAGACTAATGCTGGTTTACCTGGCATGTACCCGAGAAGCTCCCTACTCTGTCAGTGTTGATGGGTACATGTGAGAACAGGTAGCTGAATCCAACCTGCCTCCTTGTGAGCCAGAGTCACAGGGATGCTCCCTCTGGACTCAGCAGCAGTGCTTGAAGCCTCATCTGAAGCTCTTGGCATTGCAGGACTTCCTCTGAAGCATCCCCTCAAAAATTCTGTTAGCTAACCTCTTTGAGAAAGGGATGTTAGCTTTGGAGAAGCCAAGCAAGCAGGGCAAATTAGAAGGACTGAAAGAGTAAGCTTTGCAAACAGTCCCACTGTTACGGAGTGACTGGTAGAGCACTGGGGTTTCCCTGCAAGTTGACAGCCTCATTTAAAAGCCCATCATTTCTATTAGCTAGCTCTTGCTGCTGCGTAGCTGAATTTGGAGGGAAGGTAACAGGAAAGCATTTCTCTGGTCAGAACACTTTTTTAAGGCCTTTGAGATTGCTTCACAAAATGACTCTCATAAGAAGGAGAGAGAGTTTGCAGTATCTTAGTGAATGTAGTCACTCTGCTGTAGATCAGGCATGGAAATGAGAAACAATACCATGCTTCATAATTGAAAAGCAGGAGACTTGAAAGCTGACTTAGAATACCTTGGAAGCTACACAACACAACCACAAGCTTTCATGTGCCTTAGGAAAGCCTCCGGTGAAACATTATAGGATTTATTAATGTTGTTGATCTACTCAGTGACATGGGATTCTGCAATGCTGACCTGTTGGTCCAGATCTTAAAATTAACCTCATGCTGAGCTGCCTTTGGGGATTTTTGAATGGCATTTCTGCTAAGTCACTGAGAAAAGCACACACTTTTCTTTTTTTAGCAGTGGCATCATTTCTGTGAGTTTAATGGAAATGCACTTCTATAAAGAAGTAGCAGCCACTGAATTGATGCACTGGTGTTATACTACATTTGTGTTCCCCTAGGGTGGCTGACAATTGCCTAGAGCAAATCTCTTCCTCCTCAAGCAGTTGCTTTCTCTGCTCCACCACATCAGCCAAAACTCTTCAACCAGCAGGATGAATTCCGGTAATCTTACCATCTGCATTTGGCCAAATACGCTGAGCGCAGTCAAGGACAGCTCCCACTGTAAGTGCTGATGAAGACAAATGACGAGGTACACCAAATTTACCAACCAGCTGCACCCTTCCAGGCTGATCAGAACATTCCTGTTGAGAGGTACCTTGCCGTCTCCTCTCTTGAACCCTTGTGGAGGAATTTCATGTGTAAACAGATACGTGGCTGCAAGGGTCGGGAATGGAAAAGTCTGTTTGATACATTTTCATGCCGTTGTGGTTTTATGTGTGCAGGTGAAGGTGCTGGTAGAGTTTCTGATTTACAACTGAACTGAGATATTTGGGAAGGAGATTGCTTGACTTTTCAGTCTGTCAGCTGAAGAATCACCAGCACACATGGACAGCTCCACAGGTGGGAGGATGAACTGAGGATCGTCACAAAGCAGGTCTGCTGGTCTATACTCTTCAGTTTGTTATTGAGGTGAATCTGTGAAAATGCAGACAACTTCTGAGTGCTCAAAACATTAATGCAGAGGTCAGAACATGGATGTGAGCAGAGATAGAGCCCAGGTCACTGGTCTGCCTCTCCCTTGTAGGCCCCAGTGCATCTGTGATGGGACTGTGATATGAATGAGTCCATCAGACAGGCTAAACTAACTTCACCACACTTGTCCTTTTGCCCCATGCTGCATTAATACTTTCTGCTATAGCTGACAAGGACCAGCAGCTCCACTTCATAGCACTGCCTAGTGCCTTTCATCCTCCTTTCTCCTTGCTAAGCTGTTAAGAGAGACTGTGATCAAGATACCTTTACCTCTGCTTCCCTGACTGCCAGCCTCAAGTGCTGGACTTTGACATGGAAGTCAAACTGATGCTTGAGGTGTTGATTGCAGAAACTCTGGAGCTCTACTAGAAGTCATGGAAGAAGAAGAGCTGGCCCACCTGCAGGCAGATGAGGAACTGCCTCATACAGAGTTTGCTGAGGTGCAGTACCAGCAAAATCATGGGAGGCAATCCTGATTGGAGAGGGAGGAGGAGGTACGAGTCCCTAATAGCAAAACAGGCCTGTGTTATTGCTTGCCAGAAGAGATACAACCATTTCCAGCACTAGAAGGCAAGACCTGAAATAGCCTGATTAGCCTAAAAAGGCCCTGCTGAATTTGACACCCCTCAGAGCAGCCTGGTTCCTTCCTGCTGCATTCTCCAGTTGGCCACCATGCCCCATCACAGGGCAGGAGTGTTTCTCCAGGGACCCTGTGTGGTCAGCCACCTGACCAAGAGAACAAACCTGACAGCATTTTCTACCTGGTGCCATCAAACACCTGTTAGTCAGGTAACTGAGCCATTTTTCTTGCAACACCTCTTAAATGAATCCTCGCAGTGCTCTTAAGCAAGGAAGGCACTCTCCTGTCTTTTAGCACAGGAAGTCCTGAATATACAGGTATACCTCTCAAGATTTCCAAATATTAAATGCATTTTATTCATAGTACCCATGAATAGTAAGAAGAATGGACAAGTCTCTATTATTCCCCATTCATCAGCCTTATACATTTGTTATTTTAATCTTTTCTTGTATGGAATGGGGTAGAAAAATGAGAATGCTGAAACATTCAGATAGTTCTGGACCAACATCATCTCACCCTGAGGCTAACCATCTGCTCTATCTGCAATCCCAATAAGGCAATGTGCCACTAGATCAGTACATGCTAAGATAGCAGAGAAGAGCTTAGTTTTACCAGTCACACGATGATTGCTTCACAGACTTACCAAAAAGAAAAAGGGGATTCCCTTTCATTATCCTGGGGCTTGGTACTACTTGTGACTCCCACCATAACTTTAGACAAATCAGTCTCTTTCTGTCTAATTCTGCCTAGGTGAAAATAAATCAATAAAAGGAAACTGGGATGTGACTCATGAGAATTGCACATGTTTCCAATTCTTTAGTGGAACATGTCAGTTTGAAGCATTACTCATTACTGAAAGGGTATTTGGTCATATATTTAGAGAAGACTTACTTAAGAAAGAGAATGGCTGTGGATCATCAACCAAATGCTGTCTTGAGGTGGTTTTTTTTTTTTAAATTATCCAAGACACAAATGGTCGACTGCAAGATTTTAATTTTTTTCTCTACTTCTACTATGTTATTTATTTCCTGGATAACTTGGTTAAAAAGTGTTGAATTACTATACTCATGTAGGCTATAAGACAATTTCTACTCTAAATCTTTTTTAAAATAATGAGTACACACATTGCATTAACTCAGAAATCCTGGCTAATGAAAAGTCCAGACCCCACTAGAGAAGAATCCAAAGCAGATATGTCACTTTTGATTTTTGTGTCCCCTTAAAGATGCTGTACAGGAAAGTTGCACTGGCACTTACCTGATATTATGCGATCTAGAGATACATATGTATATATATAGCATCTCTGTAGAGGAGAAAGAATTTTTAGTAATACTTAGAAAGATGAAATCCTGATTTCATTACAATAGCAAGTTTAAAAACCAAAACAGGAAGAGTTTATTTGTGGCCCAGCACTGGGCCTCATCACCATAGCCTTCCGGCAGAGAACAAGTGAGAGCAAAGAAGAAGGTGCAAAAGTGGGAACTCTTTGCCCTGTGGAGAGAATAGTGAAGAGGACTCTCCCTCTCCATAGAGAATTCAGGGCTGTATAACACTCCTCTTCCCCCTGGTCACTACCTTTGCACTTGGCCACAGAGAGTTGGGGCAGAGTGTCCATTAGAATCAGTATTACTAGGGAACTGTTAATTCCCTGGGGAGGCCCATGGGCAATCCTGCATGCTGTGTGATGGGAGGGCTCGTGCATGGTTTGGAGCCAAGTAGAAGCCCTTGCTCATGGGTTTGGACCAATTTGTCCCTCTCAACCTATGGCTTCTTTGGGTCTCGGGCTGTGGGTGTACCCTGAGCCACAGCTGCATCTGCATAAGAGACTTTGCATCTCCGTGACAAAGAAACCAGAAATCCAGGTCCAGAAACATCAGCCAAAATCCTTCCAGGCCCCAGTGCAGTCTGCAAGGAAGGTCTGTGCCTGCACACTGCTGCAGGGGACAGAGACAGGCTTTGCCCACCCCAGAGAAGGCTCCACCTGCCAGTGAGAGGAACTAGACATTTTTATACTTTCCATTTCAGACCATCCTGCTGCCTAACTTCAGCTCTCAGAAATACATGTTAATTAGAAATCGTCAGCCTCTGCTCCCTGCAATATCAAAGGGGAGGAAGAGGTACCTCCTGGTGGTGGTGGTCACCTCTGTTACGGCCCTTTTTTCCATGGGCCATGGACTGCACCCAGCCAGTCAGCTTTTGCACTGGAGTGATCCCCTGGTGATGATTTGGGGAGGGAATGGGAAGAGAGAGAATGAAGAGTCCTCTGGCCTGCAGTTCATGGAGGGAACAGGCACTGTCCAGAGCATTGCCATAGCCAGAGCTCAAAAAAGCCTCCCCTTTGGCAATGTTCGTCTGTACCTCTGTTACCCATGGGCTCTTTGGAGGTGATGAGTTGGGAATAACTCCAGAGTGCAGCTCTGTCACACACTTCAGTCCTGGGCATTCAGGTACAATCCAGGACCTAGAGGTAATTGGGAGACTTGAGTACAGGCCAGCGCTGCTGTCTTCTTCCTAGCCCCCAACATTTCCTTCTATAGGGAGAGGGCCAGAAACCCCTCCAGCCACAGTGTACAGGTGCCCCAGCTCTGCAAGCTGCACAGGGAGCTGCTGCCCTGGGGGACCCTCTTGGCATGGTGGAGCTTTCCCAGCTGCTCCAGGAGAGGCCTGATACCAGGGCAGTGCTGCTGGGGGTGCTTGGGGACAGAATCAGATGCAATTTCATCAGGGATATTAGTGAGATTTTCCACGTGGGATCATAGCTGTGTGCAGAGAGTGCAGGGAGCTCTGGGGATGGAGAGGCCTGATTTCCTTCAGTAATATGGGAGGTAGAGGAAGAGTAGGGCAGCAGGCTGGATAAAGGATCATCCTGGCATGTGACCTCTGGACCAGAGTTGCCCTTCAGGCCTGGTCATAGGGTGTGTCCTGGGCGTCACTCAGCTCCATTTTTCCCATTGAAAGCCCTGAAGCAGGCACTGCTGAGAGTTGTTTGCAGGATCCCCTGCTTCTGAGGCAGATGCTTTAGCCGGCTGAGCCTCAGCACCCAGGTGCAGGGACCTCTCTCATAGGGGCTGAGTGGGGCAAGAGGGTTCAGCATCTGCAGAGAGCAGCCAGAGTCTTTGCCTTCCTCCCCCAATCTGTCTCCACAGCCCATTCTTCCTTCAACAACTGGCTCCTCCAGTGGAATCAAAGGCACCAGGCCTGAAGAAGCAGGGTCTCAGGAAAACACCCTCAACACTCAGCCTGCCTCTGCCCTGTTCCTGCATCGCAGCAGACCTGGGCTCCTGTGCGACCCGTCAGAGCTGGTGGTAAGAGCCGTGCCCACAGTCAAAGCACAAGTTCAAGATCAGGCTGAACGTGCAGTTTCCAAGGTTCAAGTTTCACACTGACTTTCAGGTTTTCGTGTTTGCAATGGATTTTCATAGGTCCCTTTTTCTTTCCTGGGCAATTCTTTCTTTCCTTCTTTCCTTCTTTCTTTCCTTCTTTCTTTCCTTCTTTCTTTCTTTCTTTTCTTTCTTTCTTTCCTTCTTTCCTTCTTTCTTTCCTTCTTTCCTTCTTTCTTTCCTTCTCTTTCTTTCTTTCYTTCYTTYTTTCYTTCTTTCYTTCTTTCTTTCCTTCTTTCTTTTTCTTTCTCTCTTTCTTTCTCTCTTTCTTTCCTTCTCTTTCTTTCCTTCTCTTTCTTTCTTTCTTCTTTCTTTCCTTCTTTCTTTCCTTCTTTCCTTCTTTCTTTCCTTCTTTCCTTCTTTCTTTCCTTCTTTCTTTCTTTTCTTTCTCTCTTTCTCTCTTTCTTTCCTCCTTCCTTCCTTCCTTCCTTCAGTCATTCATTCCTTCCACCCACCACTCCCATTATTTTATTAGTGATTCCTTTATTTCCAGTCTCTGACCATAGAGGTGTCCCCTTGACCCTGGGTCCCCTCACCACACCTGACCTTGATCCTGCCCACAGGCTGACATCTCAGCCTGGGCTCAGTCTGTCCCTGTCCCCAGGAGGGTGCCGGCTGTCCCAGGGCTAGGGCTGCCCCAGCTGCCCCCCAGCTACCCTGCTCCCTGGTAGAGCAGTGGAACAGTCCTGACTGCCAGGTCCTGCCCTGCCACCCCCAGGTGACCCCCCCAATGCTTCCAGTCCCCAGCAGCCCCTGGCCCCTGCAGTGCCCTGGCAAAGGACTAGGAAAAGCATCTCTATGTAGGAAAGCATTTAAATCTGTGCCTGAAAACTTTTCTAAATTAGGTTAGGTGTCTGGGTGTGTAATTGCACTTTGTGTTTTTGCTCAGGCAAGCTTTCAGCAACATGAGGTGATGAAGGAGCAAGACATAAGCCTCTATTTAGCAAATAGTTCTGTCTGAGATTCGCCGGTCTTCAAAGGCCACAGGGCATGATATTTAGTGTTAGCAAATGTGACTATAGGTCATTTTTAAATAACAGGCCTGCTGCAAATTATTAAACAAAGGAAACCAAGACAATGCTGTCCTTGACTTCACACACTGGTCAATTCTCTGGCATGGAAACAATAGTCTCAATCTTAAAGTCCAGTTATTTGATGTCCAAGCAATTAAAAAACTATAACCAAAACACTAAACCATACCAAAGACACTAGTACCAAGTTTTTTCAAGAAGATGGCGTTCTAACCTGAAGCTGGTGAGCAGTTAACTTGAATTTTTCAGTGGAATAAGGATTTCATACTTCATCCCTGAAGTATGACCTGGGAATGGGGGAAATCCTACAAGCTCTTGGATTTTGTGTCTTCCATTTTTCTAGATTCATTCAAGGTCTGTGCAAATAAGGACCCAAATTGAAGTCAGTGTAACAGCTCATCAGTGAGCTATTGTCAGGAGAAAGGAGACTCATCAGAGACATGGTTTGTTCATTGAGGGGATGACTCATTTACCTCAATCTACTAGCACAGATGTTTTAGCATACCTGTCATCCGTTAGGTGATCCATCTACCTGAAGGCCTTAGCTGCCTGAACCTTCATTTCTGTGATTTGTGATTTTTTTGAAAATATGCTTGGAAGCAAAACCCCATTAAAAAGAAATATATAAAATGTCTGCATCCCCACAGAAGTCATTTCTCAAATACGGTGTTTTCATGGGCATTTATTATGAATGGCCATGATAAAATTACATAGACAGTGGACACTAGCATACTAATAGCAAAGTGAGGGGACGTGATATTAGATATTTGTTTATTTTTATTAAAATCAAGTTTCATCTCAAGTCAGTAATTATTTAAACAAGGCTAGTGCTGGCTGATTTTCATTCCCTCAACTCATAAAAGATTTCAAGTGCTTTATTACTGTGTGGCTATAAATCTAACTACAGGTAGTGAAGTGAAAGGTGCTCTGACCGAGAGGGGCTTTTATACTAAAAGAAAATTGGAAACAAGATAGCTAATCTAGGGTTTTTTCCTGACAGTGTGGCTGTGGATGATACCCAGTGATGCCTCATGGAGACAACGAAGCCTTCATCAGACTGAAGATGAGGGAACCCCATGTAATTGCACAATTTGCCACAATGTGTTTTGATGAGTACAGAGTTTCAAGTTTTATTTATGTGAAACAGTCTGACCTTGACCAAATTCATTTACCTCTCATCCCTCAGTTAAAATGGTGGCAAGGAAACTTGTGTACTTGGTGAGATGCTTTGAAACCAAATGTAAAACCCCAGTTGTTGTGGGGCTCAGTTAGAATCCAACGCGAAGCAGGAAAGGCAGGATTCTTCCCTCGTAATACTCCTGAAGGTTCCAGAAATCCTGTGGGAAATCTCAATAAAGACTTCAAGATGATTTCTTGCTCACAGGATTTCAAACCCCAGCTTTTTTGTGCTTCATTCCTCCAGAAGAACAAAGGCTTATCTGTCTCCGAGGCCAAGGCCTGTGCTGCACACATACACACATACCAAACATTTCATTCAAAAGCATATCAACATCTGCTTTTGGAAGAAAGGTGGACATGTGTACACATGCACACATGTACCTCTGTTTGTTTGTTGCCATCCACATGAGTGCAAGCACTATGTAGAAATGCAACTGAAGTTTTTCAATCACATATTTTAGTAATCTGTTCAACCATTCTGACTCCTTCTTCCATTCAAAACCATCAGAGATTGCTCCACAGACAGCAAAACTATTTAAAAAGTTATTTA
Source organism: Phoebastria nigripes (assembly GCA_035582835.1). NCBI lineage: Eukaryota > Metazoa > Chordata > Aves > Procellariiformes > Diomedeidae > Phoebastria > Phoebastria nigripes. The sequence goes on from JAYKAV010002827.1 coordinate 859,328, forward strand.
AATCTCAGGGTTCTCCTTAGCAAAAATGGATTTTTGAACTTTGGATACCTAGAAAGAATCTGATTTTTCAGAAAATCCAAAGTACTTCCTTTAGTAATGAGTTTAGTTATGACTCATTAGTAATGACTAATGAGTTTCTGGATGCAGCCAGTCATTTTTTTTTCTCCTAAAGTAGTACTTAGCTTATTGAAGATCCTGATTCTAAGATATTAGAATTTTCAATATAGAAGGACTTAGAAAAATCAATTAAGATTAGGATCTCTTGCACCAAGGTATTCTTTGCTAGAGAAATACACTGAGTTATTTTAACAATCCAGCAAAGAAATAAGAGGAATTCACTTGTTCATAGTCCAGCTTAAGCAGTCCAAGATGCAGAAACTTTCACAGAAGTACATAAATGCCAGCTTAAGCAGTCCAAGGTGCAAAAGCTTTGTATTTCACAAAAGTATATAAATGCCAGTTATCCTAAGAAACACTAGCACATTTTAAGCCATGGGAAACAGGAGCTATCAATTTATACGCAACAAAGTATGATGAAACACCTAGAGATACAGAAAAAACTTGTCAGAAGTCAGTAACAGAGCTAGTAATGGAAATCTGGGTTCATCTACAGTAAAAAGCTTTGCCTGGTAGACTGAGTAGTTCATACTTTCCTTGAGCTCAGGATGGACAAGAAGGGCATAGCTGAGAAATCTTTTTTCTATAAAAGAAAAGCTAGGAAGCTAAATGTAAGCATCCATACAAAAACAGACTAGTCTCTCCAAGAAGGCAACATGGCCTATATTAGCATGAACAGACAAATAATTGGGGGCTGTCCAGAAGGCTTACCAAAAATATTAAGCAAACCATGACAGCCTTCTCACTTTCAATACTTGATTTTAAGTAGGTCATGTTTTTATGACCTTTCACTTCAGTCCAACATAAAAATATTCTTCATAAGGCACTGTGGGATAAAAGCTCCAATTTTCCCCCTCTGTTCATTTTCATTACTTTATTTTATTTTATTTTATTTTATTTCTAGCAGGGACTTTCTATCTATATGTTAAAATGAGAGAGATTGTTTGCAGGGATGATATTTACCATATGCTCACATAGCAGTTCTCAGTTGCAAAGCTGTATTTTGCAATAACTAGCTGCTTACGCATAATTTTTTCTTTTATCTATCTTAATTGACATTATATTGACCAAACTTGTTTATACCAGAAAAGCAGAAAAATAAATTTGAAACTGTTCCCCAATGCAGGGAATAACCTTTTGTGTTCTTGAGGTTTGTGAAGTTCAAAATCAAAATAGCTAAGATAAAACATATCTTCTGACATTCTCAGCTGTGAATTAAATACTAATTAGTTTCCTACATACAAACTATGTTTTCTTCTTTCCCCTTCTACAGGATTAATTATAAACTTGTACAAAAATGCTATCATTCTCCGTATTTTACATGTCTGACAGTCCTTCCAAAGTGTTCCAGTATTTAAAATACACTGGCCTTCAGATATAGCGCACACACAAATCAGAGATGAATGGCTGAGGGAGATAAGCAGGCAGAAGCAGCAGACAGAGGATCGCAGAGGGGAAGAGGGAAGGAATTGGAAGGAAAAGTGGAAAACATCCTCTCATAGTGCCCAAATATGGGGGTGAAACAAACCCTGCTAGTGAATCAGTTGTTCAAAACACAAACATACCAATAGCAGATAATCCAGGTGTTATACCTGTCTAAATAAGGTAGTTAAAAGAGGAGGTCTATTCTGCAGAATGCAGAGGAAGAAATAAATTGAGCCAAAGAAGAAGAAAGCTTGCACAGTCACTACAAATACTAACGATAAGCTTTTATTTTATTGAGCCAAAGTCTTCATACATTTTTGAATGTCTAGGACCTGTGTATTGAAGCAGAGTTTAGACATACTTGTGCTAGATGTAGAACCAGTAATCTGGGTTCTCAAGGCAATTTAACATAGCAGTTTGGGATTCAGCACAAAGTAACTTAATCTGTTAAATATCCCTTACAGTCACAACTTCTGCAAATCTAAACAAACCAGTTTATTTTCTATCCAGAAGCTGAAAGAAAAGGTGTGCCTGGCACTTTCTTAAAAAAAGAAAATTTAAAAAATAAATCTCACATTAATCTTTTATATGTTCACAACTAGGTAGCTTGTTCAAAGCCCGCTTGGGAATTTCCCCACTACTTTGCAGTATAGATGCACTGCTGGAACGCTGGTCATTTTTAGTGAGCTCATTGGCTTTGTTGCAATCTGCTGTAACTTCTCTACTGCTATAATCTCTACTGCTATGATTTCATTTATAACAGAGATCTCATCTGATACAAAAAATATTAAACCAAAGCCAGATAGCATAGTGGGTCTACCGATAGGCAGTGAAAAAAAAAATTCACACAGACACACATATGAACATGCACACCCATGCTGTAGACATCTATAGATTTCAATCCTGATACACATATCATATGCAGGTTTACACTTGGTGGAAATTCACAGTCCTGTGCCTTTGAGTGAAGTAATCTGAGATTTTAAAAGTGCTAGAAGTATGCAGACATCACTTCATTTTTTGTTGGTGGTTTTTGGCTTTTTTTCCCAAAATAAAACAGAAACAATCCACCAAAAAATGTTTCGTTATTGGAAGAATATTAGGACATTTGAAATAAGATTAAAGAAGCCATTCACAATGAACCTGAGGGAAGCAAACCAATACCTTTGGAAGTTTTGCAGTGTGTACTTCCAGACCCAATCCTGTAGAGATTTTGAGCTATAAGATAGGATATATGTAGGCTATATACAGGAAAGGCAATAATTTGGCAGAAGGACAGAATAGATAGACAGCATGGTCCAGGATAGTTTCATGATGCAGAAGGACTGAATAAAAAAGCCCAAGGGTAATTTAAAAGGCACCTACTTTAGGCCCATCTTTGCATCACTATTTAAAACTATTTATACTGTTATCTGTGTTTAGAAAAGAGAAAAAAAAAGAGAGCATATGATGCTGATCAAGAATATCCTCAAGAAGATCCATCAAGAGCAAATTTGGTAGAACACTTTCTCCTCAAAGCTTATCATATCTCAGTGAAAACTGAGGTTTCCTTTTAAAATAATAAGGAAGAAGATGTGTGACCTGTTTCTATATATATTTTTCTCTATATATATATTTTTATATATATATGTTTGGGAAGGCCTCTGGGTCAATTATCCTACACCCACACACCCTATAAACCTCAGGGAGAAGCAGCTGAATGTTTAAAACCAATCTTGAAACCAATTCTCAGAGATCTTAAAGGTATGAAGCCAAAATAGAGGAGTATCTGCAATATTGTGTGTCAGTAACTGCAGTTAGTGAACATTGATAATAGTTTTATTGCATTAGTTTCCCTCTCTGCATTCCTCTGTCTCAGCCTCTTGTGGTGGAAATCCTCCACTATTTTTAGCTTCTTTGGACTCAGATCACAATGGAAGAGGAGAAAGCATTTGCCAAGGATCTGGAAAATGGTTTCTTGAAGAAATAATGTCAGAGCTGGGGGCCTAACATATATTAACATTTTGGAATAAGGCTGGTAGAAACAAAAAAAAAAAGAAACAAAACAAAACAAAACAGTTTCCTGAACTGAAGGAAGGAGATGAAGCTGGGAAAAAAAGGAATATAATTGTCGGTACCCATCCTGTGATTGTTTTATATCCTGACAGAAAGACGAGAGCTGGCCCAGAAAAAAGTGATCTCAAAGTAAGAAACTGCCTTTGCAGAAAGGGCTGGTGTTGTCACAGAGTGCTCTGGAGGATTACAGCCTCACAAAGGAAGAGCTGGGAACCAGGCTGCTTTCGTTAGCTTTTGCAGGTCTTTATAGTGCTAGAGAAAAATATTTATACTCAGACATGTTCACAGAAAGAAGAGTCCTTAGCTTATATCTGTCAACTCTGTGCAGCATTCTTCAGAGAGAGATTAAAGTCTGCTGACTTGAGCTTCAGGAATGATTATGCTGTTTCAAAACACATGAACGCAGACATCAAAGCAGAGTCATCAGGAGAAGAGGATGTACCGCCATCTGTAGTGAAGCCTGAAAGGCAATCAGATGGAACAAGGTAACTAAAAAGAGATAAAGTTGGCTTGGGAATAGCCAACCACTGAGAAGTCTAAAAAATGAAATAGAATGAAATAAACTAGAAGCTCAATATGCTGCTTCAACATTAAGAGAGAATTTATTTCCACTACAGGACAGTATGAGACTCCCAGATTACTTATTTCACACATAGACATAAAGTTGGAACATTTCTCCCTTTTTTCCCCCCTGTTGTTCTCCAGTTAGACACATAGAATCAGAGATTAATTTAAGTGGGAAGGGACCTTTGGGGATCACCTAGTCCACCCGCTGCTTGTGGCATGGCCAGTCAGATCAGATGATTCAGGGCCTTGTTGAGTTGACTTTTGAATATCTCTAAGGATGGAGACTCCACAGCCCCTCTAGGCACCTATTTAAGTGTTTGGCCACCCCCACACTGAAAAAGATTTTCCTTATATCTTGTTGGAAATTCCCATGTCACAACTTGTGTCCATTGCTTCTTGTCCTATCATTATGCTGCTTGTTCAGGTGTACACACAGTGTCACAAGAGAAACAACCACTAGCATTTTTAGACAAGGAGATTACACATTGGAATTGAGTCTTTGCAGGAGCTGGAGTTTGCTGATCCTGTGTTGCTGCAGAAAGAGAAGAGAGTGATTTTTTTCATCCTGAACACAGGTAATTAAAAGGAGGGCATGAAATTTCTAGAATAATTGTATTTCTCCTTTCAACTCTGAGTCCTATGTGACTGCCTGAAGATACCTTCAGTGGTTGCTCTGTACTTCAGCTATGTGTATGGACTGGTGTAGAAGGAAAGCCGCCTACTCCTAATCTTGACAATGGCACTGCAAGGATTTCCCTAAGACTGTGGTGCTTTTGACTGAACAATTATACCAGTTTAAAAAGTATGATTTGATTAAAATACATGAAAATGCCAAATGAAAGGAGCTATATGTACTTTTTTCGTTACCATTTTTCTACAACATACATGCTGACTGGCAATTTAGCCCTGATAAATATGTTTATACAGCAAACCACTGCAGCTTAAATAGCTCATTTTACAGACTCTGTGTGTAGAACCATGTTGGATGTATATAAGTGGTTTTAATAACATTACAGAAACATAAAATAAACTGCCAACACAAATGCAATTTCAGAGGAGCAGTTTATCTCCTGGCTTTGTATTTTTCCAACATGCAAAGCAAGGGAGATAAAGCTTGCTGATATTGATCTCAATGCCCAGTCATAAAAAATTAAAAGTTATCTGTCAGTAAAAGAGAAAAGAATGTTTTCCATTTTGCTTAGAGAGCTCTTGAGTGCTTGTGTGAATGAAATTTACAGCATTAATAAAATCCTCTTGCAAATATTATTTTATTTTTATTGTTTCTTTTTCTTCTCTGATTTAATAAAATACTCTGTAGTGCTTACTTGACTTTCCTGCCCTTAGATGTGGTGGAATATTTAACTACAAGTTTGCAAATGTATGTCACCAAGTCCAGGACACCAGTACCCCAACTGCAGAGGGGGTATAGCAAAGTGGACTCAGTGGAATTTTCTCCTTTGCTTCAGTGTCCTTTGAAACAGGAGGAAAGGGAAATAACTCTCCATAAGCATGGTGAGTGGGACCTGGGCAGCTCTCTGAGCAGGCTACTGAGTTGGGTAACAGGATTTACTTGTTTTTTTTTTTAACAGTGCAGTTTAATAAATGTCTGTTTCAATGAAAAGACTCCTTTGCACATGGTGAAGAAGACAACAACTGTCTAGAAGGTGATGTTGTTTCCAGAGAAAACAGAGGCAGAAATGCCTTAATTTTCATGAGGTTAATCCCTCTGGTTTATGTTGTATTAGAGATCCATGCTAGTGAACTGTGAAACCACTGACACTGAAGTTGGAAATTAAAATCATTTTACTGACTGTAAAATCACCTTTTTCAGGAGAGCAGACAGGCTTCATATATGTTCTGGGAAGGTCCACAAGAAGCCACTTCTAAAGTATGCATAAACCCATCACTTACACAATATGTACAAAGAGACCAAGAAGGGAGATAACCACTTTGGGAAAGAAAGCATTGTGATACTCCATTGGCAGATATGTAAACACAACTTAATGGGGTGGTAGGAACAAAATAGGAGCTCTCTGGGAAACTGCCATCCCTCAAAAGCCTAGTCTTGCCCCAAAAGCCTACCTTCCCTTTCAGTGGCACTCAGCAGTAGTACAGTTTATACCCTCTTTGAGGGTAATATGAAGTGCAAAGCTTTCTAAGTTGCTCTGCTTCTTCTTTGCGTCCCATCCTACCCTTACATGTCCACTGCTCGCTCTCCTGTATGTTTTGTTATCTCTCCCCTCCCCAGTAAAATACAAACTCCAAGGTAGCCTAAGAAGTCAATGTTCTCTCAGATGTTGTCACGGATATTTAACAAGGATCAGCTGTCTCCCTGGCACAGTAGTGCACTGCCTCCAGAAATTTAACAGTAACGGCAATACTCCCTGCCTCCATGAATCCAGAAGCTGTTCTTAATCCTCGTTGGTGGTGTTTTATTTCAGAAAGGGGATTTAAAACTTTAGTCACCAGAGCACTGCCATCTAGTGCTAATCCCTAGAAATGCAAGAAAAGTTTTTTGACTGCAGAGGTTCACACTGCTGGAGGGGTGATGGCCACATCACGTAAAAGTAATTCAGAGCCACAGTTGTGGCTGGAAGTTGAAAATTGCTGATGTAATTTGGTATAGGTAGAGATTGGAAGGCTTTGACAAGCAGAGAAAAGCACCTGCAGTACCGACCTGCAGGCTGGATGAGAATGAATATCAGAGGATGGTGCAATTACATTTCTGCTCTTGGCACACCACACAACCATCAGATAATTACAATTGCAGCACAGGGAACAGACCTTGCAAACAAATATTGGGGAGCCTGTTTGTCTGTGGACATAGTGATTTGCTTTAATGAGCATTTAAAATTGCCTGAGATTCCCTACCCTGCTCTAGATGAGGGATCGTGTCACTGTGAGTGCTAACGAGCAATCAGCTGGCTGTGCCCAGCTGTCCAACCAGTGTGCTTTTTTAGTAGATGCAAAGCAAGCTTACTGCTAAGCACCTGGGCCTGCCCTCATGCAGGCTTTGTGGCTTAGTGATCAAGTTGTTACTCCTCCAGGCAGGGTAATTTTCTCCACATTTCCAGACTCTCAAGATTATCTTATTTTTGTCAAATTCAATTAAACCTAACTTTGCTAAATATGATGGATTTGCTAAATACTTCCTTTAGCTGCCAATATGTAGCAGAAGTGGTGTAGAAATCAAGCTAATTACAGCTTTTTGGGGAGACAGCTTACTAAATGCAGATTACAATGCCATTCTCAACTCCAGCACTAATTAAAATTTGAACTATAGTGTGACAGGGTCAGACAATCGGCTGATGTAAACCGGCTGGGGAGTTCTCGATGTGCAATCTGATGAACTGCAGGGGCACACTGTAGAGTGAATAAGCAAACAACATGATGGCATACCCTCCATATTATTTCATTTCTTTTAAGCCGTAGGCCTAAGAACCTTTTCCGTACTTTGCATGTGTACAATCACTTATACTACAAAATGTTTTTGTCTGTTTTACAGTGTAAATGATGGTTTACCTGTTGTTTTTTATTAAATGTTCTATTAAAACAAAAAGGCTAACATATGAAAAAGTAGATATCTATTACTGCTTTACAAATTTATCACCAAAGGCTTATTACAATAGTACACATATAAAGCACCACGCAGTTCAAGATGAAGCTCTGCAAATGGACAGACTGGCATCTCAGTTGGCAATTCCAGCTAAGCTGATTTGTTTCTGACTGTTTGTGACAGCACCATCCGTATTCTCCAGCAATGTTATTTGCAAGAGGTCTAGTCTGATTTGTCAGACATTCACAAGTACTTGGGAAAGTCCCAGGAAACCTGTGCAAACAGTTCTGAGTCAGCATTCAGACTCACTGACCAGGGGCAGGAAGGAGGATTGTAATTGCAGAAGCTGTCAGATCATTGTTTTTTCCAAAGGACCAAACACAGAGCAGTGCACGCTATCTAGAGGCAGCGCTGACAATCCACGCTTGTATTTTATGAGCACTAGTGTTGCACAGGCATGGAGAATCCCATTATGGTAAAATACCTTAACATTCTCAACACTGCAAGAACTTGAGAGAAAATGCACATAATATAGTTAAAAACTGGTAGAGCACCAGCTTTCTATTGCCTTTAAGGCCATTACCCCAGTCAGCTGTATGATATATGTGAACATAAAGCCAACTTGCTTTGGGGGAGGGAGCACTATTCATTCTTTCCACAGAAGTTAAAWACTGCTCAGAGGTTTATATGAAGGCCTTGCTTTGGTTGCTGTTTCTGACACTCTCATGAGACTGGTGGTAGTAGTAGGTGGGAGACCTGTGCTCCCCTGGTAGCAACTAGAGGCCAGCAGAGTATCTCACATATCCTAGGATCATTGTGTTTAGCCAGCTGAAAGCCACCACCATGATGCTCCTACGTCTTTGTGACAGTAACCTCCCAGAGCAACTTCTGGATCACTGGCAAACTTTTAATGCTGTCAGTCAGCCTCAAGACATTTCACTGACAAACATAAAGTAAAATTTGGGTCATTAATTTCTGCTTCAATGGTAGCATTGTAGTTAGCCAGCTTTCCTTGATATTGTGCCTGGTTTGTGTCTTCARAATGCTGTAGAAGTATGGGAACAGTCCTCTAGTATTCAACAGGCACCCAGCCAGTCTAAATTGGAATTCGGATGGATTATTTCCTGAGAGCCACAGCAAATCAGTCCTAATTTCACCTTTACAGTATGCTTACCCTCAGTCAGTATGACTTGATACCATATCTGTTTAGGCTTCATGTATTTTCTCTTGTACCCCATTGCTACCCTGCAAGGACTGTCAGCTTGGAGCAGTCTTAATGCAGTTCTGCTGGTAACTGTGGGAAAATGAGAAAGCACTGCAGTGCCAAAGTAATCCACTCTTTTCCTTGCTCCATCTTCTCAACAAAGCTTAAGTGCTCAAGTGCACCCATAGTCTAGCTGCCTACTGGAACTTATTTAAGGACCAGCAAGATCAGAGATTTTACCCTGCTTGGTTATCTCACACACTCACTCACTCCATCAGATATTCACAACACACACACAATTATCTGCTGTCAGTCAACATTCACAACTTAGCTTTTTTTGTTGTTGTAGTTGTTTTGCCTACCACAGTTGGTTTTTGTTTGCATCACAGTAAACTCTAGAAATCCCACTCAGAGTAGGGTAGAACAGCTCTTAATTGTAAGTCTTGTTCTTTCACCCCAAAAGCTCGGGATGCAAATACATATATCAGAGGACTGGGAGAAAAGTGGAGCTGAGGCAGAGATTTGCAGGGACATGTTTGAACTCACATACAAAGTCTGTGTTTAACAGGAAATCAAAACCATTTCTAGTTTCAACAACTGGTTTAACTACAAGCAGCTTATTTGCTGTGCTCCCACATGCACATTGAAGCTCACATTAAATATGAATGCATTTCTAAATGCCACCAAAATTCCTGGGGGCCAGGATAAGATCAGACATGTAACCATTGCTACCAGGATAGACATTCACACATTTGCCTTTCAGATTGCTTCTGCTGTGTTTCTCATTGTCAGGTGAAGAAGCATCGTAATTTAAGCCATGATTACAGTCAAAATTCACCAGTTCGGCACATTGCATTAGCCTCTTAGAAAAGTAATGTGAGGTGAACAAGTTAGGATGTTCCCCAAATTGAGCCATTCCCCATCATCAGCAACAGTCATTCTTGAATTGTGGTAGTTTGGAAAAAATTTTGCAGAGTGTGACTGTGTGGAGTGTACAGGGATGTAGCATAGTCTTACAAATAAAATGGTAAAGAGGTTCTTTCTCCCCTGTATTGCTGGTTTCCTGAGTAACCTCAGGCAAGGCATTTATTCTAGATGTTCCTTGGCTTTTCAGATTATACAACTGGAAAAATACAAACATATACATACAAGCTTCTTTTCTACAAGCATCAACACACACACACACAAAAAGGCATCAATATAAAGCCATTTATCACTCAGTAGTACAACTCTCTGGTCTGGAAAGAACTGGTCACAGCTTTGGTCTAGTGACTCCCAAGGCTGCTATATTTGAATGGAAGTACTTCTTTTGAGGGAAGCCCACAGTGTCTAAACAGCATTTGTAAGTCTTACCTGGTCTCTTAAACTCACTCCCAGATCACAGGTCCCTTCTTCTTACATGGCCCAGTAGGACCCGATGTCCCCAAGTCGGTGCTGAACCCACAACATGTCCTCTAGCACATGAAAGACACTCACTTTCAGAGACACTCTTGAAGGGTACAACAATTCACTTTTCTGGCAAGTGACAGCAAAGCCAAGTAACACACAAACTCTGTAAAAAGGATCTCTAAAAGGCACGCTTACACTTTACTATGAGGTAAAAATGAGATAAAGTATGTAGAATGTGTATTTGCCTCTATGTACCACATTTTCCTGCCCTACCTACTCAGCCCTCTTTCTGACAGACAGATTTCTTATGCAAAACAAGCACCTTATTTTAGTCCTAGAGACCTCTGCCTTGATCTAAGCATGTGCCTGAGGGATATGTGGGGCCAGCACGCCAATCATGCTGGAGTGACAGGAGCATTGCTCATCTGTCAGACCACAGGGTGTGGAGAAAAATAACATCAGTACCTTGTACATGATTAATGTATTTCCACACAGAGTCGTGGTTACAGTATTTTGGTCAAAGCCTGTCCCCCTGTGGGAGGGGAGAATTAACTGTCCTGATGGCTCAGCTCTAGCATGCATCCCAGTATCCAAAGCATCCCAGCACTTCATCACATTTAACATAATTATTTCACAATTGTACTGATGTGGAGAATTAGCATCTGGAATGGAGAGGGCAAATTCAGTCTGAGGAGAGGATTTGAATATTCAGTTCCAGAAAGTCCCCAGCTTAAAAGTTGTTCTTTGCAAAAAGAGCTGCACTTTCCAATCTTCTTTCACAGATCATCATAACCATTTTATGGAAGAGGCAGCTGAGGAAAAAAGACTTTCATTCAGAGAGGTCTTACCAGTTCAGGTCTCTTTCTAACTTCTTTCTCAAAGACTTATATTTTTGGGGTTTTTTTTCATCTTATGGGCAGAAAATATGTCATTCTATTTCACTTACAGATTCTTGCTCTCCATTTCGCTGTCAAATTTTTTAGGATACAAGCAACAATGAATAATTAGGTTTCTAAAAAACCCACACACTTTCCATTGGATTGTAAATAACAATTGCCCTTAAAACCAAATTTGACTGCAACATTCCTGTAGCATTTGGATGAGAAATCTGGATTTCCAAACCTATTCATCTGAAACTGTTTTTACAGATCAGTGCTCACTTATGAACTGTAGAGGAGAAGTACAAGTTCCAGTAAAATTGATAGAATTTATATTTGTTGCCTTTCATTYTTCTGTAGATGACCTAAGTTAACCTGTTTTATGCCACACACCACTCCCTGAACAGCAAGCCACCAATTAATAACTTTTGTAGAATTAGAAGATACAGATTACAGAAGAGATTATGAAAATGTCAGGAAAATATTAGTTGCAGCATATTTCCCCAGTTCTTAAATGAATGACATTTATAGGAATGCACAGGGAATACTTGTCCCATTTTAACTTCTGCGCTCCACAACTTTCATGGATATATCAGCTCCTTAGTATGGTTTTCTTCTTATAAATAAATTGTGCTCAGGGGGCGGTCCCTCCCTCCCCCTCCCCCAAGTTATACATTGCCATAGTTACATTCAAATTTCGTAAAGAGCAGTTTTCCCCCATCAATCATCTCTACAAAAGGACTAATGAAGAAAACAACATGTATTTCTTATCCTGTAGACCTTAACTAAAGAAGGAATCACTGAACATCATTAGTAAATCATGGAGAGCTCCAAATTTGCCTACAGCTTCTTGTAGTAAAAGAAAACGATGTTTACATCTACAACTTGACTGAATAATAACAAAAAAGAGAAAACATGAGCTAAACTAAAATAGAAAATAAAAATATTAAAAGATTATATTATATTACATTGTTATATTTTCTTAGATGTAATAATCTGTCAATATAATATGAAAAAAAAGGCCTACAAATTTCCTCTTTTTCTCCAGATTTTGAAAGGACTCAAACTAAGTAGAAACAGCATTTTAAAAACTGCATATTTACATTGAGTCTTGGACCAGCCAGTTATAGAGTTAAAACTAAACTTACCAAAATGGCATAAACTTTTTCTTATACAAGAGAACATGAAATCTAATTTCCTTGTGATGAACTATAAAATGTATTTTCCGCCTGGATTCAGATGTTTTTATCCTGTCAATATTATTTGAATGACAATAAGTGCAACAATTGAGGTTTCTATTATGCAACATCATTTTAGCACACAAGCAAAATGGATCTGGGTTTGAAGAAATTATAACGCTTCTTAATGTAACAGATGATCCGTTAAAACTAAACAAGAAGTCGTGGAGGAGCTGAAGATGATAATAAATGCTTGAAGTCTGTGATGCTATGTTGTGTTAAATCAAGCAGTTCATCCATACTTTTAAAAGAACTAAATACCAATTTGTTTTTTCGTAGCTGTAGATACACATCAGCGTGCTGTTGTGTGATTGTGCTCTACATCACTACAGACTTGCTCTGGTAAGACTACAAGTCTTTACAATAGAAGAGGAAAAAAGTACAAGAAATGCCTGTTTAAAACTTCCTAGACTGGCCTCATTTGACTAAAAATAGTCACTTGTACTAGTGCAACTTAGTGACAAAGGCATAAAGGAAAGCATAAGCCCCAGGTCACCTAGTCCCTAAGAAATCCCAGAGGTAAAGAGGTGAGAGAGCAGACTTGCGTGGAGACTGTTGTGGTGCAGTAGAACAAAGGGAAGATAAGTGGAAAAATGCCATGGGAAGACCTGAAGCACAGTTTTGCATTAATTGTATTTGAAAAGCATTTCTATGAAAAAGACTGTTAAAGCATGTAGTGGAAGGTTTCAGCTGTAATAATGGCTGTCTAGGCCATTTCACTCCATTTTAAATGTGCTTGAGGTGAAAGATTGCTTTAGTGCAAGATAAAAGGTCCCCTTCAGGACCCGGGGAGCAAAGGTCAGAGCCTAGGAATGAAAAAGGCAGTCAAGGGATCATTGTAACCTCGAAGTGTTGTTCACGTTCTCCGCCTCATCATCCCACCAGTACATCAACATCTTTTTCTCTCAGCTGCTCGGTGTAGAGTTGGGTCAGTCTTCAGTGGAACAAAACCAACTCTTCCTCGTCAGCTGTTCTTGGAAAGGTTAGTTTGCGACAAGTATAAAGAAGGCAAAAATGGTTTAAGGAACTATGTGCAGTTTGAGCCTTCTTTAAAATGCTGAGAAGTTTGATTTGGAAACTGTGATGGAGATAGCATAGGAAAGTTAATAGGTAACTGCTGAGCACATTTTGATCATATCAAGACCGAAAAATTTGAACACAGAGCAAACCAGGGAGGAAGAAAAGAAGAGAGAATACCTGTCTTTGATCGTAACTGATTTTTTCGGAAGCTAGAGGATACATTGTGTTAAGGGAAATAGGGCCAGATCCAGCAGCCTGACAGAGGCAAGGCTGCTGCAGCTCCATGCCCCCAGGTCTGACCAGCAGCAAGACTGAGCATGCATTACCAGTGGGCACATGCACACAAACACATTTATACACCACATGCGTACGCAGGCAGCCATGTGGATCAGCACAGGTGTCCTGGTTTCGGCTGGGATAGATGATATGATAAAATCATTGGTCGTGTGTCTAATCTGGTATTTGTACTCAGCATTGCCGTCATCTCTGTGCCTCGGGAACCACCTCTCAGAAACTATTAGTAATTACACTATTCGTTACCTTTTCGTCTCAGAGAAACAATTTATGGAGGGGGACACTTTCCCCCGCTACTTCATTTTCCCTTTCATATCTCCAGAGACCCTTTTTCTTCTATCCTCTTCACGAAGCCCTCCACAACAGTTCCTGAGAATGTTGAATATCCTTGGGATGTTCAAACAAGCATGTTCATATTGCTATGTCTCCTGAATGTGTTTCAGGTCTTGTTTAGGGTTAAACAATTATTTAGGAATACCATCCAGAKATCTACCCCAGCAACAGACACTGTGGCTACTCAAACCCCCGCAACAGGCATTGCGGCTACTTCAACCCCCGCAACAAGCACTGTGGCTACTCAGACCCCCGCGACAGGCATTGTAGTTACTCCAACCCCCTCAACAGTCACTGCAGCTACCCAAACCGTGGTCACAGGCACTGCAACTATTCCAACCCCAATGACAGTCACAGAGGCTGACCAGAGAACCAGCCTGTGCCGGTATCAGTCGCTCCTATACAGAAGAAGAAATACACAAGAAAATCAGCTTGTTTAGTAAGGGATGGAGATGAACCAGGGCCATCACGAGAACAGGAGGAGGAAGAGGCAGAAGCCATAAATGAGTCGCTAACCACCCGATCCCTATCCCTGAATGAGCTGCGCGATATGCGAAAAAATTTCAGTCATCGCCCAGGCGAGCACATTGTCACCTGGCTGCTCYGATGCTGGGATAATGGGGCCAGTAGCCCCTGGAATTAGAGGGTAGGGAAGCCAAGTAGCTGGGATCCCTTTCTAGGGAAGGGGGCACTGACAAAGCGATTGGAAAAGGGGCACGAGTCCTCAGCCTCTGGAGGC
>JAYKAV010002828.1:8846-18911 GCA_035582835.1 Phoebastria nigripes
AAGAAGGCATTAAGTACCTCAGCCTTTTCCTCATCCTTGGTGGCAACATTCCCCCCCGCATCCAATAAAGGATGGAGGTTCTCCTTGGCTCTCTTTTTGTCRTTAATGTATTYGTARAAACATTTTTTKTTGTCTCTAACGACAGCGGCCAGATTGCATTCTAGCYGGGCTTTTGCCTTTCTGATTTCCTCTCTGCATGACCTGACGAGATCCCTGTACTCTTCTTGAGTYGCCTGCCCCTTCTTCCAAAAGKGGTAAACTCTCCCTTTTTTCCTGAGTCCCAGCAAGAGCTCCCCGTTCAGCCAGGCCAGTCATCTTCCCCGCCTGTTCTTCTTGCAGCCTATGGGGACAGACTGCTCCTGCGCCTTCAAGACTTCCTTCYTGAAGAACGTCCAGCCTTCCTGGACCCCTTTGCTCTTCAGGACCGCCTCCCAAGGGACTCTCTCGACCAGTGCCCTGAACAGGCCGAAGTCYGCCCTCCGGAAGTCCATGGTAGCGGTTTTGCTGGTCCCCCTCCTTACTTCACCAAGAATTGAAAATTCTATCATTTCATGGTYGCTAAGCSCAAGACGGCCTCTGACCACCACATCTCCCACCAGTCCTTCTCTGTTTGTAAACAGCAGGTCGAGCGAGGCACCCCCCCGGTAGGCTCCCTCACCAGCTGCGTCAGGAAGCTGTCTTTCACACACTCCAGGAACCTCCTAGACTGTTTCCTCTCTGCTGTGTTGTATTTCCAGCAGATGTCCGGTAAGTTGAAGTCCCCCACGAGAACAAGGGCTAGCGATCGYGAGACTTCTGCCAGCCGCTTGTAGAATGCTTCATCGGCCTCTTCATCCTGGTTGGGTGGYCTATAACAGACTCCCAGCAGGATATCTGCCTTGTTGGCCTTCCCCCTCATCCTTACCCATAAGCACTCRACYTTRTCATCACCRCARTCGTYAAGCTCTAGACAGTCRAAACACTCCCTRACATACAGAGCCACCCCACYGCCTCTCCTTCCTCGCCTGTCCCTTCTGAAGAGCTTATAGCCATCCATTGCAGCATTCCAGTCGTGAGAGTCGTCCCACCATGTTTCTGTGATGGCGACTAAGTCGTAGCTATCCCGCTGCACAATGCTTCCAGCTCCTCCTGTTTGCTGCCCATGCTGCGTGCATTGGTGTAGATGCACTTGAGCTGGGCTATCGCTTTTGCCCCCGACATTGGCATGCCACCCCRAGGCTCGTCTCTAGTGAGCCTGGTTTTATCCCCTTCCCCCTGCGAACCTAGTTTAAAGCCCTCTCGATGAGCCCTGCCAACTCATGAGCCAGAATCCTTTTCCCCCTGTGAGACAGCTGACCTCCATCTGTCACCAGCAGGCCCGGTGSCGTGTAAACCTCCCCATGGTCAAAAAAGCCAAAATTCTTCCGACGGCACCAGCCCCTGAGCCACGTGTTGATCAGGTGYGTTTTCCTGTCCCTGTCAGTATTCTTCCCTGCCACTGAAGGGATTGAGGAAAACACTACCTGTGCTCCTGATCCTTCAACCAATCGCCCCAGTGCCCTGAAGTCCCTTTTGATCACTTCTGGGCTTCTTCTCTCTGCAACCTCGTCKCTGCCAGCCTGTATAACCAATAGCGGGCAGTAATYAGAGGGCCGTACCAGACCGGGGAGTTTCCTAGTAATGTCTCTAACCCAGGCCCCAGGGAGGCAGCAGACTTCCCTGTGGGATGGGTCCGGTCGGCATATCGGGCCCTCCGTTCCCCTCAGAAGGGAGTCGCCTACGACRATTACCCTCCTTTTTTTCTTAGCAGAGGCAGTCATAATGTGTGGGGCTGGCCACCTCACCCTAGGCAACCCCTTGGATGGACCTTCATCTACATCCTGATTTGCCTGGCCCTCGAGTTCCAGAGCCCCATACCTGTTGTGTAAGGGCTACTGGGAAGGTGAGGGAGGCCGGGCAGGGGTTCGCCTGGCACCCCGAGCAGGGACCTGTTTCCATTCCCTCCCGTCACTTAGGTCCCCTCCTTCTGCCTGGTGGCAAGAGGGCAGGGGATCCTCTGCTTCTTGCAGGGCCTCCATCTGCCGCCTTTGCCTCRGGGATGGTAGTGTGTGGCTCCACCAATCTATCTCCCTCTCACACTCCCTGATACTCCTTAACCTTTCCACTTCCTCTCTCAGCTCTGCCACCAGGCTGAGCAGATCATCCACCTGCTCACACCGCACACAGGTGTTGTCTCTGCTGCCCTCCAGTACAAGGGACAGGCTCAAGCACTCCCTGCAGCCAGAGACCTGGACAGCTGTATGCTTGTGTGAGGGCTCCGTCTGGGTCGCCACATTCCTTCTGACAGCGGCTTTCGGCCGGGTGGAAACCACAGCTAGCTGTTCTTCTGGGAGRGCGATGACCACTAGTTGAGTTGGCCTCTAGAGCCAGGAGGGGGGCTGCGCCCCGCCGGCTCGCCTTCCCTGCACGCCCTGCCCGCGCAAACTGCCGCGCCACACTCTCTGACGCGCCGCGCTCCGGGTCGCTCGCGCTCCCTGGGGGCTGCTCTTGTATGTGAGGGGGTTGGGCCGCCGTCCCTCCCGTCCCCGCCCACGCTGAGTCAGAGCTGCCGCTCGCCAGGAGCTCACTCCTCCGGCTCGGGGAGGTGGGGGCTGGGGCTCCCTCTCTCTCCCTGGGCTTTTGCCTTCGCGGTTTTTGCCGCGGTTTTGCCACTTTAGGAAAGGTCCCCCGTCGCGATCCTCCGCTCCAGAGCCCTTCGCCTCGGTGGCTTCGCTGAAATGGCGGGTACACTGGGTCAACTGAATGTTCTATTCTGTTAGTATAGGCTGTTATGCATTAGTCAGTGCATTTTTATTAGGTTTGTAAGGTATATCCTGCTAAACCTATAGTCCTAAATCAGGTTAAGTTACACATTTGCCTAGAAGTTTTGCTTGAGAAGGGACTGCATAACTGCCAATCTTTTGCCCTACTGTGGTTTTGTAGAAGTGCCTTGGTCAGTAGTAGACTGTTTAAGGGTAATGGATATGTTCTACAGGCTGTGACTTTTATGATCACAGCATACTTACCCAAAATGGAAGCATTCTTTGTGAGTATAATATGGGAAAACAGATTACCTTTAACCAAATGTCATGTGAGAATTCAATAATTTTCAACTGCTGGCCTTATGCAGTAGTTGTCTTGAAATTTGTTAAGAATTTTACCTAACCTGACTATTAATATACAATAGGGAAGTTCTGGGAAACATTGCAAATTGAGTAATGAATTTAATTACCTAAGGCATATGGAAAACTTTTAAGAGTAACCTCTATACCATAATCTGTAGCTATACGGAATATAGTTTCTCAAGCATTTAATTCTCTTTTCTTTCTTCTCTGACACTAGTGGGATTTCTGTAGGTAACTGACAGCTTTTATATGACCTCAGAATTCAAATCACACTTCTCCATTAGAAGGAATCTTGGGGTAAAATGAAAGTAAGGCTCATTTCACATGACAGTACAGCAGAGCACAGCTGTTGACCAACTAGGCTTTAATGTAATAAACATATATAGCAGTCAGCACTTGAAGTTCTTTCCGTTCTAGCAATTCAAAAGAAAATATTATGTGGAAACTATGTTTACCTAAACAGTATTGCTTCAGGAGAAAAATTTTAATCAAAACTGTATAATCAATTTGCTACAAATCTATGTCTAGAACAAGATCATTGGAGAGATATTGCCCTGTCGCTTCTGCATCTCCCTCAAACGAGAGTTAAGTCTGTTTGACACATTTTCCATGATAAGAGTGTCTCAAGAAGGTGTCCTGTTTTGAATTCTTTGGGGTAATTTCCAAAGTTTATCACATATTTATACATTTATCATCAATCAAAAAAATTACAGAATTGATCATGCTCCAAAATCAGCTTTTGTTGAATGAGTATTCAATGAGTATTCAACAGAAATTCATTCCACAAAGAGTTCCATTTCACAATAAAATTTGAGTAGCTTATACAGGAGCTCATGCAAAGGCTGAATTATCTTTCTGTAAATTAGGAATTTTGCTTCCCCCTATTAAAAAAACTGAAAATACCTGAGAATAGCAGAAATGAGCATTTCCACACAGAATTTTTCTGGTCTTATTGGAGGGTTGTGGGTTTTTTTGCTTTGTTTCAATGAAAAAGGACAAGATGATGACTCTGTACAATAAATACTGAAGAATGAAACCCTGGGAACATTTTCAAGAGAGTATTTTAATATATTATCAAGTATGCAATAGGCATATAGAACTTGTCCATTTAATGAATGGCCATATTAACTCAACTATTTTTTCATTAAATCTGTAAATAAAGATGACCAAAGCCGGACTGTTATTTGGAAGGGAATTCTATGCAGAAAGCCTTCTTGGTTGGTGGAAACCCTGTTCATTCAGTAAGTCTCACTCTTTTCTAAGTGACTGCACGTCTGTCTTCTGAGGTTTCCTCTACTGTAGTTCATTGGAAAACTGTCCAGTTTAGTGTTTCAGGTGCAGAGATATCATCACTTTCACTGTAAATATTACCAAATTTTAAAGATTCCCTATCACTGACACAAAGTAAGGTTGAGGAATAGAGAGGGGAAAAGTACTGTGTTAATCTATTTGATGTTTATGATTAAGACATAAAAGAACAGTCTGGTCTAATATGAAATCAAGTTTTCATACCACAGGCAGGGAGTGGCACATAGTATTTCAGTGTATTTAATTTTCATGTGTGCAAGTGGTGGAGTTCACAGAGGCAAATGTTGTTAACGTGTAAATGGACCTGTGTAATACGCCTATATATTGGCATAGAGTCAGGCAAGACACCCATCACTAGATTTTATAAAATAAAAAATGCAAAATAAATTAACTGATAGGAGAGCAAGTCTCACTGGGTAATACTAAAGGCAAACTTATTACAGCCTTTAATTTGCAGAAGGCTTAAAAATATGAAAATAATTTTAATTGTAGCAGATATAATAAAACCATGAACTTGTTCAGTGCTTTGCATCTGCATGGAAAACCTAATTTAAAACCTCTTTTTACAGGAACACTAAAATTGCTTTTCTCCTTTTCTAATCCATGTTTAGACTTTGCTTCTGGAAATATCTAGATTCAGGTTAGTCTCAACGGTAGTCTCAAGGACTGACCTGTGCAGTGACTGAGGTTTCCAAAGAAGTTGATGTAGAGATTCACAGGAATCAGAAAACAAAGAAAGATTTGCACCAGGTGTAGGAAATKATTTTGACATAGTGAATAGCTAGTGAGATTTTCCTGAACACAGGTGTTATATGTCTGGCTGCTTCTGAAAATACTATGAAGTACCTAAATACCTTTTAAAAAATCTTTATCTTAGGATTCTATTAATATTATTTCAGTGTACATTCCTAAATCAGCTTCCTCTCACTTCTGAAAATGGCAATTAGGTTTTCATGTAAATATTACAATAACTTCAAAGAGTCTTCCAAAGCAGTCATATAACTCCATCAGAATCCTTCAAATACTCCCGAGATCTACTTAGAGACTTAATTTCAGAGCTATCCTACACTTAAGAAAACAACATAATAAACTGAACTTTGTACTTTCTGTTACAAAACTACTTTCATCTGTTTCTAACCCTTTGCTCCAATAAAAAAACAACAGTTCACTTACTCTACTGGTGGGAAACAATCCACGCTACCATATTCTGTTTCTGAGAAATAGTTATTTAATGTGAAATTAGAATTATTTTAGAAAATAACATGGTTCTTTTGGAAGSTCTGCAGCAACTGCAGTATGTTTACATGACTCAAGAAGCCTGTTGCTAGTTTTACTAAGAATGCATTGTTTATTAATGAGAAGGACAAAATATAACAGGTAAAGAGATTGTGTTGTCTCTTATTTTCAGCAAGACATCTTAGTGCTTCACTGTACTGCAAACTTTCTTGGGTGTGGACTGATGTACTTGTTACAAAAGTGCTTCCTTTTTTTCATGTCAAATATTTTTAGGTTATATACTTCAGTTATTTATATTTGAAAAACAGGTTTTATGTCTAGAACCTCTTAAGAACAGAAAAAAAATTGTTCCAACTCTTCAGTCCCTCCCCGATCCCTATTCCCATTCTGTCTCACTTGTCTCAGTGCTGTCTGTGGAATGAAGGGTTGAAGTCTAATAGCCAGTGTAGCAGAATTAACAAAAACTGCATGGGCATGTAATGGTGGTACTGTTTGACAGCTCAAAGTTATAATCTTCTTGTCAGTCTTGTACCAGCCAATATCTTTTTACATGGCTTTAAGCAAGAACACAGAAAAGAAACATTTCTGTGCTATGTATTTTTGAGAGAAAAACAAACCTGAGATGAAGTACATGTACTTCACTTTTGGCTGAGTCACAAAAGGGTTAGGCTGCTCTGCTACTCAGATGAAAAGCCCAGCATGCATACATTGCCTCAGCTGGCAGGCTGGGAGGGATGGGGAGGCATACTTGTATGATTGTCTCAGGCAGCTGGAAGGATGAGCCCACAGGTGTACTTCACGTGGAAAAAAACTTTTAAAATCTCTGTTTTTGATGGAATATTGAGGGGGATCAGTTTCTAAAACAAAAGCAGAGCTCTTATCCAAAGGGGAAAGGGGAACCACTGTGGTAGAGGGGTCATAGCTCTCTTTTATGCATACTCAGGAATGGATTGCAGCTCTGTGGCTATGCCAACAGCTAAAGTACTGTAATAAACAAACAAAACCCACTAACACAGGGAAAAATTAAGAATTTTTTTATAGTTAAACTTCCCTTCTACCCTGCTTGTAAGTTTGGTGATCATCACCCAAGAATTATGTTATAACCTTACTGTAAGCAGTTTTAAAGTACTTGTTTTTATTTTATTTAACAAAGGCCTTAGTGTCAAAACAAATTGTCCTTTACCATAAATATCAAAAGTATTACAGGATTTTCTAAGAATGAGGATTGTGATACCAGAACACAATCAAAGGGTTCCACAACTGCAGACAGTGAATATTTTTGCAGCCTCAGTGTTTTAAGTTTCAGTTAATTTCCATTTTAATGGTGTCACTGGCAGTGTCCATCTTTATCATCTCTAAGAAGCTCAAAATAGAAAAATAGAGGACTGGATTAGATTATTTTTATACCACTTTCATTACATCATGAGGATTTCTTTCCTTAAAAAGTTATGAACTTATGAAAATAAGAAATTAGCAATCAAGCTTTTTACAACCCTTGTTTCAGTTCTATATTGCTCTCGTTGTCATAGCTGTAGCAATTTACAACCAAGTTGTAATTCATTGATTTTCAGTAGGTTGGAGATGGGGGAAAGACTTCTTGGTCAATGGTATCAAGTTTCTTTCATATCATAAGGTTATGTTAAGAGACAACGTGATTTTGTAAAGCATAAATCCAAAAGATGAAGGCATATAGTATAATATCATTTAACCAAATCTTTGAGTAATATTTTAGGCCAGCTGTCAAAGTCAAGTTGCTTTGCTGTTTTTCCTGAAACCTAGATGAAGAATTATGAGACACTGCTTCATCCCTAATGATTGTTATTATTAGAACTATAGTACCAAGAGTCTCTCTAAAAACTGTCATTAGAACCTTCTTTATCATAAGTACGTAGTAACACCATATGCTTAAAATGTCTTTTTCCCTTTTCACATGTAGCTTAGAGTCTGGATATTTTTTCTTCATGCACGTGCTTTACATACAGTACTTTTTTGCTTGTTGTTTCCCCTTGGAGCTAGGGCTTCCCTAAAATTTGTCTCGCTTCTCTTTTTTTTGGGTTTATAAGACTGCTCCTTAATTTGGTTTTGGGAAGCTGTATAGTTCTGACTTACGATTAATGTAAGGGTCTAGCGTCTTCCTAATTAGAATGTGAGTTAGTAGACTCAGGTAGACACCTTTCACAAGACCCAGCTCAAACTTGAGGGAGCAGAGCAACTCAGTAAATCACCACTCAAAGGCATCCAGCAGCTTTTGCTGAGGCTTTATATATATTCCAAAGTGGCTGAATGGAATCAGTCAGGAGCAGAAAGAGAGTAACACTTTTTTTTCATAATAGAGAAAGAGGGCAACATGGGAATGGTCACAAGTCTAGTCTTCCATTTAGTTGTAGTCCTTTTTGCAGGCATCCAAGGAGCTTAGAGCAGAACAACAAGAGTTAGGAAACTCCAGAGATAATTATGTACATTTAATTTAATGATTCTCATTAATTTGAAATACATATTTCTATTGCTTTGCAACAGAAAAGTCATATCATGACTACAGTGCGCCACATGATATGTGCAAGGTTGTTATTCCTGTGGGACTGTGGTATTTTGTATACAATATCTATATATGTAAATATATTTTATATATGCATACACATATATGCCTATGCATTGTGTGTACGCATACATATTATACTGGAAGTCTTGACAATGATTATAGGGGAAGAAACTGAGACAGATCTTGGACAAGCCTTTTCAGCAAACAGAAGTGGAAGAAATTGGATGTTACAAAAGGATGAGAGGAAAGATTAAGTAACGGAATGAAATTATTTAAGCATTTTCATTGTTTAATAGAAAGTCTAATGCCAATCTTTGTATATTACACTAAACAACAAACAGTGCTATATGGGAAGAGGTATTACTGGTGGATGTAATGTATGTACACATGGCAAGCATGTATAAACCAGCTATATACTAATGCTATGTAATCATATATAAACAGTTTTGATAAAATAATCTACAAAGAAATACAGAATCTAAAAGACCTTGAAAAGACCAGCCTGACTGGGACATCATCTAGGACAAAGAGAACCATTTGACATGGATCTTGTACATCACTGACAATAAGAATTCTTAAGATGGCTGCACATCTCTAACTCCCTTGGAGACACAAAAAATATCCTGAAATGGAATAAAATAGTAAACTATCAGTAAGGCAGTCAGTAGATAATTAGAAATGATTTAGCAATATTAGCAGTGTAACTGAGTTGAAAGAACTTGATCACTTCATATTGATAAATACCACAATGAAGTTAATGATAATGGTAAAAAAATCTAATATGATAAAAAAGGAAAATTATGAAACAAATCCAAATAAATTCATGCACATTTAAATGCTTAAAGTTGTTGTGCCATTAGGTAATTTTGCATAATGGGTTTACTACTCACAGAAGAAAACTGATCATGAAATAAGGTTAGTTAATGAGCTAGCAAACAATCAGCAGTGGATTGCAGAAGCACAGTTTTGATACTGTCCTCTGTTAATCAACAGACTAATTGACTGGATTGAATAGTTAATGAAGAGCTATAGAAATGAAGAGCAAAAAGACCATTTCTTTCATCTTAGCTTTTAAGATAGCCTACAGCGATGTCTGCCAGGCACACCCACTTCAAACTGATCCCAAAGCACTCCAAAACACTGAGCAGAACCTGAAAATCATACTGGGACCATTCCCTATATATTACACTCTGGTATCTGATTAGTCAAAGGCTTCCCTCCCAACCCCCCAATTCAATACTGACCAAAAGGTGTCTGTCCTTCAACATCTTTTTTTAAATTTCAGTCTATATATGGATGGAATCATCAACCAACAAATAATAAACATTTGAATACAAATAATACACATTTGAATAGGCACTTATCATCTTTCTGTATCAGAATAGAGAATAAACAATTGTTACTTATTTTTAATACTGCTTTCAAAGGCTCCTATTGCCTTAAAGTCACAGATCCAAGCCTACATCCTGATCAGGATGGAATTATGGAAAATTAAGACCTGCCCCTCCAGTTAGACAGAAATTAAAGCCTTGGTTCAATGTAATCACCATGATAGAAAAGTTAGTTTATACTGTTTCTTGAAGTGATCCCTACATTATTCAAATTAATTTGAATTCTCCCTCAGTAAGTTTGCAGACGACACCAAGCTGGGCGGGAGTGTCGATCTGCTCGAGGGTAGGAAGGCTCTGCAGAGGGACCTGGACAGGCTGGATCGATGGGCTGAGGCCAACTGCATGAGGTTCAGCAAGGCCAAGTGCCGGGTCCTGCACTTGGGCCACAACAACCCCATGCAAGGCTACAGGCTGGGGGAAGAGTGGCTGGAAAGCTGCCTGTCGGAAA
>JAYKAV010002828.1:19331-40475 GCA_035582835.1 Phoebastria nigripes
GTTTAGATTGGACATTAGGAAAAATTTCTTTACTGAAAGAGTGGTTAAACATTGGAACAGGCTGCCCAGGGAAGTGGTGGAGTCACCATCCCTGGAAGTATTTAAAAGACGTGTAGATGAGGCACTTAGGGACATGGTTTAGTGGGGCTTGGTGGTGTTGGGTTGATGGTTGGACTTGATGATCTTAGAGGTCTTTTCCAACCTTAATGATTCTATGAATTAATTTTTATTTGTGGAGAACCAGTCAACTAAGTGTTAAACAGTAAGGTTTTAAGTTTCAGCCCTTTCTAAATTCAGGTTAGTGGATGAGATGAAAGGATGACCTACAGATCAAGAATCAAAGATAACAAAAAGCAAAACTATACCATAGAAAGAACCCAGAAAACAATGTAAGCAATAACTGAATTAGAGTAGCTGAGAAAGTATCACTGTCAGGAAATGTAAGTACAGGGCAGCCAAGATAGTTCATTTGATATGCAAAAATTTTATTTGACTAAATGAAAGAGATGAGGAGAGACAAGTTGATCAATTCAGTAGAAACTAAATAATGCTGCAAAAAATTAATTTTCATTAATTTACAAATGTTAAGTGGAAAAGAATAAAAACTTAAGAGCCGTAAGGTACTGAAAGAAATCTTCACGAAAAAACAAACAATCCCTGGGTTTAGCAACATGAAAGCACAGCTTGCAGCAGCTGCTACCAAAGTATTTCAATCACCCTGCAAAGATGAGCACCTCCTAAACCAGCGGGGCTCAGTTTTTATCCATGTGAGAGACAGAAAGCAATTCTGAAGTCTTGGCAGATGCACTACTCTACTCACGCAAAAGGGGGCAAATTGTTATTACCTGCCAACTTTCTAGCCCATCTTCACACAGCTTCATTATGATACATAATGATGACTGAAAATATGTAATATTCGTTTCAACTTCTAAATATTCAAGTTGGTATATAACTAAGAGAATAGTCTGAATCACTGAAAATGCATTACTTTTCTGAATTTGGATAGCAGTAATGAAAACAATGCATAGTTACCRAAGTGTCGAAAGTTACTATTTTCTCCATGAATAGCTTAGGAGTGTTAGCACAGAACTTAACTGCAAATAGGAATTGCTCTTATTCAGCTCCAGCTACCTTCCTAATCACATTTTGTAGGTGCTTTAAAACTCGTTTGGCGATTATGGCACAAAGTCTGCTTCAGAACTGTAGCTTTAGTAATTGGGCCAGTGATGGTTTGCATGTATTGAAACACTTCATTGACAAATTCTTAGCAGCATCTGTGATAAAAGATAACTTTTGAACTAATTCAGACTATTTATAATGTTATAATATAGGTTTTCCTATAATTAATGCACATAAACTCAATGCTCTCGAATATTCATCATTTTGTAACAGTTTACCAGTTGTGCACAAGTGGAAAGAATATTGTGGAGAAAAAGAAAATGTACTAGTAGAAGTAATTGCATCCTGTCCACCAAGATAAGAAACTGTACTAATTTCCTAAAGAAAATTCAAAATTTATTACTTTCAGAAATCGTTAGGTCTGTGTAATATTGTTCCTGAAGAATGATATTATGCAAATGAACGAAGACTCCAGCCATCCTTAACACTGGAGACAAAAAGCACACAGGATGGGGGTAAAAATTAATTTCCTTATTCTTTTTCATATAAATAGCACATAAGCTCTACCTCTTGAAGTCATAATTCTTCTTAAAGAGTGACAAAATGTACATCTAATGGCTTTTCTTCAGCAATATTAAATCAGTGCAAGTTTAAATTTTTCCCCCCTTTTTTTTAGTGTAAGAAGATGTGGGTAAGCCTTTATTTATCATATCTTTTTAGGGGAAAAAAGCAGTTATGTCAAACTTTTTAACCCACTGGCCTGGGAAGGCATCCCGCATGACATGGCCACTGCCATAACACTGCACTGTATCTGGGAGTGGCAATACCTATCACATCTACCAGTTTTGCCAACTACAGACCCTACAGACTACAGTTGGAAGTCTTTGCTATAAAAATCAGTGTGAATAGGTTACAGGTCATTCTTGTCGAAATAAACTTGTTTGTGCTAAAGCAACAGATCTGCTTATATGTGAAAATTCAAGATGAGTATTGTCTGCTTTCAAAGTACACAAACATTTTCACTGACAGATATTATTAACATTCACTCAAATCAAAAATGTTTTTCCTTAATAGTTAAAAACAAAACAAAAATCTAAAAGAATAACAGCAGCTRTGAAATTGTTATTAGAGGAGATTACTATACTAGCATCGTAAGTGTAAGATCTTTCTGCCAGCTAATAGCTTTGTTAAAGCAGAAGAAGAAATGGATTACAGTGAAATTGCCCATATTACCTACTTTCTTGTTCTAGGGAATTTGAATTCTTACTTACTATAAATGACATTTTTGGACACTTTTCTTGAGTAATATTTATATTTAATGTGTTGAAACCGTATCTGGCAAAATCTAATTAGAGTTAGGATCACAGTAATTTTGGTTCCCATTTTTCATTCCCCTTTTACATAATCTGTGCAATTTGGATTTTTTTTAGATAATTTTTTTTTTAGATAAAATAGTGCTTCAGTACTCTTTTAATGTACTTCTTTACCATAGACAGTTGTCCATTATCTTTAATAATGAGTTGCATTCTGAAAGCTGAAGTTCTTATCAATGTCTAGAAAATCATGCATTTGAGCATCAATTAACAGACAAAATTTGCAGCAGATTACAAGAACTATTAAATGCAAATTAGTTAGAAATTGCTGTGAACAGATTTTTTTTGATAACTCMGTAGCTTCAGTCTTGGACAGGGTTCTATTACCTACATTAAAACCATCTATTTTTTCTCTATCTGTTTATTCTGCTATTATCCAATAAACCAGTGTTCTACTTATTACTATTGCTTGTTTTAAACTGAAGTCATAAATGCAACTGAAGATTATTAAGGTGAATGACAAGGTAAAAATGGGTAGTTTGAAATGCTTGGACTGAAATGCAAGTATATGCTACCCCTGTTTTCCAGGAGATGGTAGTTGGCTCTACACTAGCATAGTAATGATAATCATAAATTACAAATATTTCCAGTCTTTAATCTCATGACTGCTAATACAAATGTATAAGCAATTCCGAGAGCATGGAGTGAAATCCTGGCCTATCCTTTTGTAGACAAATGTCTAATAGCAGCTGTATAGAGACACCCACTGCTTTGAACTCCATCTCTCTTGGCTTCTTGCTGTAATGTGCCTTGACTTCAGTGATAGGAGTGGAGAGTTTCCCAATATATTAGTTGTTTTATAGCTTGACCATACGTTATGATTTCTTGTGAATCCCCCTAAGCTGTTGGTGAGCTGGGTTGATGATGATCAGAACATTCACAGGAAACACATGGTTTTAAGTCCTCTCAGGCAAGGAGGAAACTGAATTCAGTCCTGCTTCCCGAGTACATGCTCTACGTGCTATGCAATTATTGAAAAGGCCACCTTCTCCTCCAACATTTTAAAATGAAGAGTTAACACGGCTTAGATTTTACAAGAATACGTGTAGATACATATCCTCATGAAAAGATTGCAGATACTGCCCTTGCTTGGCTGGATCTATCTTTACAAGCAATATAGAAATCCAAGGCTTGAATTTTACCTTGGGCTCATTTATACACAGTTACTGTAGCTTAACTTGCAGAATCCTAAACCATTTATTAGCTGGAGGTTTTCCATGGCTATAGCAATCATTTATATTGACATATTTGTAAGATTCAAGAAGATGCATGATTTCAGAGGGGGTCAACCCATTGAATCAATAGCAAAACAGAGCGCCACAGCTCTATGCTGGTGCGTAGCTCTCCCTGCACAGCCCTGAAATATTTGGGGGCGTTCTTTTGTGAGCCTACAGTTTTCAAATAAAGACAGCAATGACTTAAATGCATCTCAGTATGTATATCATTAGTCTAATGTAGCATATTTGCTTGTCACATTTACTTTCATGTTCCTTCTTTCCAGCTCATTACAGCTTGTTTCCAGCTTGCCATCACTTCAGCTCTGATCCTGGTGCTGTTTCTGCAAAGACAGCACTTTTATATTAAGTTCTGTTGGTTTCAACAGAATTCTCATTCAGAGCAAAATGTTCACTTGTAGAATTAGGACCCTAGTTTGTAGAGTCTTTTCTCCTATTATGCAGTAACTAAATTCAATAAAAGGATAGTGTCTTGTTCTCAGCTGYGGTTTCTTGACAATATTGCAACAATATAAACACCACCATTAATTACAGATCAGTTTGGGAAAAACACAAAACAAAGCTCAATTGACATGACAGTTGAAATATTAGATGAAGATGCATTGGTTCCTCCTGTGATGGTTTTTGACATTATTCATTCCTTACTTGAGTTTTAGATTAACTATCTTGGTTCCCTATACACTTCTCAGAGACAAATGTCAGGTTAGGGTGATGCTCATATATGTAAGCAAGTTAAATTACTTTTCTGTTTATTTAGTTATTGAAACATCTGCATTACTATTAAACAAGAAAGAAATATCTATATCCTACAACCAAAATCACATAAAAAAATGATGGAGACAATGCTGGCAATACTAGCTTTTGCTGATACAGGCTAAAGTTGTTAGAAACATCTTTTCAGCACATGAAACAATGCTGCGTCCTGTCACATCACAGGAGTAAGGACTACAGCAAGATTTGCCTTTGCCTGTTTCCTGTTCCATCAGGCCACCGTGAATTGCAGCCTAGCAATGCCTGGCAACTTTCCCCAACAGAGCAGAAGACAAGCCCCAATACCAAGCTGCAAAACCGTGAGATACAGCCCTATTTGTGAGGAAGTCAGAGTGCAGCACTCCAGATCAGTGCATGAGGTTTGAGAGCTCTATCATTAATCCTGGCTTCTGCCTTGTTCTGCAGTTCTTCTGTGCTGCACTTCTGATCAAAAAAAAGGAGCCACACTGAATATATTTGGGGAAAAGGAATGTGTGTTCTTGTCTAAAAAACATACCTGGAAAAATCTTCAATGCTTTTACTATGGTATAGCTAATATCTATTTGGGATAAGTCAGAGCTACATATTCAGTTATATATGTGCTCTTCATCATGCAGAATATACTTTTTTGCTTCCTAGTCCCATGTGAGACACCTACCATATCACATTGAGTATCCACATTAATTTCAAGGGAAGTTTTTAAAGACTTCCAATTTATACTTTATTGGCCTTTAAAATTTTGTTATCTTTGCATAGTTCATGCAGAAAGTTTTTTATTTAATTTTATCTGCAACCTTGAAGAAAATTTTGAAATTATACACTACTCAGTTCTAGTTTACACTATATGCCATGCACCTCATCACTATCAAAAAGAGATGGATTTCTAGAAATGAGCAGAAATATTTGTCACCTGAGTCTCAGGTGATAAAAATCAGCAAAAGCTCCTTTGGATACCATTTAGCTGCACTAATATTAGTGCAGAATTTGATCGAAAAAGCCTTGCTTAATTTTACTACTATGAGAAAAAAAAAAGAAAGTATTTGTTGAATTCAACCTACTTGGTGCAGCTATGATACTTTAATTTATTTTCTGGATTAATTTCATTTCTTATTTCTCAAGCTATATGTGGTGCTGAAAGGCAACACGTAAGTAAAGTTGATGAAACACCATACCATTGCTTAATTTCCTGTTTCACTTTCTTCTCCCCAGTTGTTTACAGACTCCCCACTGCCTAAAACAAGGTAACATTAAAAGTCATTTGCATCTGAAATTTCTAGTTTTAGCTAGAAGTTAAAGGAACTAGATAGCACAAAGAAATTGGCATAATTTTGGCTAGCATACCTGAAGGTAATACAGCTTTACTGCTAGCGCAGTCTATAATAAACATTCTATAATAAATATTTATGAATAAACATCACATCTCAGACATCAATATTTTATAGATAAATTTCTTTTACCACTTTCTTTCAATAAAACTTGAGAAAACAAATAAATGGTTATTTTATTTCAAGCACTGCATGAYTAGAAGAGCCTAGACTTCTACAGTGCCTTTCACATAAGCTGTTCATATGCACTTAGTGCTATACAGGGAATGCAAAGTTATTCTGCTATGTCAGAAGGTTTAACTGCTATTCCATATCCTATCTGGAATTCCCAAAGCCCACAGATAGAAAAGTCTCTTTTTCAAACTTAGAAAGCCTACGGCTTTTGCTGTGCTCTGTTTCAGTTCCCCTCCTTCTCTCTTTTAATTGCTTAGGGAGATTAGCAAAACTGGCCCAGAACCCATCCTGCAGCATTTCAGAGTGCTCTCTGTTCTTAGTCATGTAGCCAAATTGATTTTACCAATAATGTCTACTTTTACATGTTCTGATTCTATATAGCCTCTAAATTTATGATTCAATTTGACTTTATTTGGCTCCTGTTCTTAAAAGGATCATAAATTTGCCATTAATCTTTGATTGTATTCCATCTGCTCTCAAGGTGACTTCTATTGCTTCAGTATGTACTACAGAGCTACCTGCCAAACCATCTTTCTGCTGCAAGGCTATGTGTTTTTCCAGGAACAGTTGTATCAGGGTATTTAATTCTTGTTTCATAAGCTGATTATCAACAGCACTGGATCATAACATTCAATTCATTTGAAGTATTATAATTCTGCTTTGGAAAGCACCTTTAACTTCCCATTTTCTTTCAGATTGATTTGGCCCAGTATCCGACATTACTATCACTGAAGAACCCGTAAGTATTCCCCAGTGTAGTAGTTGAACCTTGTCTTCTAGTTAGGGTAAGGTAAGAACATGTATATTGCATGGCACATTTGAAACCAAAGGCAATGCTTCTGGCACAGGAAACCTCTGAATTACAAATTTCTGGAGCTGAAAGTGTATTCTGGGAAAAGTCACTATGAACTTGCCCTGTTCTCATTCTCTTTCTTAGACAGTATTTTGTTGGCCAGCATCATTAACAGGAAACTAGATGAGATAGACTGTGGGTTTAACCTGGCATAGACATTTTCCTGAGTTTGTGTTAGCTACTCCACAGTAACTGCCTCTGTGTGTGCTCATTCGTACACCCCAGAGAGCATGCTGAGGTGTGAGTGAGACCTTCAGTAAGACCATCTTCCTGCAGCTGTAATCCAAACTCTAATCTTAGCAACAGCATTCCACTCAAGCAAGCAACACAGTACCAACAATGGAGAAAAAGCATTGACACTGAGTGGTAACAGTTTCTGATTTGCTTATAGAGAATGAACTGAAATTCAGCAGTTAGTAAACAGACTCACTAGACCCTTCCCACCAAAGTCTTTATTATTCTATATGGGCTTTCATAGCTTTCCATATAAGCAAGATACTACCGGTTGTCTAAAAACTAAAGATAATGTTCTTATACCAGTTGGCAGCAGTTTTTTGTTTGTTTTTTTAAAGTATGAACTTAATTCAATACATCAGTCTGGAACCCACCCCTAACCCTAACCCTATACCTACTATTTCAGGTAAGCAAGGACACTGAAAATTGAGAGGAAGCTTCTCCTGGAAACAGTTTTTTAGTCATCACTGAATTTATCTGAACAGATTCTAGTAGCCTAACTTTCTGAAGCTTTATATGGAGAAAAAAAACTTGGACATCAGCCCCAATCTGAACTCCAGCTTTCTAGATAGGCAAGGTTCTCAGGACTTCTGTGTATTGAGAAAAGAAATGGCTCATATGAACCAGCTTTGGTCCACCATTTACCTCTTTAAGCCTGACAGTTTTATAATAGAATTTCTACACGGACCACATTCTCTGTAAACAAAACACTTAAGCTATTATTGGACTCATCCATAGGAAAAGTTCTCAGAACACCTTGAAAACTGAGAATAAGGCTTTTTTTATTACCCTCTAACAACTCCCTATTCATATGCCTATCAAAATCACAGCTCGTAGTCTCCAGGACTTTAACCCCAACTATAATCCTAAATAATAGCTTCCTGATAGGTAGGAAACCCAGGACTACTAGAAAATTAATGGCAAGTGAGTCACAGCTGCAGGTAGCATATCCCAAATTGTATCTTCCAGCCCATTTGAATTAATTAAATTCACTTTAGCAGCTACATTATTTCTGCAGAAGCAATTCTCTATAACCATATTCCAGCCATAACCTTATTCTTCAAAAGGAGAAAGCTGCCTTCAACTGCTTGAAATTTCAGAAGCAGCTCTTCACAATAACTGGTAATAACCCTTCTTTAAACTCTGTGCCTACATGTGGCTTTGCAGACCCTTTCTGAAACTCTTGATTATACTTCAGCCAGATACCCAACATGTCACAGAGGTTGGGAAAGCAGTTTCATGTAACCTACTGCTTGCCTCTGGCATTATGGTTGTTTAACAACTGAGGTGGCTCTCTACCATAAACCTAGCCTTTCAGATAAGCATATTAATCTGGAATGGGTGAAAACTTAGGAAAGGTGAATTCCCAGAGACTGAGAGCAGCTATGGGTGATGGATTAATAATTAAATGGGATCAGAAGGCACCAAAATGGGACAGGATCAAAATCCTGCCCTTTACTTAGGCACAGGGTGTTGGCTGGGCTCAGAGATACTGCAGGCTGCTTCCTGAGTTCCTCTCATTGACCCTCTCACAATTCTCAGTTTCAGGGCCTGAATTCATCCACAAAGTCTGTGATCGCTTCCCCACGAGAGGCTCAGGCGCCTGTGTTCAAGTCAGGTTAGGAAACTAGCCACTGTACCACGGCTGTGTGCTCAATCTGATGTGCTCCGCTCCTCAAGCTGGGCTTTTAGGGCCCCCGCAGTGCCAGCTACAGCAGGCACTACCCCAAGGCCTTCCTGAGGCTGCTGGGCCAAAGCTGCCTCACAACAGCCAGCTTTCTCTTCAGTAGTTTTTGTACGTGCCTTTGTAGATGTAACATTAGATAAACAACTTATAATACCTTATGGAGAAGCAGGGCAAGGCTTCTGCTGGGCACAGCACACACCGACCTGCTTGTTCTCTGCTCGGCTGCTCCCCCCCTCACGGACTGCATCATCCTGGAGCTGTCCTGTCTGCGTCTGTGCCTGAGGTTAGACTTGGGCTCCTTCTGTAATCAAGGGAAATCTTCCTTTTGCTCTCAGCTTAGGGGTTTTCAGCTGGAAGACTGCAGATCAAGTGAAGCAACTCAGATGTGCACACCATGCCTGGCAGCAGCAAGGGCTGGGAGCGGGAATGCCTCCTGGCAGGGAGTACCCGAGCGAGGGAGCAGGGCAGGCCTGGAGACTGTGGCTGGGTCCTACCAGGAGCCCAGATCATCAGGCAAGTCTGTGGTGATAACAGGGCCGAGGCCAGGCTGGGCTGCCAGCCTGTAGGTGGAGGTCAGGATCAGGCCTGGTGAGGAGAACCAGGGTCAGATACAGCCCTGGGCATTGGGCACCTCCCTGGGGAGGGGAACAGGCCGAGACCAGGCCAGGACAGGACGGGGCCTGCAGGTGGGCCCAGCCCAGCACAGCCCATGGCCAGGCCCTGGCTGTAGGGAGCTGGAGACCAGCCCTGCTGCAGCATCACTGGGGCAGGGACTGATGAACCCAGGGAGGGCTGAAATGGGGTCCTGGGCCCTGGGCAGGGTGGAGGAGCACCGGAGGGGCTGGCACAGACAGCTGTGGGTGGCAGGGCCCTCACACAGTTACCTAAGCACCAAATTAAGATAAAAGAGTCATTATATTCACCCTAGTATTTGCCATCAGGCAGCAGGGAGCTCATAAACATCACCCAGATACTCCTTACAAAATTTCAGAATTCCTAACTGTGATCATAACAATCTTATCTTTATTCAGCATCTTTTATTCAGTGGATATTTGGAAGTCATTTGCAGACTGATAATAAGCCTTCCCTTTCCTCCTCTCCCATCTTCAATAACCTCTCTAAACCTATATAAATGTAACCTATATAACCTATTTAAATTCAGCCATCTTGAGGGTAAATTGCATCACTTGCTGAAGCATCTAATCCAAAGCTCATTTTATTTAGTAGCTAGATTCCCAAAGATGGGCTCCCTCCATAAAGCAAACAGCTAATCCAAGATATCACTTGGCCATGCCCTCAAAAGTAATCTTACGTGAGGTGTCTCAGTCTTTGATGGCTGTGAGCGTTCAGAACATTAGTTTTAATTCCTTCCCAAAGGGCAGTACTTCCTACCACATGATGTTCTGCACGTCTACTGGGGCAGGGCAGATTGAAGAGGAAAAATGGCAGTATTTGACTGTATTTAAATCCAGGACCATCTGGATGTCCCGCTGTGGTTTCTCATCCACACATCAACCAAGTCTCTATTTATTTAACTGTGCATTGAACTCTTACTGTGAGGTTACTGTTATGGACCTGAAAAAACTAGCTATGCATAAATCTGCCAGGAAAGGTGTATGCAATGTAAATTTTTGTTATGTTAAAATACAGAAATTAACATGGATGAGGATCACTTGCTGATTACAATGTATGATTCTTTCTGAATAGAAGTAAGGTAGTTGTAAACACATTTGCCTGTTTTCTTTTTATAGTTAAGGTCTGTGCCATACTCAGAGATATAATACAAGTGGTTTCCTTAGCAACCATCAGATTCTGAAGGAAAACATAAATTCAACATTTCTAAGTAACAATAACAGAGAAAACCAATTAATTCCAGAATATTAATTTCCATCTATTCTAAAATTATTAGCAACTATTCCAAACTGAATTACAGTATACATTATTATCCTTCAGAGAAGAAATCTCTCCAAATTAGTTTAGTAAATTTTCCAAATTAGTTTGGAAAATTAAATGAAAATAATTTGTATATAGGTGGTAGTGAACAACTTTCCGCTTTCTATCTACCTATTGTAGCATTTTAAATTTTGGTTAGTATTTTAAACATCATTAAAACCTATTAATGATAACCAAATCATTTGTGTATTGCTACAACAGCATTTACCAATGTTTTGCTCATAATGCACAGAAGCAGACAACAAGCTGGTTTACAATATCTGTTTGCCTTTGCTGGATCCACTAACCTGAATTTACAAAAATTCAGAATAACGCTGCTGACTCCCATCTATGTGAAGATAAACTTTCAAAAGGGAATTGARTGTGTCTTTTGTAATGAGATTTTCCTAAGTGCAAACAAACAGGATGAAAGAATAACTGCTCTAAACTTCCTCAGTCCATCTTAACCCACGTCTGACTTTGAAGCCAAGAATAACAGATCGTGTTAACTCTAGCTACTGAAGAGTTTAGTAATCTGAGGATTTTACTAAATTTAGTAAATACTTACTCAGTTTCTTATTAGCTAAAGGAAATTACAGAGATGTTGTTTACTCTGAGAAGTGCAGGGTGCAGACATTGATATTCATTTTTTCAGCATTTCGACTTGCCTAATTTAGAAATTAAAAAAAATGGCTCTGCTACAAGTCTGCTGAGGAGACAAATCAAGGCTTTGCTGATTTTTTTTCCATCCATAACCCTCATTTACCCAATTTCTTTTGTAGTACCCTATAACTGATCCAACAGATTTTCCTCTACCCGTGTCATTGGAATCAAGTCATTATACCTCACTGCAATTTGCCAAAAAGAGATGCCAACCCTTAACATGGACTAAGCTGGTGCCATGCTCAAGGTCTCAGCTTCTACTTGGGCATACCTTTGAGAAACCAGGCCTGTGGACAGCTGACCAGGTGGGGCAAGAGTGTCCTGGGCAACAAGCTGGCTGGACTTATAAACAGGGCTTTAAACTAAATTTAGCAGGGGGAAGGACGTGGAGTTCTAAGCACTAGAGAAGAGCCGGGGGCTGCTGAGGCATTAGGAAGCAACAGGGAAACACCTGTGAATTGCCTCAAGTGAATTAGGGCGAACTCCTCCAAAAAGGTGATGTGGCCAATAGCCCAGATGAAGTGCCTCTATACCAATGCACGCAGCATGGGAGACAAACAGGAGGAGCTGGTAGCCACTGCCCAGATGGAAAACTATGACCTGATTGCTATTACTGAAACTTGGTGTGATGAATCACACAATTGGAGTGCTGTGATTGATGGCTATAAACTATTCGGAAGGGATAGGCAAGGAAGGAGAGGTGGGGGAGCTGCCCTCTATGCCAAAAATGGGATTGATTGCACAGAGCTATCTTTGAAGAACAGCAGTGCACAAGTCGAGAGCTTATGGGTGAAAATTAGAGACCAAGCCAACAAAGGAAACTGTGGTTGGTGTCTACTACAGGCTACCTGATCAAGGAGAGGAGGTTGATGAAGAGTTCTTTCTTCAACTGCAGGAAGCATCATGCTTGCAGGCCTTGATCCCAATAGGGAACTTCAACCACCCGGTCATCTGCTGGAAAAGTGGCACAGCAAATGGCAAGCAGTCCAGGAAACTACTGGAGCGCGTTGAGGACAACTTCCTAGTTCAGGTGATGGAAAGCCCAACCAGAGGAGAAGCGCTGCTGGACCTGTTGCTCACTAATGCGGAAGAACTTACCGGAGATGTCAGATTGGGATAGGCTGTAGCCTGGGCTGCAGTGATCATGCCCTGCTAGAATTCCCAATCTTGAGGGGTACAGGACGGGTAAAAAGTAGAGTCAGGACCCTAAACCTCAGAAAAGCAAACTTTTGGTTATTTAGGGTGCTAGTGTGTGGGATCCCTTGGGAAACTGCTCTCAGAGGTAGAGGAGTGAATGAGAGCTGGGAGATATTTAAAGACATTTTTCTTAGGGTGCAAGAGCTCTCAATCCCGACGTGCAGGAAGACAGGCAGGGGAGGCAGGAGGCCAGCTTGGCTAAAAGTCAAGACCTCTTAGCCAAACTAAAACACAAAACCAAAATGCATAGGCAGTGGAGGCAGGGAYACACATCCTGGGGAGATTACAGGGATATGGCCCGACAGTGCAGGGAGGGGATCAGGAAAGCCAAGGCACAGCTGGAGCTGGACTTGGCTAGGGACGTAAAAAATAACAAGAAGGTTTCTTCAGGTACATAGGACAACAAAGGAAGGTGAAAGAAACTGTACCCCACCGATGAGTGGAACGGGAGACCTGGCTACAACCAACATGGAGAAGGCTGAGGTACTCAACAACTTTTTTGCCTTGGTCTTCACCGGCAAGTGCTCTAACCATACCGTCCAATTCACACAATCCAAAGGCAGGGTCTGGGAGAATGAAGAACCGCCCACCATAGGAGACGATCAGGTTCGAGACCATCTAAGGAACCTGAATGTGCACAAGTCCATGGGACCTGATGAGATGCATCCAAGGGTCCTGAGGGAACTGGCAGATCATAGAATCATAGAATCATTAAGGTTGGAAAGGACCTCTAAGATCATCGAGTCCAACCRTCAACCCAACACCACCATGCCCACTAAACCATGTCCCTAAGTGCCTCATCTACACGTCTTTTAAATACTTCCAGGGATGGTGACTCAACCACTTCCCTTGGCAGCCTGTTCCAATGTTTAATCACTCTTTCAGTAAAGAAATTTTTCCTAAGGTCCAATCTAAACTTCCCTTGGCGCAACTTGAGGCCATTTCCTCTCATCCTATCGCTAGTTACTTGGSAGAAGAGACCGACACCCACCTCACTCCAACCTCCTTTCAGGTAGTTGTAGAGAGGGATAAGGTCTCCCCTCAGCCTCCTCTTCTCCAGACTAAACAGTCCCAGTTCCCTCAGCCGCTCCTCATAAGACTTGCTCTCCAGACCCTTCACCAGCTTTGTTGCCCTTCTCTGGACACACTCCAGCACCTCAATGTCCTTCTTGTAGTGAGGGGCCCAAAAGTGAACACAGTATTCGAGGTGCGGCCTCACCAGTGCCGAGTACAGGGGCACGATCACTTCCCTGCTCCTGCTGGCCACACTATTTCTGATACAGGCCAGGATGCCGTTGGCCTTCTTGGCCACCTGGGCACACTGCTGGCTCATRTTCAGCCGGCTGTCAACCAGCACCCCCAGGTCCTTTTCCGACAGGCAGCTTTCCAGCCACTCTTCCCCAAGCCTGTAGCGTTGCATGGGGTTGTTGTGACCCAAGTGCAGGACCTGGCAGAAGTTGCTAAGCCATCTACCCGGATGAAGTTGCTAAGCCACTATCCATCCTATTTGAAAAGTCGTGGCAGACTGGTGAAGTTCCCAGTGACTGGAAAAGGGGAAACGTAACCCCCATTTTTAAAAAGGGAGAAAAGGAAGACCCGGGGAACTACAGGCCAGTCAGTCTCACTTCTGTGCCCAGCAAGATCATGGAGCAGATCCTCCTGGAAACTATGGTAAGGCACATGGAAAACATAAAGAGGCTCTCATGTAGGGCTTGATCTAAGATATTTCCAGTCAGTGGTAATACTCGCTTCTTGAGTTTCAGTAGGTGTCTTTGGATATGAAACCTCT
Source organism: Phoebastria nigripes (assembly GCA_035582835.1). Taxonomy (NCBI): domain Eukaryota; kingdom Metazoa; phylum Chordata; class Aves; order Procellariiformes; family Diomedeidae; genus Phoebastria; species Phoebastria nigripes. The sequence goes on from JAYKAV010002828.1 coordinate 33,663, forward strand.
GATGCAAAAGCACTGAGATTGCAGTTTCTTGGGACAGAATACTTCAAGTTTACAGGATTTTCATTTGTTAAATCTGAAATTTTTCCCCTTTTTTTTCCCCCGTAATCTCAAACACCAAACTCAAATCTAAACCTGCACATTTCCTACAAGAATTTTCTTATAATTCATGAAAATAAAATTCATAGCTATGGTTTATATGGCAGCTAGAGCTTGATGCTCTCAGTTAAAATGTGGCAGCATGTTTCACAATCTGACTTTTTTCTGTGAGTGAAAAAACAAGTTTATATAATTTTGATGAYAGCTGACAAATGCTGATTCTTCCCTCTGTCTCAGCTATGTGTGGGACAGAAGGAGTGGCCATGAAACCTGTTGCACAGTCACCCAACTCAATTTTTATGAATTTAATACTACAGATAAGGCCATACTTCCTCCAATAGCATAAGACATTTCAGGAAATTCTTACTGATCTAAGATGAAAAAAAAGAGTTACTGTCCCATACATGTTTTGACCAAGAAAAACCTTTACATTCAATTGGATATGGCCCATAAATTCAGCTTCCATCCAAATGTTCATTTGTGTAAGAAGCAAGAAGAATTCATATGTCTACACAAGAATAATTCCACAATGACCTGCTCTGAATGTTTTAAGACCAGTTTGTACTGCTAGTAATCCAGCATGAGATCATGCTTCACATTGTCAAGTAAAGGCCAATGACTTATATAATGTTATTTTGTACAAGCTCAGTTGTTGGAAAAATTCCATTCACTCCCTGTGTAGCAAATGATATCTTAGCAATGGAAATATTAGAAGCACCAAAAATTAAAGAAGTCATAATTTTTGCAGGTATAGAAGTGAACAGTCTTTTCTCAATGTAAATTCTGAAAAGCTTACACAACAGGACAAGGTTTTTTAATAAATGTAATTACCAATTTTTTCAAACATTACAGAAAACTTCATTCTGACAATCACAGAGCACAGAGTGGGCAAAATATAATTTATATTACTACAAAACCTCATAATTTCTAATCTCATAACAAAAAGAAGATACTGGAAAAAAAGACAGAACTAGGTCACTTCACAATGGTGCAGTAAAGTGTGATGATGTGGTGTATGCTAACTGGTTTAGAATCAGGAAAAAAAGGTTAGTGGCTATTTTTACCATACCTGGTTACATCTATCATTTAATACATGTATAGTTCACAAAAATTGGTTATATTTCTGACATTAATAAAGGCGCATAACATTTTGAAATATTTTGTGTAAAATAATGGATTGAGCTGTTCACACTCATAAGCAAGATATTTCAATAGATCTGTACATTTTCCTCAAGGTACCAGGGCTCTGTGAAAGAACTAATGCAACAGCTGTAATTAATTTTCCTTTGTTCAAAAGCAAATTAAAAAGTACTTGATCAGTGGATGCCAGAATATAGACCCTCAAAGAGCTTTGATATGATACAAATACTTAAAAATTACATAGGAGCAGGCAAAAACCTTTCTCTGTAGGATCAAACTAAGTCAAATGGGTTATATGAGGACTGAAATGAAATTGGTCCAATTATTAATTCCTGCCCCCACATATTTGCAAAGAGGTATCCAGTCAAATCTCTGTTCATCCTTTCAATTGAAAAAAAGTATTTTTGGAATCTCTCCTTTCTTGTGCCTTGATATTACTGACTACAGTTTGTCAGAAAACAGAAAGTTTTATTCAACAAAAATAATTTTAGTTTACACATTTTCTGCAGAAAATATCAACATTTTGCCTATTTTTTAATGAAAAAAAATGCAAGTTTTCAGTTTTTTCATAAAATCTTGCCATTTTCCCAGGAAAGATACATTTTCCAAATAAAGTTCCTTTCTTTAAAATCAGCTCTGTTGTAATTCTTGTTAAAGAGGAAAAAAGTTAGAGAGTGAGCCATAGGTCTGTTGTTGTATGGTGTTGATGGCACAGTTTTCAGACCTACCAGAAAACCCAAACGTTCTGCTAATTACTTTGGACACTTTCTGTACTGGGTTTGATAGTCAGAACATTGAAACTGTGTGGAACTTGCTGCATTCCAAGCTGTGCACCCACCGAATGAATTCAGTCTGTTATTTATTGTGAGAACCAGCAGTAGGTATCTCCTAGAACTGAGTAATACCTGAGAATGAGAAACACACATCTGTGTTTTGAGAGTTACCTAATTAACAGAAACAGTGTAGTGAAGAGAGAAAGGATACACAGGAACAGGATATAAACAGAAGAGTTGGGAAAAGACATTTGGCAACAACAGCAAGAATATGTCCATTCACACCCACAAAAGCCAAATCTTCTCTTACATTTCTCAGAAAGGGACAAGGGGATCATCCTTTCTTGCAATTAAAATTTAACAGTTGGAAGTAGCAGTTGGAAGTAAAAGGGCCAGTAAAGTCAACATTGTACATTACCCATAAACCAGAAGAAGAAAACTCAATGTTTTTTATCAACGGTAACCTTCATATGTTTGTGATTCTTAACAGGCACACTGAAGTGGTTTCCTGAGCAACACAGCTAATGGAACCTGTTTTCCCATGGATCATGTCTCATGTTTGATTGCAGCACACACCTGCTTTTTCCATAGATGAGGTATGTATAATGACATTTTCCCATGAAGACTCTGTAGTGGCTGATACGATTGGGTGGCATCGTCTGTAGCTTTTCCCTCACTCAAAGCCATTTGTGAGTCTCTTTTATGGACCAGAAAACTCTTTTTCATGAAATATGCATGAATGTTTTAAGAACTTTAGTCCTCTGCCATGTTTGGTTGAAATTGGTCAGCAGATTGAAAAATTATTCAAGAAGGGATAGATAGAGAACTAATGTGCAAGCTTTACTTCTTTGGACATCAGTGAAAATATTTACTAGTCATTCTCTGATACAGTGGCTGTTTCTCAAGAACCCATAAACACACAGAACTCTCAGAGTACCCTTCATGATCATTGTTACCTTCCAGAACTACCAAACTGTAGGAAAAAATGAAACTTTGTGTAAAATCCCTAAAAGATACTTCAGTAACAACCATCCCTGAGTGTTACTGATGTGGTAAATCTACTCAAGTTTATCAGGTCCAGTTTTAACAGAAGGAGAAAATGTATATGGAACCATTTACAGTTTCAAAGGTTTTGATTGTTTGATTTTTAACTCAGAATGAATAGGAAACAAAGGGAGAGTAAAAAAATTATCAGATTTTAAAAATATTTGTATAAAATCCCAAGCAAAGTTACTAATTTTTCCACAGCATGTGAGAATGTAAGAATGAGATTAAGTAGCAAGTGACAACAATATAACAAGAATTAGGGAACCTAATGAAGGAAAACAAAAGGATCAGTGAAATAATTGTTTGTGCTCTGTTCACATCCCATTTGTTCACTAGAGTAAGAGCACCATTTTTTTTGTCAACCTCAGTTAATGTTCCTGGGTTATAAGCAGGACAGACATAGCAGTATAAAACGTAAACTTCACATCCCACAGAAGGTCTGGCCTCGCAGTCAAAAGCTGCTCCTCAGGGTCATGAAATCTTAATTTTCTGAATTACAAAAATGACAAATATAGGTCAGGAGGAGCTTAGAACATGTCTATGAAAGAGAATTGTTGTTAGGTGTGCTTCTCAATACCTGCAACTGCAGCTACAGTAACTGAGTCTCTCAGGTACTTACTCTGATGCTGAGCATAAAAGACTGACAGACTTTATATGTCCTTTGCATAATATTTAATAGCTGAAAGACATCAGCATTCTCACAAGCTCACTAACGTCTGCTTAATGAATGATAATATTTCACTTTCTTAAAATTTTCTTTCTTTTTCGCTTCTTTTGCTGTATCAGAGAAATTACAGAAGTTCTCTTGCTCTAGAATAGGCATAGCCCAAAAAAGGCCAGTTTATGGAAATATAGCATCTATTTTTTTGTGCATTTTGATCATGCATAAATGGGCCATTAGGCTGCCATGTTAAAATTACTTCCTGCAGTGCAGGGCAGAAATTAATAATTTGCCTTAAGATGACTGATTCACAAAAAAAAAAAAAAAAAAGAAAAAGAATCAGAAATATGCAATGCCAAAAAGATTAGAAAGATCTCATCTTTCTTTTCTTTTTTTTAATTTGCTTACTGCAATAATACATAAGGGCAAGAGTCCTATTTACTGTACAAGCTGTTAATTCAGTATTGTTGTCCTACAATACTTGATAACACTTTGGGAAAGATTATCACAGAATCATAGAATCATAGAATCATTTAGGTTGGAAAGGACCTTTAAGATCATCGAGTCCAACCGTTAACTTAACACTGCCAAGTCCACTACTAAACCATGTCCCTAAAATTCATTTTATCATGCTGCTTCATTTTAACATACAAGTACTAGAAAAATAAGAATTCATCAGTGGATAAAAGAACAAAGAAATAGTTTTGGTGAAAGTATACAGAAAGTAAAAAGGAACTATGCAAAAGTTTGCTAGAAGTTTAGGTAAGGTTAAAAAGAAATTGAGTRTTTCTCTATAGCAAGCAGTTTTGGCAGTAGAATTTGGGAACCAGAGATACTGATTAAGTGTAAGTAAGTGACCCGTGTAAGGGTGAAAGGGCAGTGCTTATAACACAAGTCATGCCTGGAATGCAAGCACTGAAAGGCATATATTATTCAGAAAAGTAGAAAAAGGAATGTAACGATGGTGATAGTAAAATAAAATGGTGTAAAACACCAACAGATTTTTATGGAAGAGACCATTACAGGCTGCTTCTAAGGTTCTTAAACATAATAAATGCTAAGGGATGTTATAAGTGGCTGCCATCTCCAGCAGCTCAGGGCACAGGAATTCCTACTCCTGGCTGCTGGAGCCCAGCCCAGTGTGCTGGGTCTCTCTCCCAGGCCAAGGGGTGCGGCTGCTGCTTTCCTGTTTGCATGTTCAATCAGTCTGTATCCCAGAGGCACACACGCGCACACACAGAGGACACTGACACAGCCGGTCACACAGACAAGGCGCTGCCTTCAACAGCACCTACATACAGGATTCACATAAAACACAAGCACGGACAGCCAAGTGCCCTCCTCCTCTTCGGCTGGTACGGGCTGACGGTCACTGGTAAAAGCACACACACACACCACTCTCCAGGTTCAGAAGCACACGCACGTTCACAGATCCCTCTAATACAGGCACAGCTGCTCTGTGCATCTGACAACCCTGCCCAGACCCAATGCCTCTTACCCACTCCACAGATCTCCTACTTGACTACTGGTCCGGCTTGGTGCTCGCTGGCAAACACACGCACACTCACACACCCCTCTCACAGGCACTCCATAATTGTGGGTCCCCCCAGATACTAGCAGGGACCCTCTGCCTGCCTGATAGCCCTGCCCAGACCTGCGGCCTCCTGCTCGCCAGCAGGTTCGGGTTGAGGTTTGCTAGCAAAGGAGACATGCTCACCCCCATGCACACCAGGTTTGGGGAATATACAGACAGGCATAAAAATGAGGCAATCCCAATCTGTTCAGAGTTCGTTAAAACATTGATAACTGTGTTTCATTGGAAGGTACTGAGATGAATAATATGGATATTGGTGCAAAATTGTAACACAGAGAATGAACTGGCATTACAACAGGCTGTGCCAAAAGACTTGTACTAATACAAACATGCAAGGTACCATTAAGTGATCATCTGAAACAGTGTGTATCACTCTAGTCACCTTCACACAGGAAAGATGAACAGAATGAAGGCTATCATTGTAGCTGTTGTCTACAGTCTGTTTGGGGGGATATAAATGTGAAGGATGGAGCTAAAGTTGAGGTCAGGGAAAAAGTTGGCAGAGGAACAGAACCGTATGAACTACCCATTAGTAAACTGAGGGTGAAATAAGAAGGCGCTGAAATTATCAGATTTGCTGAAACAGAAATTTACCTTTCAATAGGCAAAGTTCGTAAGCCATTTGAAGATGAATAGAATTATGGAAGAAAATTGCATGTGACAGCAAGTAGATGTGCAGAGCTAATTCCTTTCCCTGTTTCCTGTGATCTTGTGTACATATAATATGCAACTTCAGTGTAATGATACATATATACAAAAGCAGCATTGAATATTATTGCTCCATACTCTATTTCCAAATGGATTCAGTTTATTAACTTGTGTTTATAAATATTTATCAGACATATAACATGACTGGCTTGACAGGAATGAAACAGATGGAGCATATCGAGTTGTAAATATAAATAGTGAAACACTGAAATCATTAAACTCAACAGCACTTTGCCATTGAATTCAGGCTGAAGTGAGGACAAGGATCAGACTTCAAAGCATGGCAACAGTAGAAGAACTGCATATGTTTTTATAATAGTTCTCAACTATTTTAAAAGCACTATCAAAGTGCAGAAAAAMAGAACAGTATTGCAGTGCTTTAAAAGGTCTGGGGTTCTGCTGGTGATTGGCCAGATGCCATGATGATGACAGAGCTACACTAAGTGCTGCCTTCTCATCCTGATACACAGTCTTTCCTATCTGGAAGCCCCACCATGTACTGAGAGTACTGAGGGAGCTGGCGGAGGACCTTGCCAAGCCACTCTCCATCATTTATCAGCAGTCCTGGTTAACGGGGGAGGTCCCAGATGACTGGAGGCTTGCCAATGTGACGCCCATCTACAAGAAGGGCCAGAAGGAGGACCCGGGGAACTACAGGCCTGTCAGCCTGACCTCGGTGCCAGGGAAGGTAGCGGAGCGGTTCATCTTGAGGGCGCTCACAAGCCATGTGCGGGACAACCAGGGGATGAGGCCCAGCCAGCATGGGTTCATGAAAGGCAGGTCCTCCTTGACCA
>JAYKAV010002828.1:41490-101859 GCA_035582835.1 Phoebastria nigripes
GAGTCACCATCCCTGGAAGTATTTAAAAGACGTGTAGATGAGGCACTTAGGGACATGGTTTAGTGGGGCATGGTGGTGTTGGGTTGACGGTTGGACTTGGTGATCTTAGAGGTCTTTTCCAACCTTAATGATTCTATGATTCTATGATTCTATGATTCCATGTCTAGTTTATTGTCAAGATTTTCTGAGAGGAATCACTCCTGTCTTTTCATTTGGATAGGTATACTGGGTCTGGGATGGAGTTAATTTTCTTCATAGCAGCAGTGTGGTGCTGTGTTAAGGATTTGTTACAGTGTTGATAACATACCAGTGTTTTGGCTATTGCTGAGCAGTGCTTGCACAGCCTGGAGGTTTTCTCTTTTTCACATTCTGCCCCTGCTCCCAGCGAGTGAGCTGGGGTTGGGCAAGAAGCTGGGAGGGGACACAACTGGGACAGCTGACCTGAATTGAACAAAGGCATATTCCATACCATATGATGTTGTGCTCTGCCATAAAAGCTCAGGGAAAGGAGGAGGAAGGGGGAACATTCATGGTTACGGCATTTGTCTTCCTAAGTAATTGCTATGCATGCTGAGGCCCTGCTTGCCTGGAAGTGGCTGGACGTTTGCCTGCCCATRTGAAGTAGTGAATAAATTCCTTATTTTGCTTTGCTTGTGCATGCAGCTTTTGCTTCAGTTTTTAAACTGTCACTATCTCAATCCATGAGTCTTCTCGCCTTCCTCCTACTTTCTCCCCATGCCACAGGAGAGGGAGTGAGCGCGCGGCTGTGTGGGTGCTTGGATGTTGGCCAACGTCAACCCACTACAGTGGAACACAGCTTATATAGTTGTTCAAGCTAGAACAAAAGTAGTTGATGGCAGTGTCAGGGAATCCTCTATAAGGTTGAATTACTCTGCTAAATCACACTATAAATGCCTTACTATGCAGCAGTAAACTGATTTCTTTTAAATATTTTTACACCAAATGATGTGATTGTTCTCTTCAGCTCTGTAGTCCAGTTCCATACTCAGATATTTTCTACTAAAAGCTGCTTTATAATTCTGCTGCAGGAAACAGAGAGTACCGTTCAAAAGTTTACAAAAGGTGGTGCAAAGTGTGACTCATGCTACATATCTGTGCAGGAGAGATGATGAAGTAAGATTCTACCCTCTTGGCTATCCTTATTCAAATAGGCCTTTCAAACACCTTTGGTGGGCCACACATAATTTATAATTTTCTTCATTTTATTATTAGATAATATGAGAGTGGCCACAGTTCATAATAACTGAAGCTGTGGGCCACCTCAGCTTCAATCAGACCATACATTCCCCATCCCTGCACTCAACATTTTCCCCTGATACTTACCATAGGTTTCCAGAGCCATGTGAGTACCAGGTAGGACAGATAACAACTGTCCCATTTTGTGGTCATGGACGCTTAAGCACAAAGGATATTGAATAGTCTGGCAAATGCCACCTTCTTGAGGCAAGTGGAAAGCACAGATATGGTTATCTAAGTCTGTGTGTTCCCTAGCAGTTTCTTCCAGAGTGTGAGTTGTTGCTCAGACTTGCCCCAGCTATGTATACGAGTATTAAACTATGTACGTGTTCACCCCGGAGTATGCATTGTCATTCCATAGTATCAAAAAGTTTGGAAATAAGGCTGAGAAGGATACCCCTCTGATAGACAGCCACAGTTATGAAGCAAACTATTGGATTCATTGCAGAGGTATTAAAATAAAACTGTGTGATGACTGTGTGATACAGGAGGCTTCTGTCTGGCCTTGAAGTCTGTGAGTTTGTGGCTACATGGCAGAAATTCAGCAAAAGCATGTGTACATTTACTTTATAAAGTAAGGTAAATATCTGTTTAGGAAAAAATTATTAAATTATCCTGTAAGCATACATCCTATTCACAACAACCTTTACAGCTGTTTGATTTTAACATTCATACTGTCCACATTTTCTGCACTAACCTTAGTAAACATTTTTTTAATTCCATTAAAGTCCTTAGCTTCAAATTCTGCATAAAATATCAATATTATTGATTCATCCTTTTTCTCTCCTCTGGGCATGGTTTAATTTCACATCAATTTGTATAATGAAAAAAGGAGTGAATCTGCTAGAAATGAATGCTAAGAGAAAATGCTAAAAATCAATTAAAACACCTTATCAGCTACAAAGATAGTCATATCCTTTTACTAATGAAGGAAGATATATTGCAATATAGAAAATCAGAGCTGATCTGATACCTGTTTCCACTAGCAGATTTTGTACTTCAGTTGGCTATAATGGTTTTATGCTGATGTATTAGAATTTAATTTGCCCACTATCAACATTAAATTAGTGGAAGATTAAGTAGACAATTAAGTCCAATGGAATGAAAATTAAATTATCAAATTAAATCATCAAAAATATTTTTATCCCTTTGTATTTTGTTAGGTATTTATTTTTGTTTCATCAGCATAAACCATTTGTACAGTATGACTTCTACTCACAGCCAGGACAATCAAATATAAAAACAAGTGCCTGTATTTTAGATACATGAGAAGTCCATTTTAACAGTAGTAGATACTTTTTTCTCAGAATGAAATCTTGCTCTTGATTAATCATTGGAAGACTTACCATTGAATTCAGTGGTGACAGGAGTTTAACCCATGAAGTATGCATAAAAATATATTCATCGTGTAGAACCCTAGAGATGTTGGCTGGAATAAACTTCTAGCCCAACTTGCGACCTGAAGTAAGACCACTTGTCTAGCCAAGTCTTGAAAATTTCCAAGGTTGAAGTTTTTACAGTGTCCCAGGGTAGCTGTTAGGCTGGTGCTGGATCAAAGTGATGCTGTTTAAAGTCTGACCTTCAAAACCCTTAACACTGGGAATTTACATGAAGTTAAGAGCATCAGGTGCCTAGCTCTTCTCAAAACCAGATCCTTCTTGTCCTCAGAGAGTTAAGTTCTAAATTTTTCAGTTGCAATCTCTCTGTTTCTTTAACACATGGTTTACTGTTATGATTGGCACATATTTTGTGATCATGAAGGTCATGTCAGCCTTCTGGGTAACGTGGCCCAATTCCAGGACCCACTGTATTGCCAAATACCAACACCATAAATGTAAACTAGTATTTTCTTAGGATCCAGAAAAGAGAATCAAAGTGTTGGGTAATACGCCTTCACAACCTCTGTTACCTAGATGATGGGTAGCTGAGATCTGAAACKATACTCTGTTAGCTGGGACCTGTGACAGAATTTTGTTATTAGGAATGAGATTCCTTACAGAAAGTTTTCAGTATAATTCAAAAAGTTAATTTTCACTTCTTATATAATGTGATGTGTTCTTAAGCTGTCATTGCATTTTACGCCAGTGGTAGTTAAAATGTAGTAAGTGGGAAAGGATCCCTAAGTATATGTGATGTTCTGATTGTTTCACATGTTTTATCTACGTAAAGCCATGAACATTAATATTTCAGAATAATATGAGATTTTATTAAGTCAATAAACAAAGCCTTTGAGAACTTACTTTTACTGACTTCTAAAAATAAATGTTGAACGCTTTATTCCCTTCTACTGCAGCCTTTATGAACACTAACCTTCCAAACCTTTATTCTTTTAAATATAAGCCTGCTAGTGTATCAAAGTGGAGACCAATAGTGCACAAAAAGATAAGCTTTTACAGTGGCAATTCCAGAATTCTATTAAGTAAAATTACTAAGTATTTTAAAATAAATGGGCAATTTATCTTAGGCTAGGAAGGTTGTGCCAATTTTGTTAAGCAAGAATTTTACTTGGTAAAATCCTTATAGGTGCCATACAATGCTGCATTTTCAAAAGTGTTTTAAACCTTTGAAGATGCAGATCATTTGCCTGTGATATTTTCAAAATCACTGTAACAGATTTGACATATGGTGTTTTTGAAAATCTCAGCAGAAGCTGCCTACAACTGTTGAATATCTAATCCCAACAGCCTGTCTACCTAACATACTACAGTAGTAAACTATCACTGAATAACAAAAGCATATGCATGGCTTTTGTCTCTTACTATGTCTTTGCACCTTCCATTCATTCCCCTTGGTGATCTACAAGCCAAACATTGTCCTAATTCTGAAGTTTAGCAGTAAATCATGAATACAAATGCGTTTCAATGTAAGAAAGACAAATATGGAATTTAAAGGTAGATTTCTGTCTTCTTTTTTTTTCTTTTCAAATTGGTATAGCTTCTTAGAGTTTAAAATCAGAAGAAACTTTTACAAATACTTTTAGTGACCCTGTATAACACAGTTCATAGGACTTTCCTGTTTTATCCAAAGGTATCCCAAGGGAAGAAAGTATTTTTCTGTCAAATGGTTGTGGCTTGGGTTTCCTCTTTGTTAAAAAGGAACCAGTTTGTTCAAATCTGTCCTGGGGGTAATATTCAGAAATATAGCTAGCATAGAATACAGAGAGTAGTAAATTGGATTTATGGCCCTAAAAAGTTGGCTGTGAAGGCATGCAAGTTGAAGCTAAAGGATAGCCCAGAATAAAAAAAAGAAATGGTAGAATTGTTTTTTATGATGAGAGTATCTTCCTGCTTCTTATGTCATGGATGTTAATGTGATCCTCCTTCTCTTGGGCATTTATAATTAGATAATAAAATCATCATTGGTATCTGTATTCGGGATGTTTGAATTCATAATCAGGATTGAAAAATCTATTTTGATCTCTGCATCTCTAAAGTCTGACAGTCAGTTAGAAACTATATGTGATTATACCTTCTTCTGTCATATCTGTTCACAAAGTTGGAATTATTTTGATGACAATCGGAATGCGTCTGATATATCCTTGACAAAGCAGTTCAAATGAGTTCACCAAGATGTTTTTATGGGACAGACTATGACAATCCTTATAAGACCCTATTTTTTTTAAAAGGGCTTATTGAACTAGATCACATTCTTTGATTTTTCTTTAGGTTTCCCATTTTACAAACAAGACATCCCAAGATAGGGAACAATATATTTACAAAATACTATATACTATACATTGCTGATTTTTAACGCTTTTGACAAAAAGCCAAGATTTGAAGCTCTTGGGTTTTTCAAGCTTTTTGTCTAGTTTTGCTTTCAGAGCATCCACTGATGGCAGGATCGACCTGATTTGTAAGCTATGAACCTGTATTTGCCAGTGTGACAGCTTGAGACTACTGAAAAGCAGAATCATTGGGTCTAAAATTATGTGGAAAGAAGTCACTATGAAATAAGTTTCTAAAATATCCAGAAAATATACTTAGGGTACACAAGTATGAAAGTATAATTGCCATTTTTTATATAAATTACATATGTTTCCAAACAGTTAGAAACGGCAAATAATGTAGGGGAGACTAAGCACAGAGCTGAGTTAGTTGTAAATTTACATTATTAGAAACAGCAGCAAACAAGTAAGATAGATTGATAAGATGTTTCTACCAGAAGCTGTTGATTCAGTAAAGACTAAATGACCTGGGGAAGCAGTCTAAATTTACCAAAACTCCATCAATTTTCTGGCAGAGATTTTGCTGATGTATCTGGTAGCATCTCAGAAACCAACCTGGCAGACAAAGGAAGAGCTCAGAGTTTCCAGGCTCCTTGACACCAAGACAGTTCACCATGTGGGCAGTACCAGAGCCAGAGTGCCTCTTTCTTAGCATTTTAGATAGAACAGAATAAGTTTTCCTGGTGCTGTTTTAACTATTACATATTTAGCCAGAAGTAAACTCAGGGATTCAAGTGGCAAAATCCTCTTGTGTATACTGAGTGTCTGAGTCCAAGTTGATGTGAATATTGACTGTTGCCTAAATAAAGATCAAAGACAGAAAACAATGGAAAAAAGGTGAAAGCAGAAATACAGTTTTATTAAAATTTATACAATACTAGAGTCACAATGAAGCAAAGTCTTTGAATGTGAACACCATTTTAGGATTATATTCAGTATGTTCAATTTTAGGAATACGTTTCACCATTTTCATATCAAAACCACTATCTAGGCCTAAAAGCATGCTGAAATTAAATTTATCCTGCATTGGCTTGGTCCTAATTTCCATCAAAATGCTTGAGAAACATAACACTAGTTTTAATGACAGATAAACAAGAGCTATTTGTGTGATCCAAGTAGCCTTAATTTATGCTATTTGATGGTTTACAAATATTTAATCAATTGGTGCTTTCACACCTTTTTGTTAAAAGCAATGTAACTAACTAAATATATTCTATTTATATTATAACTAAAATATTACGTCATAAATGTTTAGGTTTTAAAATAAGGGTTTTAACTTGTGACAAAACCAAGAGAGAATACAGAGGGTAGATACCCATAGGATACCCACACAGCTGAGAGACAGAGACTCAGAAAGCGATACAAAATGGGACTTCTGTTCAGCATGCAGAATAAAAAAATTCAACAAATTCAACTTACTTAGCAGGCACTTGCTTACAGTTAGCCAAAATCTCTCTAAAATCCTATCTTCTGCATGGTACAATCAACGTTGCAGAGAAACATATCTATCCAGTCAAGATCCAGATGCCACAACCTGCAAGTGTGCTAGCCCACTTTTCTCTGGAAAAGCAAAGAATGAGTTACTTCTTAAATGTAGGTTTGTACAGTAAACTAATACAGGAAGCAGATATTAAGGAAGTAGGAAGCTCATGTTTCCATCCTCTGCCTGAGGAGATTGAAAACCATGTCTCCTGTGTCCTGGAAGAACATCCAGACTCTCAAACCATAGGGTTTTTGTGTGCTTTTTACTGAAACTGTGCCAAAGGCAGGAAAACAAAAGATTCATTAAGCACAGATGAGAACCTTCTCATACCATTAAGCTGCAGTATTTTTCACCTTGAAGAACAGATCCTCCAGTTCTGGTTTCTGAAAGAAAAACAGTTTGTGTAATTTAAAGCAAGCAGCTCTAACCACTAAACTATTAAATAAAGGGCATTTTGAGGATTAAATGGCAGGTCAGTGGTTTTTTTTAGGACTTCAGGATTGAATTAAGGCMAAGTACAAAGTCTCCCTGCTTGTGTCTTCTGACAGGCATGGCCACCAGCAGATACCTTTGAGGGTCTGTCATAATACAAATCAGTAAAATGACTAACAATTCAGAGATGGTCCTTATATTTTCTGATGCCACAGCAATCTGTTAGTATATAAGTAGAGACCCATTGAGCTAGTTCCTTAGCAGGTATATATTAATTTAAATCTGAATTGATGGTTGTCTTATTTCATATTTTTGTAATGCAAACTGCAGTGATGTCACCRTTTACTAGCATCCTTAATGGATGTACCTAATTAAATTACAATAGATTTAATAGATATTTGACTATAGGCGTCAGAAGATTACAAATACTGCCTGTTTTCTGCTTTATTAAAATATAGCATGTTTTTGGCATCTCTTCCTTTCAATTTTAATTTTAATTGACCAAAGCTTAGGAAGTATTCTTCTGAAAGTGATGAAGGATGGAGGCTTGAGGCTTCTTACTGAATTAAATTAGGAGAGTTCTGATGTCCTTTTCAGTATCCAGATTTCACTCCAAGATCAGTTGTTCTACAGTAACATAATTTACAGACCTCTACTTCTTGCAACTGTCCAAAGTTTCTCTTGGTTTTGTCTTTCAGTCTCAGAAAGTAAAATATCTTTCATTAATTTCAAGTTATTTTGATTTGTGACTGATGCAAAGGAAGTCCTAACTTCACATCCAATCTGCAATTCCTACATTTAATAAGTTTTTTCATTACCATTTATTGTGATCATCTGTTTTAATACTTCCTTTTCTCTCCAGATAAATGTTCAGTGTGCAGAAAAACTGTCTTGCAAACCTCTTAATTAACCATTATAAATAAATAATTCATTCATGCTTTAAAACAAAGCTRAAAGAAAGAAAAGAAGAAAAAAGAAAAAACAAAACACACACAATCCCCTCAAGAACAGACAAATCCTAGCTGCTAAAAGCTCACTTTTAGCAGCAGCTGGGTTTTGGGTGTCTGACAGAGCGCAAGTTATGAGTTAGATATCTAGAGATAGAAAAAGATTAAATCAAATGCACCCACAACAGTAGTGGTGTTTAAAATGCCACTATACCTTGAGCACTCTTGTTTGATTTAGATCCTTAAATTGCTGTCTTTTGGAGGTTTTCTGCTCAGAACAGTGGCTAATCCTCTCCTCTTCCTAATCCCTCCTGAAGTGCCTACAGCTCCTTTGTATTGTATAAGGAATTTGCATGCACTTAGGTAATGAATTTTATTAAGCTCTCTCCAAAACACAGAGGAAGTTTTGAATGCAGGAAACACAAGTCACAATGGACATTCAGCTGCATAAGTCACCTAAGCTAGCCAGTAGGAAAAACTGAAAATGAAGACATCCACTAGAGTAGTCACTGAAACCAGTATCCCCTACTTCCAGATGGATAAGCTAACATTTACTTTCTCTCCTCCTTCTTGTCCAATAGTTGGTTCTGCATAAGTATCCAGTTTGTTTGTTACAGCGTTCTTCTGGAACTTGCACTCATGTTACCAGAGACAGAAAAGGAATTTGAGCATTTTTATTCCCACATTTTCTCCCTACCCTTTTGGTAGGAGGATAAAAGTCAGGGCTGAAGGACTGGGGAGAAGATAGATCTTTTCTGGAGTTAGGCATACTTTGAAAATATATAACAAATGATGCTCTGCAAGCAAAAATGTGGGGAATGCAAGGCAATCGTGGCAGAGTTAGGTGCAGGTAATTGGTTTTTACCCAAATTTCTATGCTGCAGCAAAATCCCTTTATCAGTCATTTAGGTGCTATGGGAAAGTGTAAGTGTCAAGAGACTTTAGGTATCAATATACTGTCATTTCACAGTATGTATGTATTACACACTAATATTTGGCTGTGTTTCGAGAGCATTTCCCAATAAACAGTTCAAATGCTGTGTTGGTAACAGACATGACAGTATTTAAAAGGTGAAAAATATGTATACGTATGAACCCAGTGATGTAGTAATTGAAAACTGAGTATGTGGAAACTGATACCTGGGGTTTAGAAGATGCAGATCTGGAGACTTAAGCATACCCTATTCCTAATGGAATAGCTAGAGCATGTGTATAGTTCAGTGCAGGTTTGAGGTCCCAGAAAACTCATAGAACATTTAATAGATAATTAAACTTCATGCCTTAACATTTGCATTCTCTTTATGTAGTCCCAGCTACAGAAAGAAACAGTTACAGGGAAAAATTACCATTTACTTTGAGACATCATAGAAGTGTAAGAAGTTTCTTCAATATACTAACATTTTCATTCGCTTTGTAGGACTGAGAGTTATAAAACAGTATGCATAGCATTTAATAGACACATACTCAAAAATGGAAAAAATAGTTAATAAATATTTTACTCTAATCAAAATAAGAAGATTACAGTAGCTTTCATGACATTCATTAATCTTATTCAAGAAAAACATTATGTCAGTATAGTTTGTTTACCTCTTAATGTTTTAGACAAGTATAAAATACTCTGCAAGAGGCTAGATGATGGTCCAGTTGGTATAAATCAACCACACACCACTGAATTAATCAATTCAGCCATATGGTGATATGTGTCTACTGAGGTTCTCACTCCCTGACAGTGATTTTCTCATATCCAAGGTTCCCAGTTTTGCAAGAATTCCCTTGCAATAAGAGGGATCTAAAGTATAGCACAAATAAACATCTCACTTGGGTCTGTGTGGTTTTGTAGTGTGTGAACTATTTCTAGTTTGAGCTCTCAAAGAAATTTTTCTTTGTGTCTCATGTCACTGATAAGGCGCCCATGATATATGGGTCAGTTGGTACCTGTTGAGCATTGCCAATCTATTACAAACAGGTAAAATTATGACTTTGGTATAGTGACAATTGTGAATTTTAGCTCAATAAAGTTGGTATCTCAGACAGAAGGAGCCAGTATCTGTCATTCTATTCTACTCTAAAATGAAAGCCCTAATTCCCATTAATATAAAACATTGTCCAAGTCAGCAAGAATCCCAGCAGAAGGTCCAACAAATAGTTCACTCACTCTGCTATATGGCAGATTCCCAGCATATATTCATTGTCTGATATGTGTGACAAAAGCAGAGATTTCTGGTCCTTCTTCTTACAGCTCAAGGCAGAAGAGGCCTTTGAATGGCCTCATCCAAAAACAATACTCCCCACCTTTCTGCACTAATGGAGCCTTTTCTACTTTGTCTCTGTTTCAAGTAGTGACTTATTGTAACCAAGCAGAACTGGTAGTGTTCATCAGTCCTCTTAACTCTCATGCTGTCTGTCAGTGTGAGATTTGAATTGAACTGATTGATTTGAATTGATTGAACATTTTCTGTCCCCCACCTCTTCCGCCAGCTACAGCCATACAATGCATTCACAGTGAAGCAAAGCAGCTTGCCTCCCAATATGAGCTGCACCCAGTGCCTAGAGCCTGAGAGCAGGGATCATGGGTGATGCTAAGCTGCAGGCAGCACTGTACATCCCCCTGGGTCCTCATGTTCTCCTGAGGCTCTGGGAGAAACACTTCCCAGTCATTGCAGTCCTGCTATTATCTGGTGGCAAGGACACTCATCACCTAACCTCAGCAACCCAGGCAACCTCCCTCTTCCATGATCTAGCTCGCTGTCCGGATGTATTGAAATGCCTGTTACGGTCACTTGTGCAGGAGGTATGAGGGCCTGGGGAGTGGCTTATGGACAAGCATGCTCTGGGAGGAACATTTTAGCCTCCTATCCAGATATATCCTGGCTTCCCCTTTAGCAACTAAACCCAGATAAACCTGTTATTCTTCACATCATTTCCAAGGACTAAGAAGAGTATGTGATCTTAACCCTTGTCAAATTTTGTTAGACTTGGTGCTCCTGCAAAATATGCCAACAGCCTCTTTAACAAGATAATTAAACTAGCTGGGAAAAAATGCTTAATGTGGTAGCTACTGCAGAATCTGTTCTGTCACCCCGCTAATGAAATTTCACATTTTAAAAACCCTAATGTGTCTGTAAATCAATGAGCTATTTTTATTTGTTTACCTTTTGGTAAGCTGGTGAAACTTTGAAGGTATTTATAATGCTCATATTTCCTGTATTAAGAACAGCAAGTTCAATACAAAGCACACCTGAGCCTACTGAATTTTGTCAGATGTTTATGTCATATCATTATCCATCTTTTCAGACTACTTCACCTCAGTTTCAGTTTCTTAATGAAAAACAGTCATTTCTCCTGCTGATTTGATTTAGTATCTTACTGAATTTCATACTTGTTTATGTGGGAGATAAATTCCCTCCCTCTTCTGTTACATCTCCTCTCTACTCTTTGGAGTATTATTGTCAAAAAGCGTTATGCCACTTTTGCTGTCTATGCAGCTGAATATTTTAACAACTAGCATTGGACCTGAAACTACGACATCAAGTTGATGCTTCCTTATATTTTAAATACATGGAGATATAGTGCAAATTTAGATCAAAACCCTCCAAAATTAAACATAAATTTATGTATGATTACTTAATTTTATGTTATTCTTTCCCTTAGATGTAAGTGTAAGCAAAGTCAAAATAATGCATAGTCAGAAAAGTTATTACTGGAGAATCGGCATAATTCAGGTCATATTCTAGGTTCATTTTCAAGAGCTTAATTGGTGTATAGGAACAATTTTATCCAAGCAGCCTCTCCACTTGAAGTTGTTCATTCTGGGGAAGATTTAAACCTGGGAGAATGACCTGAACTAGCTTCCCCATGGCATAGCCCAAWCTATTTGAGGTATTCAGTAGAGCAGAAAAGTGCTGAATTGCTTCAGCTGCTAGTTGCTGCTAGAAGATCACTTGGATACCAGGCAGGGTGGGTAGTTGCATGTACCCTTGGTACAGAGGCTCCATGACAATTTGGAGTAAAATCCCTATCTTATCTTGTGTGTTCTTTGGGGAAAGCTTAGTACAGGGTAAAGAGAGTTTGGAAGTAGGGCCTGTCCACTCATTTAAGATCTCTTTTTCAGGATCAGCTTCTGTTTTGTCTTGTTTGGTGGCACATACACATATATTCTCCCCACTGACATGCACACACTTAAACATACACATAGGTTCATGTGGCAGAACTTCCTAAAAGACAATATTTGAACTGCAGCAGATCTAACTATAAAGGCTTGTAGGAGAGCAATTTCATGTCTTGATCTGGGTTAACTCACTGCCCAAAGCATTATTTTTATTATTTCTTTAAAAGCCTGGGCTAGCTCCAAGCGCTGTGTCTCACAAGCTTTGAGGTTTTCCTCTATCTTACCTCAACTTCCTTCTATAAAAAGGGAATCTGCCAGCATCCAGCTACAGCATATTGTAAGCAGTTCTCAATTCCTCCTTCCACAGGGTTCCTGCAGCTCACAGCTTCTCTACATCCTGCTCTGAACTCTATTCCAGCCAGCCCACGCTGCACCCAGCGTGTCATAAGCTGTTGCAGCAGTCCTCCTGCTTCTCTGCTGTAAAACTTCTTCAACTTTTCTGCTTTCTGACAGTTTGCCCTTGCTCTGATTTCTGCCTTCTCAGAGTACGGTGTCACAGCCTGCCAAAGATGGTGTGCCAAGAAAGGGGAACACATCTGCTTGTACATCCTGGCTAGGTCAGCAGAAAGAGAATTGATTTACTAAAATTTATTTTTGGAGATTCTACCTTTCCTTCATCCAATATAATCAAATAAACTAGTGAAATAATCCCTAAACTGGCTATTTTGCCTCCAGTGCTTGAACCCATGGCACACCTTCTCAGTTCTTCCTGATATGTGTTAAAATCACACTGACTAAATAAATCTAAGGCACTTTGCAATTGAATTAATTTTAACTGTAAATGGTTAACAAAATACAGTTGGATTTTCAAGAGCTAAATTGGATCTTTAGTTAGGAATAAGACTTAACTAATCTATAGTCAGGAGCAAGACTCAGTGTTTGGAATGGAAGACCTTGCCCAAGCAGACTTTTATTTCCACCAACAGAATTAGATCAGGTCCTAATACTCTAGAAAATGCCACTGTTTGCCTTTGTAAAGTGTTAAAAGATTTGGTGGTTTCTTTATATGGAGCTTGTATCAGCTGAATAAGAGGCAGCTGGGGTTTGTGTGGTAATAAGAGTTAGAATTCATTGCCAGGGGTAGGAAAATGAACACAATAAATTATAAAGCCAAATAAAATTGTCACGATGCATTTTTGAAAACTCAGTGATTTTTCAAAAAGATTTTCTGTACCTTTCACAATGATTAGATATGACTAAACAACCAGCAGAAAATGAAAGTGCTAATTGTGAATGACTGGGCAGCTACASAAATTAACAATAAATTTGTGTTCACTGAATAGGAAAGAAATACAAAGACTGTCCTGATGGGAGAATGAAGTCTCACTGCACAGTGGGCGGATAGAACTTTTACAGCCTGTCGTATCTCGATTTTTGTTTTGAGTGATCCCATTGAGTCAGAAGACACACAGTGCTGCTGTTAATTTACTTCTCCTGCATCTGTGCTCCTACAGCTTCTCAGCAAGGCTGGTAACCCTAATTCTAGACATGTTCAGCCCCACAGGCCTCTAAGATGAGGTGAGCAGGGAATGTCCAAGAAATTGGTGTCTGGGTACACAAAAAATGCTGATTCACAAGATACATTCCCTGCTTCTCGTACAATACCATTTTATAGCACAGAAGTTAATCTGATACAGTACAAAGATTCTTGCCTTTACTATTTTGTAAATTAATGACTACTGTGTCTTAATACACCCAGTATCTTGACTATCAATAGC
This sequence comes from Phoebastria nigripes, assembly GCA_035582835.1. Lineage (NCBI taxonomy): Eukaryota > Metazoa > Chordata > Aves > Procellariiformes > Diomedeidae > Phoebastria > Phoebastria nigripes. The sequence continues at coordinate 55,220 of JAYKAV010002828.1, forward strand.
AATGAGATGAATGGCATCTCTTGAAAAATGGCTGCAGGATAGTGAGGAATCATGTAAAATTTTGTAAGAATTATTTTCCACTGAGCTATCACAGAGGGAGGATATAAGCCAGCCTCTAACTAATGAGGGTTTTGACACAGTTCTTCTTGCAGGGGGTCCTAACTACCTACCAAACATTTTTTATTCCATTGTCTGAAGCAGTTACTGATTTCTGAACATGTGATACTCAATCATGTGGCCTTGCTGCATCTGTTCCCATTGACTATGTGACTGATCCCTCACCAAACAATTTTCAGAGGCAGAAACAAATTGACTGGAACTACTTACATGGAGTAACATTGCTTTGGGTACATTTTTGAGGATGAATTTCGGAGTGCATCCACTCCTTCAGATAAAAGATTTCTGCCAGCAAGGTTTAAGATGGCTTTAAGGTGGCCTCCAAGAAAGCAAGCATATAGATAGTTGAAATGGGTAGGATATACTATGTCTGGAAGTACAAGGTATACAAAAAAATGACCTACATTTAAGGTGGTTATTATAGAGCCCATAGAGAGATGTTCTTACAGCTCATGGATGCACGTATTTCATTGTCGGTCAACACCCATAACTGAGAATCATTAAAATAGCCCTTCATGAGTAAGACAGGGACAAGGATCATAGGCAAGTTCATAAAACACAGACCAAAGTTATCCTAGTTATTTCTAGGAACATAAATAGGTTTCTTAAGTTCAGATCCTGGTTGACAGAGTCTCCTTTTCATGTCAATGGAAACCACCTGAGAAAGATTTGGCCCATAGAAGGGCCAAATCATTTTCAGGAGATACTTGATTCACTTTTCACTGGAGGTGTCTTATTCTGTCAATTATAGAAGAAGTCTAGAGCAACTAGGCTCCCGGGAACCTCAATTAAATGCCTAAAGTTTGTCAGAGTAAAATGGCCCCGGGAAAATGGTTCCAAAAACTTCAAATGCACCAGGCTCTGTTGTAATTCAGTTAACGGACTTTCAAATTAGTCAGAAAATGTGATCAAAGCATCACATTAAGGCACTATTAAGAGGAATACACTTTGATCATGACTAATGAGGTGCGAAAGCAGAAAAAAGACAAAACTTCAATGAAATAAAAGGATAATTAAATGTAAGAACTAATCTTCCTCCATACCATCTTATTGACAGGGCAGAGGTTAATATTAGTGCATATTTAGACAGACATTATTATCTAATTCTCTAACCAGTTCTTTTCAAAAAAGCTGAGGCTCCTTTTGCTGAGAGTAAAAAARATCTAACATAAAAAATGATAGGTTATAAATGGATGGCTTAAATGTATTTTTTTCCATACCATTTCAGGACTCAAGTATCAAGTCTAAATTCCAGGGTTTGGAAAAACTGGTGAGGCTTTACTGATTAGCCTTACTAGAAAGGACTAGCACCAGCAGAATACTATACCCATTGATTAAGCTTTGTATCTCTCTGTGAGAGATGAAATGAGTGCCCCATTTATTGACAGAAAAACAGAAAAACATGAATTAAGTGGTTTTTCTAGTAAAAGAAATAATACTTTTAATTTTTAGGTCTATCATTCATTTGCCAGATAACACAGTGCCTCTGGTTTGTTGATAAGAAATCTGATACTGGTGTGTTTTGTACTGCAAAGGAGTATAGCCATGCTACTGGACATGAAGGATGAGGCCCCTGTGCTCTGTGCTCTGAAGAGCTAGCACAATAAATAYGTGTGGTAATAAAGGGAATTGAAAATCTGTTAATTTATCACCATTTATCTTCACCTTTTATTGATCTGAAAAAGGCTGTGCTACCAAAAAAACAAATACCTTATAAATGATGCTGAATCAACAGCTCCGAAGTATCATCACAACTGTTGGTAGTATGAAAAATAATAAATATAATACAAATAATACTCAAGGTGTTAGGTTAAATTTCAGCAACAACGATGTATAAATAATATATTTTACAATAAATAGTATATAATTATATAGCATAAGTATACTATATAATTATACTATATTGATACTATATAATTATAATATATGATTATATAGTGTATAATTTATCATACATATGTTATTCTGTATTAATAGTAAAATGTTATTCTAACTTGTATTATAAAAACCAGATTCACTAATATTTATGTAACCTTTTAGTAATATGCATGTGGTAATCTAAATAGTGATATGGAGTCTATAGCCTGAATATGATACAGGTTTTTACTGGCCAGTTCTTTATTGAATTAAAATATTCATGGTTTTTAAATTCAAAGATCTGGAGGAAACAAACCTGTCCCTTTCATCTTGTAGGCATTAAAGCTGTGAAAAGAACCCCAAATCCCTGCTCTAATATATACTCTAAAATGTATTGAGATAACAGTCAGTTCTGATAGGAATTAGCAAGACACAGACTCCAGCTTCAGTGGAGAATTTACTTATGAAGTGTTAGTGGGTTACATATTAGATTATTTTAGCAGTGAATTTCCTTTCTTTTCAGTTATCTCGTTTTAATTTCGTATTTTTTCAACTGTTAGTTTTTTAAAATACTAAATATGATAGTGTGTTCCTCTACCTCTTCTTGACATTAAATAAAGTTGGTGGATTTTTTGATCCAGAAGTTTAATTTTAGTATAGTAAAAACTCAAGATTTATGCTATATAATCATTCATTACACCTGTATGTTGTCTCAATCAAAGAAATGCCTTATTGTTAGAAACTCTGGGTCATCAAACGTAAAATGAGGTCATGCTTCTAGATGTAAAGTGGGTACTTTAAAATGCCAAAATCAGTGAATTATAATTATGATACAAGTTCCAAACCATTGAAAGATAGCATTTTTCTTCACTATATGTCTTCAGGGAAGTGTGCAAATTATGCAAATACTGAATATGAGGTAGAACATTTGTAAAGAGCAAGCAATGGATCAGACCTCACTCAACTATCCAAAGTTTTTGCTTGCTGTTCATGTGAATGTATTACAAGCGTACCCATGCAATCTTAATTCTCCACCAGCATAGAAACATTTCAGAAAGAAGAAAAAGGGACAGAAGTTTGAAAATTTTTTTTCTTCTTAACATTCTGACAAGAGAGGAAAACATCACCTTCTAAGTATGACTGTTTCATTATACTTAAGAAGAGGCAAGTATTAAATTACAAAGACTGCAGTCAATATTTTTACATTATGACATACAAAAGCACAATTCAATTAGTGGTAGGTAAATTTTTGTGTATATCTATATCTGCATGCCTTTAGCATACACTCTTCTCTGAGCATGAGAAAAATTAAAAACTTCCTTCAGAGGCAGCAAGTGTTGGGCAAGCATGAGTGATGTTCATAGACAAAGAAATGAGTCCTGGAACACTACCTGTTCTGTGAACCTGAGCAATGTGTTTGATATAAACACTTAAAAACTACTATCCGGAAAATTTAAAAGAGTGTTATGTTGTAAGCTAMTCTATGCTGTGATTAAGTCTTGATGGTTTGTATATACATGGGTCTTACGGAGTAAATTGCAGAGCTGGGTGTTATTCTTTATACCAGGCAAATGCCCGTTTTCAAGCTAAGAAAAGCTTTGACTGGGAGATACTTTATTAAGCTGCATTCCATTGCCATATTTTGAGCAGAAAAGAAAGTAACAGCAATCCAACTATGAGAAAAAGATAATGGAAGATTTGATAGCTGGATGCTGCTGTAGGTAACTATGGAACCATTAGTGTGCGTCTCAGTATTAAGAATTGAGAGGCCCATCACATCTTCTGCTTCCCTCTTCTCCTGTGTCTCAGAAAGAAAGGGTGATACACCCAGGCTTGTGATACTTTCTGACTCTTGTTAACAAAGAGGTTCTTCAGGTTGGAGGCTGATGATATCCTTATATTTGTATTCAGTCTGTTTGAAGACTCTCTGTATGTACAGTCATTCTCACTTTTAACCAGAGACTGGAAACTTTCTGAATCTAAGTTAGACTAAGAAGTCTGTCTACTTTTGATTTACCTCTTAATTCCTTCCATATTATAGAAGTTGTATGTCTAATAACGTTTGTTAGCATTTCCATGAGCAATTGTATTTTTCTGTATTTCTAAATTCATAAATTGCTCTTTGGGCGCAGAATTTATGATTCACAGATGGTGGCTGTGCAATGTATTTTGGAACAAATGCAGCTGACAGACTGTAGGTGGGTAGTACATATAGCTGGCCTATCTCAGTGTTCTGTCCACATATGAATAGCACCGTGTACAAGGTAATTTTTTTGTTTGTCTCCTAGTATTTAACATAAAATTAAATACTCTGAGTGTGAGTATAGAAATTTTAAAAAAAGGACCAGTTCTTCAGATGGTGCAAACTGTGTTCACTTGACTGATCAAGCATGGAGCTAATAGAAACATGTTGATTTAGATCAACTGAGGATGTGACCACTACTGCATATATCAGGAGTCACAGAAAGATATAAAGAAACTCCACTGCAATTTGTAAAGGTTTAGAATTTTGTCTTCTCCATACAGAATGGAAAAACTTCGGTATGTTCTATTGGTTTTATCCATCAGCTAGCAAAATGGTATGTTAGGCTTTGATTACACTCTGCAAGATTCAGGTAAAAACATCTTGTACAGCGTTTAAAGCTTTTCTGAAAAGAAAAAAAAATGGACATGGAGAGAAGGTGTTTGGGCATAATAGGTAGGAAAAGCCTACTGATAAAATCTTAAAGTTAGGTAAGCTTTGCCTCATGAGATGCTTCAAATAGAGTGATTATAAGCACTGCACATCAGAACCTACAGTTAGTATTGTGTGTACAACACTTAGTAGTATATAGACCTGTTTAATGAAGCTATGGGGCAAAATTTCTTCTCCTGTAACAAAAGCAGAGTTAAAAATGGCTCTGATGATTTTATTGCTCAGAACACCCAAAGGGTTGCTCCTGAGAGAAATCATTTTTTGGAACTCTTCTCTTCTTTGAAAGGTCAAATATGAATCTTGCAAGATCTTAAAAAACTTTGTGTCACATTTAGTTCCAGGATGGTGACATTTCATCTTATTAAGGGAATTGCTTTAAAAAAAATTTCAATGACTAGAAAACACAGCTTTCAGACTTTTAGCAAGACTGTCCTCTGCTTGTGCTCCTGTTTAGTGAAAAAAAAAGTTGCTAAGGAAATACTGACAGAGCATCATGAAGAAAGCTGCGTTGCCTCTAGCACTCATCAAAATGATTAGGACAATGAGGTGGTTTTCTGTCTACCTGCACAGGGCACAAACTTTTAAAAATATTGACACTGTTGCTTGGGGAAACATGAACTTAACAGCTCGAACCAGAGATACTCAAACTAATTAACTATTTCCGTGTAAGAACTGCAAAGGGAGGTCTGTTACAAAACTCCATTTTATAATCACATTATATTTTACCTAATTAATGCTTAAGTAGAAGCTCAGGGCCAGTTTTGTTTATAATTATTCATGTATTTGCTTCTTGAGTTGAACTGCTGGTACTGTTGTATTCAAGGATTTCTCTACGTATAACCAACAGGATACAGGGTATTCAAGCTAAGCCATTTTCTGTCCAAGCAAGTTGTCCTGTTTTAACTCTGTCCAAAATACTGCCAGCGTGAAGTGCCTTATAAGAGGATGAGCTCAAAACTAAATCAGTTTTTAACCAGCTTACATTAAATTTGGATTTTTTTTTTTGTTTCTTTTCTTCTTCAAGTAGACACGTCAATGTCCTCAACACTCTCAGTTCACATGAGCATCAATGTTACTGGGAATAATGTCCTTCCAAAGAAAAAAGTTGTTATCTTTTTTAAAACATACATTGGGGGACAAAAAAGTCCATGAATGCTTTTACAGATGGCATTAAGCCAGATGAGAAAATAAAGGTCTGGTCCCAAGAACAGTTGTAGTATATATATGTCTTCTTCCCCAGTGTAAGTACAAGAACCACACTAACATATTAACCTGGATGTTTTTTCCATAATATACCCCATACTTATGGATCAATGCTCTTCAGCTATCCCTGGAGAGATCTCATTTCACTATCAATCAATAGTGATGTCTACTGTTTGAGCTTAATGGCTGCTTGCAGCTACCCTCCTTCCATCAGTAGTCAGTTTATAACAGATTACTGGAGTACTACACACAATATCTGGATAAGGAATGGAGTTTCCTAATGGCTAGCAGCAAGAAATATTCTGATGGAAGAATAAATTAAAATGTATTGACACTTAGGCAGATTTTTTAAAATTCTGAGAGTTTAATAACAAAATCTACGATTAAGAAAGATTTGGTAAGACACCGTAGTTGTGTTTTATTGCGTTCTATTACACGTAACAAAGGGTTATAAAAAGGTTAGAATGAAACTGTCTTTCATGCATTTTCAGAATATACTGTGTATGCTTTGGGGGAATTGTGAGTTATGTGTACATAAAGCATGCAAATGTAGGAAAGGTCACTCAAAGCTAAGCTAAAATTTATATTAGCAATACGGTGCTTTAAATCTTAGGTTAGCTTGGAAAAAAATGGCATATTAAGTTCTGCTTCTGAGCAGGAGCCAAAGACAAAACATTTTTCACATATCCCAACAGAAGGCTTCATTGTACTCAAAGATGAGTAAAGTTTTAGAGAAAACAGGGACAGAAATTAAAGGGATTCTAATTTGTACAAATTTGAATCCATAGATACAAACACCAGAAATGTGCTTATTCTCTGATAATTCTCATCCTAATCAAATTACAGTCTACCTGTCTGTAACAGGGTTGTCTGCCTGATAAGGTCCAAAAGCTCTAGGTTTAATCAGCCCTGCTCAGCTGCCCCATCTAACCAGTGCATGATTTAAGAGAAAGAAGGTAGTTTGCTCCTCTAAGAAACTGGGTGAAATATGGGCTGGCAGACTATGATTTGAAGATGGAACAGAGCCAGTTGTGTTGAATGTAATGATCAAATGAGTGGTAGAGTTGCTGAAGATGGTTTTGGTCTAGACTTCTTACAATGGGTTTGGGTTTTTGGATGCTGAGGGGTCAGGGAAAGGTGGCAGCTATGAAAAGAAACTTTGTGAAGAGGTGTTTAAGAAGCAGAAGGAAAAGTGCTGTTTGGAAGCTGCAAGCAGGAAATGGCTGTGAAAGGGAATGTGGTCACCAAGATACCGCGCAAGAAAATGCAGCAGATGATTGATAAGAGTAATGGCCAGGCAGGAACTTTACGGAATGCCGAAGTCATAAAGTCAGTCGTAACATCAATGTCTTCTATGTTGGGAAAGTGCTAAAAGCTGCTGGCAGAAGGGCAAAGGGTGGGAGAAATATGTCTTTTCTAGCAGTCAGAGCAGGGTAGGAAGCTGAACTGGGAAGATGCCTGAGCACTTCTAAATCAGGACGTAGAGAAAATGAAGCAAGAATGGAAGAGAAGGGTAACAATATTTCTCTTCATTTAAGAAGTTAATTTTGAAAGCAGACTATTATGCTGTGTGACAGAAAATGCTTGACAGCAAAGGAGGAAATATAAAAAATTTTAAGTCAGGAATTGGCAGGGAAAATGGGCTCTGAATTTGTAAAGACACCTTTCATGGGTGCCAACTCACTTAACTACAGAAAGAACTTGAGAGGTGTGTTTTGTAATTAACAGGCATGAGGTGGAATTGGCTACTGTAGATGAGAACTGAAGAGAGACCCAAAAATAAGGTGCTGTCTGGAATTGGTCTTACTGTGCCAGGTAGGTAYGTTGATAGGTGAATGTTATTAAACTCTGCCTCTGGTTAGCTGATGTGTGAGTGAACTCAGAGACAGAGGCCAAATAAGGGAGCAGCTGAGGGGGCTGAAAACCATCTGGCAAGGAATGAGGGAAGAAATGTGTTTTGTATTACAGGACTTGGCCTGTTTTTGAAAAAGAGTTTAAGAGGGATGTGTATAATAGCTAGCTAGATTTACTGTGGGTTGTGAGGTCTCAAGACTAGCTGTTCAGTTAACTGTCCTACTTCACTACTGTGGTGAACTTGAGAGAGAGAAAACCAGGCAGTAAATGGCTTGTGGGTGTTTGGAGGAGGATGATGAAAATCACTAGGCACATTTTGCATACAGTCTGTCTGGAATTCATCATATGCCATGAGGTTCTGAGGTGTACTACTGCCGTATGGTGTTCTGAGAGACGTGGCTGCCCTACACAATGAAAAAATTGAAAAACACCCCCATTTGAAGTCATTTGTAGTGAACAATGTCTCAGTATGCGTCTGTATAACCTGGAGCACAATCTAACAGCAGTAAGTAGTGGCTACACTATTTACCGTGATGAAGATTAATGTCAACATTTTATCTTTTTCCTGTGATAATGCATTCCAGATAAAAACTCGTGGTTCACTTCTCCTCTGGTACAAATAGATCAAGGCTATCATGTAATTGGCTGAGTTCATCAAGTTCACCACTTACATAAAACAAATTGGCATGATTTCTTCCTTCTTTCTGTCAAATACAAAATGTCCAAGAAATATGGCTGAAAGCAATTACATTAATGGCAAAATATGTTTTACAATTGCTTAGTTGTTCTAGTTTTGAAGCTAATTCAACATTTTTTAAAAAGCACTGAAGTTTTAAAAGATGAAATAATCTTTGGGAAATATCTCTTGACTTTTGACTTAACCACCTGCAATGACCCCAGCATTTCAAAGAACCTTTGTGATGCAGCAGCAAAATATCATGATTGATCCTTTCCTTTAGAGATTTATTGAATGAAAACTTAGGCCTAGAGAACAAGCAGGACACAGCTTGTTTGTGTATTGAGCTTAAAACTGAAATTACCATGGCAATTCTCTGAGATATGATGTAGATAGGTATGTGTAACTTGCTACCAGGCAATCATGGATGTATCTGTCTCAGTGAATTGGTGTTATGCAAATATTAAGTATTTAYAATAATGGCTTATTTTGTCTCCAAATAGGATGCTATTAGGAAGAGAAAAATATTGAGCGGGGCACTGAATGAGAAGGCTGTTATTTGAAAAAATGCTTGCCTGAAAGTTAATAAAGCTAGAAAGGGGAGAAAAGCCAGAGCTTTGCTGTCACATACATAGATAAYGAGAGGGAATGGAAACCACAGGTGAGAGAAGCTACCTGCAACAGGATAGGTGAGTAGAAACCAGAAGGATGAGGTTGGGAGTAATTACGAGCTCAGTGATGAAGTTCTTTAAGAATAAATGGGGAAGGGACACACGCTTGCAGAATGGTAAACTACAATGTTGTAACTGCACCTGGTGAGAAGGAGGCTGTGTCTGGTCAGGAGGACTCAGGTGGTTTTTCCCTTAAAGGAAAGACGTAATCTTTTTGGACAGTTATGCAAAGAAAGCCAACAATCATATTTGTTTTAACAATGTGTTTCTAAAAATGTGTGTGTTTGGGAAGAGCTTAATAGATGGCAATAGGTGAGCTGAATTGTTTGTGGTATTTTGTTAATAACATGCTTCATGTTGAGAAGGGGAGAGGAAGTACAAGGGTTTTGGAGCATGTGAGGAAGTTATTAAAGTTCACTTTTACGCTAAAGAAAAAAAAGAGATTAAAAATATATATCTAAAATTAATGGCTTTTCAGAACCAAATCTAGCAGAGATCTAATGGTAGTTACACAGCTAGACATTAGAGGAAATGGCTAGCATTCCACTGAAATACAGAGGATGACCATTGGCATTTGAGGAGTGGTAATTATCCTGAGTTCTGCTGGATAAAGCAGCTGTGGAATGAACCTCTGCTAATGAGTTGAAGATACTCATTTTATCTGAATACTTCTTTTATCCAACTTTATCTTTATGCCTTGTTTAGAAGTCTGCCCCTTCCCTGTTACACCCTATATATCTAATATTTGATTTGTAGTGCTGTACTTTGGAGTCATCAATGCTGTGAGTGAATAAACAGCTAGCATTTAGAATATGGTCATTTATTTATTTTGACCAAATGACTTGTGTGAGCACCATGCTTATTGTTGTTCTATGAATTCCAGCCCACATTTAAAGGTAAGCTGTTCTGTAACTGCCAATYTGCAGACTCAGCCTGGGATATGCCAATCACACTCTGACTGTTTTTCCTTCCCTTCTTCCTTACCAGTTGGCACAAAGAGTCTGCAAGGCAAACTGATCTTATGAATATCTATGCCTGAGGATAACCTGAAAAGTATATCTGAAAAGTGTTTCAACAAAATTGATCATTACGAGAGAAGTTGCCCTCAACTTGCACTTTTTTGACTATAATGGTTCCAATGGGAAAAATGGTCATTTAAAATGTCAAAGAAAAAAACTGCACAAAGGGAAGAGGTTTGTTGGGTACAAAAGTACTACTCTACAAACTTCCATTCAGAATGAAGTTAAATACTAAAGAATGCAGGGAGGATTATATAGAACAGAAGGCTTTGACACTTTAAATTGAATACTCACTAGACAACTTCTAAAGAAAAGTGACTTGACAGACAATTCTTAAAAAGAAGAACCAATGCTTGCGTATTAATGTGCAGCATATTAGAATATTTTCTTTCCGCTAGAAAACAAGCAGCTGTGCAGTTGAGAGAGATAACAGCTGGCATGGGAATCAGTAACATTTTTATCTCAACTTACAGACGCATGAAATAAGTATTTAACTGGAGTTCAGCTGGCTAATGGCTCCTTGTATAATGTGTGAATGAATATACCTGAAGGGTCATAAAAACCAGGAAATTCCCCAAATACTGAATAGTGAGAGGGAAAATCATGTCTATTTTTCAAGAAAACCCATTTTGTTGTTGTTTCTTAATGTTACGAAAAGTTCTATCGTGGGCTGAACAGCTTGGGTATGCTACTCCTGCTTCTGGTCCTGCCAATTGACTGAAGTTCACCACAGTCTCTCAAAAAGACTTTGAGGTCAGGGATCCCTGTCCCTTAAATCTTTACAACTGAATTTTCCTGTTGGATCCAATAAACAAATGGTAAGGATAAGATGATACTGATCATCAGAACAAGCAACGATGCAAATCATTACTAGTGCAACTTCACTACTTGTTTATCCAACTAAGTACAAGCAATGGTTGCTTGTCACTCACTTACTGTAACTAAATTAGTATGACCCATGTGGTATTTTTATAGTTGCTGAACGTCTCCGGATGTGGACACCTCCACTTTTCTCGACAGCCTGTGGGAAGTATTACTTCAATAAGAAGTATTGAAGATGACTTGATGTTCTTGACAGTTGTGTTACTGATCAAACATTAACGAAGTCTGTGGAAAGCCCTGAGAGTATCCATGCCATCCTTTCGCATGTTACTGACTTCTCAAACCAGGACACAAACAAGGCATAAACTGCAGGTACCAACATGTCATGAATGGGCATTTCTGAAGTAAATGCCTCCGGCATCACACAACTAGTTAGCTTGATGATAATCTTCTGCTTTTCTTGCAGCTCAGCTACCTCTTATAGGTGTCCTGAGAACCTGGAAGATACCTGCCCTAATGCTATACTTTGGTGGGTAAAGAGAACACACCCTATTGGCATACCTAGCAAGTGCCCAAGTCCTTTCTGTGCTTTACTCCTCCCTGTTCATTAATACCCTTTCCTTAGACATCTTACTCAGGCTGTGGATTGAGCATGAAATCTCAGTTCTAAACTTGTCACTGATACATGACCCTAGACACTGCAAAGGCTAATTACTTCTGAGAATTATCCCACAAGTGCATTGTACAGTGATCAAACAGGAATACTGTGCTAGTACTGTAAATGTAGCAAAGGCCTCCTGAATCTGAGTCTTAACTGCAAGAATTTTTCTGTTGATGCAGGGAACTTTCTGCCTTTGGACATATAACTGATGGTATTATGACGTTTTTCACTTAATGAAAACCTATCTGTCATTGGAGTTTTTTAATCATAAAGGTCAAAAGCTTTTCATATGCCTTCTATCATTATTGCAGGCTCTAACAGTGAATGTATTATTGAATATGTGTAGCTTACAGAATGAAATATGGACCAGAAATAATATTTGCCTTAATTCTTTGTATATTTCTGAATAAAACAAAAAATTGTAGATCTGTTATAGGAGGAGTACAGAGGAGCCCTAAACATAAAAGCCCCTGGAGAGAGACAAATTAGACAGACAGAGAGAAAGAGGAGAGAGACAAATGCCCTGAAAGTATCCTCTGGCTCCATTATTAAAATGTTTGCATGTAATTACAGGATGTACTGTAGATGCATTTTTAGACCTCATCAGCCAAAGTGGATGGTGGGTACTTAAAATATTTTGAATTAGACATTAAGCACTGTTCTCCCTCCTTGTGATGTTTGAATGTGTTGACGTGAGGTCTGAATTACAGTTTCTGTTTAGGGATGGCTACGTGGGAAACATCATACCAGTCTATAAATTGCAAAGTGCAGTAACTTAATTCATCAATATCTCTTTTTGCTCCTTACTCTGTTTCATCTTCTTTTCCCTCTATATTTATATGCATCTTATGTAGCTGTTCTGGTTTGGTATCCATGAAAACAAGAAGGTAACCTGCCTTTTGGAAAATATGCTGAAGATGGGATATAATATATCACATACCTGAAATGTTATTTTTCATTGCTTTGTGCACAACGCGTTTATTTTTTAAGGCAGTAAATCACGGTACAAACTTTCACACAGTGATGCAAATTTTGAAGTAGACTTGAAGGAGAGTAAATGAATGGTTGAGTGTTAAAGGACAGGCTCTGTAACGTGTCAGAAATAATGAAGACTCATACCTCTAAGTTGTGTACTTCCACAGTAGGGTTGGGGGGTTGGCTACCTTGATTCAGTGGGAGATGTTTCTCTTCTCTCTGCACCTGTAGAGACTCACCTCACATAGCAAGCTGATTAGATGCATTACCCAGAGTTTCAGAAAAGCTTGATTAGCTTTGGGAACATTGAGAAATGCCTCCCCATACCACTCACTCTAGTTCTGCTCACTGTTGCAGGTTTCTCTTCACATACTCACAGTTTAGTTGTTCAGAGCAGCTGCTCATGAGACTCCATTGTCAATTCAGCAAGGAATGAAAGACACAGAGATTACTGTGGTAGTCTAAAGACAGCAGGTGTTTACCAATAGGATGGGAAATGCTGAATGACTAGAGTCATGGCTACTTTGGGTACCTGAGCTGCAAAATGGCATTTGGGTGAGAAAGCACATGTTGGAAGAGGCACCAGCATGCCTTGGCAATGTCTCCAGTGTTAGCTGCAGTGTCTCTGCTAAGAGTCCTTTCAATGAAGAGCAGCATGTACAGCCTCCTTTCATGTAATAACCTAACAGATGGCAAATCAAAGACCTGTATGAAGGGGCAGATGGAGTTCTGGAGGGAAAAGGAGGGTCCCACAGCACAAGAGATGCGGGAATGAACTGGGAGAAACCAGGCAAGCATGCAAGTGTCCTTACTGTTAATGGAAATCCAGAGTTCAAAGTGCAGTGGAATAGCCAATTTGGCATAATCAACTGACTTTATATGTTGGGAGATGTGATTTTTTGCAGGCACAAATGGGAAGCTGCTTTGGCAGATCTGGTTGGTTACTGAGAACCCTTCAACTCTCTTTGTGAGAACTGTGCGCTCTGGGCTGTGTTTCCAAACATAGTTTTTACCTCTTTGGCTATCTTTATGTACTATGTTACCATAGATGTCTAACTGAGTGGGGGCAGGGGATAGGGAGGAATGTAAAAGTTTGCTGGGGTGTTACGTGCTTTTGGTCAAGCAGAACATAACTTGCTCCTTTGGCAAGTGGTTCTTCTGCAGAATTGCAGATAAATACCAGATGGGTACTTACTTTTTTGGCTCACATTTTTTGTTTTGAAATGTGTTGAAACATTTTTCTGAGAAGGACATGGTGCCATCCAGAATTTCTGTCAGCCTTGCCTCATTGATTTGACTGGATATATGCCTAGTTCAACATACCTCGGTTAGCTGTAGACTTACCCAGCACAATTTGTGGGTTTAACACCTATTTCTTTTTTTTTTTTTCATTGAGAAAGTAAATAAGGAAGAAAATTCACCTTTTTAATGATCCAGGAAGGGCAATGAAAGTTAAGTAAATTCTCTATTACATAAACTGGAGGATGGAGTGCTGCTTCTTGCTCTTGATGCGATCACTTTTATGAAGGGTGATAAATATGGAAATAGGGAAAATTGATAGATGAGACTACTGTCTGAGTCTGAAAACGTCCCTTGGGGCTGTGGTTATCCGGGTTAACTTAGGAAATTCTGAGCTTCCTGCTACTTCATTACCACCAGAAATTGTCTGGACCATTTCTGTCGTGGCTTGTTCCAGAAAGTTGGATCAGGTATATAGTATTCTTCCTATATATTATCACAGATACTCAATTTATGCCTCCTTCTGACTATCCAAATCCTAAATTAACACATACAAAAACTGTTGGTAAGGGCATCCAAATTAAGCAATTGTGTTTCCAAGGTACAGTGTATTCCAGGCAAACTTAATGGTCCGGAAGGGGTGACTTCTGAGGTAATGAAACTCACATGAGAATAGACAATTGTAATGCAAAGTCCTTATCAGTGGGCCTTTCTCAAAGTTGTAATAACTGGCTCTTCTCTTATCACTGCTGGCCTTCCCAACACTGGACATGGTAAGGGAATTCTGTGGCTAGGCTCGTTGACATTTAAGAAACGAGTAAATTAAATGCACAGCCAAGAATACTCAGCTATTGTTTGCTGTTTATTTTACAGTCCACCCTGATCCCTCATAAAGTTTTTGCTTGTTTGCAGATCTATTGACCTTCTTCACCTGTTTGTAAATCACTTGCATTGTTTTCTGGGTGTGGAGGAGAGAAAAAGGGAGAGATTTTGGAGAAAAGTGGGAAAACAGGTGTAGGAGTAAGAAACTTTCCATGTTGCTTCTGAATCCCTTTCTGCTCATTTAAGCTTTCTTGGTATGTTTTGGTCTCTAGCACTGCTTTTTTTTTTCCCATGCTAAAGGAGTTTGGTGATTAAAAAAAAAAAAAAAATTACAACTTTGAGAAAGGCCCACTGATAAGGACTTTGCATTACAATCATCCATTCTTATGTGAGTTTCATTATATTAAAAAAAAACAAAACTTTCCTCCTTCACTGTAGCCTTTCTAGAAACACTTTAGAAACTGGCTGTAAGTAACAAACTGCTCCTTTTGATAAGCTATTGCTCTTTTAAGTAAATCAGTCTTAATTAAAATAGTGTACAGTCACTGTGCCCCATGTCTCCCCCTTCTCAGTCTAGTCTCAGCACCTTTGTCAATAGGACTTATGATAATTAAGCATATTGAAGGAATGATTTTGGTCACTACAACAACAGATTTCTCTGTGCACAAAATCCTTCTCCCAGAGAGGTTGCAACAAAACCAGACAACAACAGACAACTGTTACACAGTTGGACAGAAGATGGGCAGAAAAGATAGACAACTCCAAGCTTCAAGGAGCAAATTAAAAAATTTGTGGTAACTTCTGATGTATGGAACCTGAAATGTAAGCACGTCTCTAGTTCAGCTTATCAGTGTTTTTGGTAGAAACTTGCCTGCAAGGTTTTAGGATGTGTTTGCATGATCCTCAGCTTTGCCACTTGTGGCTTACAGGGCTGGGAGCTGGGTACTCCAGTAAGAATCAGCTTTAGCCAGAATGTGTTTGTCTCTTTCCCCTTCTCTCCACCTTTCACATTTTAGGCTTTCAAGCTCAGAACAGGACACCTGATATAACTTCACTGAAACTTTCAGAGATCCCATGTTTCTGAGATGGAGTCCTGGGAGCAGTAGTTCCTCCAGGGCTTTGCTCCTGGCTTCACCACAGGAAGCCAGTATCAGATGCTTCCTGTAACTTCCTCAAATACAGATACTGATATTGCAAATAGTTTAACAAATGATACCTATTATCCACTAATGCATAACTCTTGGTGGTGTTAGACTCAAATAACAATCAGTTCCTTATGTCTTGTGCATCTTTCTTTTAGGAACATCTTACATCTTTTGCCTTTGTTTCATTGAATGTCTGTATTATATATGTAGTGTAAAACTGTTCTTTTCAAATCCTTGTTATTAATAATTTGATATATCTCTAATGTGCCAGTACTGTAAATCTTCTTTTGTCCAAAAATTTTGGAAAAATAATAGTTTTGCATCAGTTTATAATGACGTATTCTGACCTTCTTAAGAGAAAATTATTAGTATTAAATTACTGGGGTTAAAGCAAATGTCAGCACCACAGCAAGTGAAATTGGCTTTTTTTTTTTTTTTGCCTTTGTTTCTGCTACTTAATGCAAAAAAGAATTGCTGCCCTTATAAGAAGACTGACAAATCCTATTGCAAAACTTGCTCAAATAATTTTAACGCCATATATCCTCTTATCTACCCTGTTCTCTTCTGGAAGTAGCAAGCTGGGAAATTAATAGGAAACAGCTAGTGTCAAATCCAGCTTAAGTTGTGTCTTTGCCCTCTGAACCTTGTGTCTCTACCCTTACTGGCTCAAATCAATTACTTTTCTCAGATGACAGTCTCTATTAATGAAGTTTTTCCTCATGTGCAATGTATATGCTGAGCTAATTGCCTTCTAAAGAGGGGAAAATTTTTCTCTATTTCATAACAGCTAAAATAAGCAATTGTTATGCCAGCCTAAGCCCTGTAGAGAGAGCTTAGTGAGAACTAAACTGAGGAGAGTAAAAGGGATACTCCTCAAGAACAGTGGTCTTCACGTATGGAACTGCTTGACATTGACAGATATCGCAGGAGGCAACTGAAAAAGCAGGGCTGGATAAAGCACTGATTGCAATATCTGTGTGAACAAGTGAAGTGTTCCTCGTGGGGTTTGCACAGAGTCCAGGGGAAGTCTGAACTTTCTATCTGTTCAGAAAGCTCCATAGGGAGAAACCGGCATTGATCTGGGAATGAAGATATGATGCGTATGCTTTTTAAGTAACTAAAATGAACCAAAGAAATACCAGATCCCCATCAGACTAATCTAGTTGATGGAAATAACCATCTATCAGACTAATCTAGTTGATGGTGAAGACCCATCTATCTGTTAGCTCTTAAGGGCCGAAAGGAACAAGGTCTGTCTTCATCTAGATGGCAAAAGCAAAAGGCTTACCAATATAGAGCGAAACTATATTGTAAGGCAGAAATTACTTTAAACAGAGTTAACATACCTCATATCAAACATTCAGTTTGGGTGTTTGGATATTTAAGCTTGGGGTATTCAAGCCCCAATCCAAGAAAACCCCCCCACACACACACTCCCCTGTACTAAAAAAAATTTACTGTAATCAAGAATTGCATCATCATACCTTAAACACCTATCTCACAGCATACAGCTCTGAGTTGACTTCATGCTATGCAGAAACTGAAACTGCATTGCTCACAGATTAATTGGTAGAAGTAGTAAAAGTTTCTTAAGTTATCTTCAAGGAACTAAGTTCATTTTTGGAACTATATTATCAAATACTGCCTCTATAGAAGTGTTAAGAGGGACATGTTAAGCAGCAAGCAGGATTAGTACTCATTTCTGCATGGACTTTATCCATTTATAGATAGCTTACTTTAAATAACATTTCCTGCTCTAGTGTATTCTGCTGGCACATCCACTATAAACTGCAAATAGAGGAGGAATAATGTAGCTTATAGTATTGTTAATAAACTTTAATGGCTAACAAAAGATAATGTCGTAAAACAATCTCATCACTTTCCAGCTGAAACTGATTTTCCCATCCGTGATCTCTAAATAGTATTTGGAATCCATAAAAATGATATAATGTTTAATCAGGTTCCAGTACAGAAATCTCTTGACTCTCCTTGGAGACTTTTTTAAATTACAGCATGTGCTCTGTTAATCAAGCTCCTTCTGAGAACAGAAATCATTGTCCTCTCAGTAATGGATTTCTGTGCCCATTTAATGCAGGAAGTGACAATGTACACTAATCTTACTATATTGGTAGAGAGCATGTGACTTATTTAATGCTTTTACTGTCTAGAACTCAAATTTTCCAAAAGAAATTGACTGTGTTATTCAAGCTTGTGCAATTCCTGTGTGAGGAATGCAACTAAAGCTGCAAATCAACTCAATGGAGTTGATAGTAGTCAAAAGCTCTAAAAGATACCTCAAAACTATTCTCTCTTTCACCCATGGTGAAACTTTCTTCTTTCATACCAAGCTCATTACATATAATTCAGAGCACCTCTCAAAATACAGTGAATGACATCTAAAAACACTATGAAGCAACAGTTTGAAAGAGTTTCCCAATTTGGACACAATAGAGTGTTCAGTTTTCCTTCTGATATTCCAGAAAATGCATTAAACAGGAAAGACACCTTTCCTAGTCAGGTTAGGACTGACCAAGAATCACATAGACCCTAAAGCTGTCATCACTTAATTAGACCAGCTGAAACATCTTTAGGACCTGCCTCCTTATATCCTATTTCCTTTTCCCCCCTCCTCAGAATCCTATGTCTGGCCACYGTCCCAGCAGATTTGTGTGCTAATTGTTTTATACATCCAGCTGGAGAAATGGTAATAATAAGAATAATGGGGAAAATACTACTTTTAATCTTTAGATGGAACAACCAATAGAATTTAAACTGTAACAGGAGAAACAATTACTGAATAAAGGTTTTCTAATATTTCTCTTATTAGACCACATTATTAATAACAATGGCTCATTCCTCTTGTAGGAAAATGTAACAGTGGCAGGAAAGTGATGCTTTGAAATAAAGATGAAGTCCCATTGCTGTCTGACAGCAAAATAATGTGTTTCTCCTCAGTACAGGTGATTTTAAATTTATGAATTATATCTGTGCTCCACCCTTACCATATTAGTGTTAACACCTAGCTATAAACACCACACACACAAATACTGGATACATTTCATCCTGTATGAATAGACCACCAAATTTCAAAAGCAAATCTTAAGTCATGTTGTATGCGTTTGGAGCTGGGATAACAGTATGTGTCAGCCATACTCTCCCAGCAGGAGAGAAAGCTTTAATAAGTTTTGGAATTAAAACTGAAGCATACAATATAAACTCAGCATTCTATTCAAGAAAACATTAACATTTTATAGGTCTTTGGTCTTGTTCTCCATTTTCTCAATTTAGGCTCCAGGCAGTTCAGGATGTTCAATTTATAGCAATTACATGTGATTGTCTTGTGTACTTTGTAATGCTTGGAACAATCAGGGGATGTAATCATCTCTGTTTCTGAAGCAATAATGGGTTTCATTTCAAATGTGTTCATTATACAGCACGTACTTCAAAAGCCAGATAAATCAATGACTTTTTTTGTTTACATCCAGCTCACACGCTTGGACATACCTTGCCTGTTAACACTCTGGTTGTGTATTCTTGGCAAGGTAAAAATCAAAGAAAAATAAAGCTCTGACAGATTTTTCTTTTTTAAACTAGCAGAGATATAACCCAGTCAATAAAATACTCCATTTATCTAGGAGTCAATTTTGTTCATCTAACAAAAATCCAACATTAACAATTCTATAAGAATGGGCTACACACCAGGCTAATGCTGCTTCAATGCCTTTTCCTCGATTCAATGTGTTCCTGTATTAACTAACAAAGAGACCAATATTCTTTAGATAAGATCTGCCTTTATTGTTAATCTTTTTTTTTATAAATTAAGGATTTGTATTTTGCTTCTTTAATACCAAATCTGCTCTTGACTGGAGTTTCCTGAAACTGACTTTTTCTGCTCTGTGATAGGAAAAAGCAGGGGGGTTTTGAGCTGAATTAGGGAGATCAGACTGCTGTTGCTGGTATCTGTGCTAGTCTTGTTCCCACATATGGTCTCAGGGCTACCCCAGCTCAATCATATTCCTTAAACTATTTCCCGTTCTTTACAATCCCTGCCCATGCACACACTTCCCCCCACTTACTTTGTAAAAAAACAAAAGAAAAAAACACCTCAACTCTGTCCTTCCCTTTACTAGTAAAGGCTGGTGCATGTGATGGAAGTTATGGACATGCCACCTAGCCCTGTTCCTCCTCTGCACTGCAAAGCTTCTACAGCCAGAGCTGATAACGTTCACACCCACAAATGCAACACTACAGTGCTTGAACCTGAGCATCTGGCCCTTGTGAAGACTCCAGGGGAAGTCAAAGGCACCTTGAAATAAGATCCAAAACAGTCAGCTTCTAGAGCCTTCAAAACAGGAAACATGAACACAGCAATGGCTGAAATGCCTTCCTTTCTCAGAACTGAGGTGCTAGATACAGGTGTCCTGGGGGAGATCTATGTTCGTAAAAATAATTGCTCCTAGAAATAAGTGGATGCTTGCTTATCTCAAAAAACCTTTCTGGGAGTGTATGGAGGCAAGGAAAGGACAGCAGAAGGGAGTGTTTTCTTCTTTTATTATTTCCTAACAAAGTTTCTCAAGTGCTTCGTCTGGTTGGGAGGCACAGGTTAATTTTCCAGGTCTGCCTGGGGGAAGCAGACTCTCGTCCTTCTCCTTGAACAGTGCTGGAACTGCCAGGCTTTGAGTGTGAGCCATTCTCCACCTCTCTTATGTCACTGTGGATTCCCACTCTGGCAGAGTTTTTCAGAATGTGCAAGATGAAGCACGGAGACCCTCCTCTTGCTGCCCAGAGCATGCTCATGGAGCAGGGCTGAAGACACCAGCGAGGACTGCATATGCACCTGACCTGTACAGAGGTCCTGGAAGCAGTGATGATGGCAGAACCCTGGATGACTCCTCTCCCGACCAGCATTGCAATTACAAATCCTTGCTATCTTATTGCATTCCCTCGTGTATTTGCTCCTCTGCTCCGTTGTGGTTGATTGATCTTGGGTTCCTTTTTCTTCAGCCACAGAGAGGGAGAAAGCTTTTCTTTCCCTGAGCACGGAAGCTTTCTCCTGCCAAGTGGCGTGGATTTGAACTCCTCAGCCTGAGAGTAGGGGCTGATCGTAGCATTCCTGCTTCCTTACACTCTGCTGTTACACAGAACATTGCTGCTTCTATCCCAAATGTGACCACCGGTACTGTTTTCTGTGTATATTACCTGTCTTCTCTGTAAATATTATGCATAGTCTGAGAACACATACTATTTGATACCCCAGCACAAAAACACCTAGTATTTGGATCTTAATGAGTCTTAGGTATGGACTGGTACAACAGCAAGGCACTTAAGGAACTTTCAAGTAGTGCAATTTGTTATTGAAGCAGTAGCTGAAAAGAAGAGGATCAGAGAAGCAGAAGAAGGAGCGAGACCTTATGTGTACCAAAACCCTTGGACATTGTGAGGGTAGACCATGGATTACAGAGTTGGGGCGGCTGGTGAACTTAAGAGAGCAGATCAGCCTCATGGCAACCTCCTGACTCCCTAATAACTTGAGGACTTGCTTTTGTACAAGGCTTACCAATAAACAAAATCCCCTTTTGTCATGCTCCAAAGAGCTCATATATTTTGTTCTCTTCACAAAAATATCTTTTTTTTTTTTCCAGTGCATAACTCCAGGCAACCAGATTTGCAAATATTTTATTTTAACCTGGATTTTTTTTTCCATATCAGAAGTATAGGGCCTTTGGGACACATCCTCTTGTATATGACTACCAAGTTTACTCTCTGCAGGAACAAAGATGTTCTGAACAAAATTAACTTAAGGAATTGTTAATAGTGACTCACACTCTCTCATAATCTCAGAGAAAAGGAAATTGATTGAGTTAATGAATACTCAGCATAAGGGTTTACAAGAGCAGGGCCCAGGACAGCAATCTTCGTATGTTCACTTCCTTTCAGATAGTTACTTAGAAAAAGGTGCATTGAGACTCTGGCTTGTTTTTCAGAGATTAAGTTAAATATCTTTATGCAATTCATCAAGAGGAATTATCAAAGGTCAGTTGGCCAGTTGGAAAAAAAAATCTAAATCTTTTTTCTGAGCAGAAAAATATTCCTGTCTAGCTAATCCATTAGAGACTTAAATTCTGCCTTTTGTGTTCCACAGCACTTAGTCCAGTTTTATTCAGCCTGTGGTGCTCTTCTGGCCCTCTAAATCTCTGTAAATAAGAAACAAATGATATTTTTATGTAAATGACAACTGAGTAATATAGTCATTCACATTTACCAAAGTCATGGTTCATGACGTTCCCCTTTCCCTTCTCATTCCCCTCTGTTCCCACAAAGCTATTCAATTTTACTTGATTTAAATAATCCCTACAATTTCATCTTAGTAATTAACAAGATTCCCAAAGACTAAATTATCCTGTTGAAAATATTACAAGCAGGTTAACATCAAAATTTAGAACACTTAAAAGTCAAGTGCCCCAACTGTTGCCTCAGGTGTTGGTGACTGAGTGTCACCAACTTTCTCACAGTGCAGATTGAAAGTGCCTGCTACACCTCTCTGCCTTTCCTTGGTATCAGCTTCAGGTTTGTTTGCTTTTTTTTAATTGATTTCCATTGGCCATTCTCTGTACTGACTACACTGCAGGGATTGGCAGTGGAAGGATATCTTCGTACCTCCTGCAGGATTCATGTGTAGTGAGATGAATAGTGCTCTGTCACTGTTCCTCAACTATAATTGTGGCTAGTGAGGCTGGTCTGGTCCTCTCTGATTCCTCTGGACATGGAAGTTTCTGTTAGTCCCATCATAAGTCAGGCTGTTAGACAGTTGCCGTGCTAAAATAGATGGCATTAGCTTTCAATCTCTCCAGTTACTGATTATGAGGAGTTCTTAAAGGCTACTGAATGACATATGCTAAAGATGACTTCTTCACACATACCAAGAATTTATTGTGTAGGAGTCTTGTGAAAGTAATGAACAGAACAAGCACTCATTCCAGATCTTTTTTCTGTATTTTTGGCATTATATTTTCTGCATTTTTTCTGAAATTAACAGCTGGAGACTGCAGATTTAACCATTACTCAGTGGTTCATCATCATGACAAGTGTCTGAATTCAACAAAATTGACTTAAGGAGAAGTGTTGAAGTGAGTTGCACAACAGAATTTGACTTAGAAGCCTGTCTATCTACAGCCTAAATTATGAGAAAGAGATTTCAATACTGAAACACCTTTTTTGTCTAAATATGCATCCTGAAAATTTAAACTTGGAGAACTCTGCACACTGAAATGGAGATTAGGAAAAGACAGAGAAAAAAAATGCACTGAATAGGGGAACAGAATATTTTAGTTCACTATTATCTATGAAAATGCAATTGAAATCATTGCAGAGAATGATTTAAAGTCAACTTCCACTGAAACAAACCAGGAGAACTCTTGTGATCTGTTTTAGAGGCTCAGTGGAGGAGCAAGAGCACTCACTCAGTGCTGTAACTGCTCTCTCCAGCTCTGCAGTTTCACATCTGCCAGCCCAGTGGAGCATCTGCTTCGGTGTGTCTCAGCCCAACTGCTTTGCCCAAAGTGGCAAATTTGTGACTCCTTTCTCCCTCTCTCCACTTCTTGGCAATACTTTAGCTGTGGTCATCTTTTCTTCTTCCCTGTGATTTCATATACATTTAAATTAGACAAAGGTGGGTGGTTCAAGTCTCACTGGATTGTGCAGAAATATTTGCTGGCAGAGTTTGTAAACTGTGGGATTTTTTTAAGGGTGTATGGGGGAGGTGGTGTTTTGTTTTTTTGTTTAACTTTGCTTGGTACAGAATTTTTTCACTCAGCTGATGTCACAAAAATGATCAGGGGGATGGAACACCTCTCCTATGAAGAAAGGCTGAGAGAGTTGGGGTTGTTCAGCCTGGAGAAGAGAAGGCTTTGGGGAGACCTTACTGCAGCCTTTCAGTACTTAAAGGGGGCTTATAAGAAAGATGGGGACAAACTTTTTAGCAGGGCCTGTTGCGACAGGACAAGGGGGAATGGTTTTAAACTAAAAGAAGGTAGATTTAGACTAGCTATAAGGAAGAAATTTTTTACACTGAGGGTGGTGAAACACTGGACCAGGTTGCCCAGAGAGGTGGTAGATGCCCCATCCCTGGAAACATTCAAGGTCAGGTTGGACGGGGCTCTGAGCAACCTGATCTAGTTGAAGATGTCCCTGCCCACGGCAGGGGCATTGGACTAGATGACCTTTAAAGGTCCCTTCCAACCCAAACTATTCCATGATTCTATGATTCTATGTGGCTTGATGTGCTTAAAATACCTTCAACAATACTGCCCCTGCAATCAGCCTGTTGGTCTTAATGGATGTTTGCCAGTTCCTAAAAAACAAGTGTATGATACTACAGAGGTTTTGCTGTAATCTTGAAAACCAAATGGTTCTCTCAGCAGCAAAGCTTAAACAGAGGTTTTGTGTCTCATTGGACATGTATTAGTCCAATTACAAAATGGAAGTTCTGAACAGGTTTTCAGGTTGTTGGGATATTTCTAGGTCTGTCCTCAGTATCTGCATTAAGTTGACTGATTTTGTCTATACTCACACAATGCAAAAACCTACCATCTCCTGAGATATTTATCCATTTTTAAGTAGAGCTGAAACATCCAAGAGCGTCAAAAAGTTTTTGGAAAGGAGAAACAGACAATGCAATTGTGTAAGACATATTGCTCAAGGAAACCAGGCTAAAGATACCTTTTGTTTGATTTCTGTTGCTTTGTTTTAGGTCTGGCTTACCTATCAACCCGATTTCATTCTGAATTGAGGTCAGGCTTATCAGAAAGGCTCAGAAACATTTTCAACAAGCCCAGGCTGAAGTCTTCAAATATATAACAATCAGAATTTCAGGAGCTTCTGCTCAAATTCTGTTTTGCTGTGAATATCTTGCACAGCTCTATTCTCTCCCTTGATAATATGTGCTGTTTGTTCTGGATATGCTTTTAAGTGTGGTCTGCAATTTTTTGAGTGCCACAAATCTGCTTCTACTGAACTGCAGCACTATTGCCTCAAAGCATTTCAGTGTGCACTTCTAAAATTCAGTAGGCTTACTGAAACCCTGGCATCAACCACTACATCCATGTGGGAGGTTTCAAAGTGATTGTGCATCTGCTCATTTTTTTTCTGAGTGTTTTTCAGTTTGTCATCAAATTTTTCTAATGGACAATAGTCTATGGATCATCTACCTTGCTGATTCAAGAAATTAACCTCCTGTTTTTAAAGTTGCTTAAGACTCTCACTATATCTAGAAGGTGATTGAGAAAGGTGAATTAAATTGATATAATGGGATATAACTTAACTATATTTATAAGCCAGAACAAAATAAACCCAAAGATTTTTTTTATCTCTTATGGTTTTGAGTCCTACGAATTAATTTTTTCTGCCTCCCCAAATGCCTACTACAAATAACAGCACAGTTTATTTTGCCTCTTTCTTTTGTGTAAGGAGAATAAAAATAGACCCCAAAACTCACCAGTAGAGAGTATCAACATGTTTCAGCCCTTTCTTCTGTCTCATCCCTTGCAGTTGTATGTTGGTGGGAATAATTCCTTTTTTTGATCACTCTGGGAAACAGCTTGGTTCTAATCCATCCAGCTGGCTATTTATACGTACCTAAGTATGAAAGTTACATTTGTGATCATTTGTTTATCTGCTCATGTAAATGCATATGGAAAAACAAGCAAGCAAAAATTAGTGTCATTAAATTTAATGCACYGACCTCCTACTTGTCTATGTAAGTGTGATGCGAAAGGAAGAATTGCTTAGTTGGCTCATATAATGGTGCAGACCACAAAGAGGAGATAATTAGTGCAACCTTAGGGAATTACTGTCTGGTGAAAATGTGTGGGTGTTTTGAACACAAACTTGCCTGAGTATAAGACGAACTTGTCTAGCAAGCACTTGTGTGTGAAAACCTGAAATTACCAGGGTAAGTCAAGAATGTTTCATACAAACTAAAATAGATGAAGGTAGATACTTATCTGAAAGTAATGTGCCCCAAATGGATCTTTTTTCCTTCTGCTTTTCTAAAAAGAAGGGAGGTTTATGATACAGAAAATTGGAAGGGAACTTTAACAGGCAGAAAGGATGAAGACAGACTTTCTTTACCCCTCTCAAGTGAAAAATTGCTTTGGATACTTGCATGCAATTTCCCTGATATGAAGGCTTACAGAATATCCACAGGTCATCTCCCTCAAACTACTTCCACACCTCCAGAAAAGGAGAGTGCTTTCCCTGATGCTACCTGCTTATTGCAAGCATCATGCTTAGTTAAACGCATTATGGCTCTTCTCTGGGCTTGTCACGCACCTTTAGCAGGAAAGGGAGAAAGACAGAGACATTTTGCCATATCCACAACTGAAATTCGATGGTTCCACTGGTTGCAAATACATTTTTTGTGCCTGCTGTGCCCTAGTAACCTCTCTGAACATACTACAGCCGATCGTTTGTCATGGAACATTTTGAAGTGCTTTATTAATTTGAGATAGCTCAGAAAATCATCTAGAAATCTTAAAGTTGGTTTCAAAATTCATCAACTCACTCTTTAATGAGAGTTAGTCTTGAAAAGTGCCTGCCTAACTCAGGTCATTGAAGTAAAAGGGTGAGGCATTGAATGTGATATTGCTGCAGGGTAGGACACTGTTAATCGTGGCGAAACAGTGCTGTGTTGGCACTACTTGGTCTTGCTCGGAGGCAGGACTTGCCAACTCAAGCCCAGCATCATGCTGATGTAGCCCTGCTGTGTTGTAGTCCCCAGATAGCATCTCTGAACAGTACTGCCCAGCACATGCTATGTGGGTATACCATTGTGGCTGGAACTACCTTGGAAGTCTGACCACTATATCCCATTTTGTGATGTGGATGTGCCCCATAAGCGTAACTCCTTGTGTCTGCTTCTTTAAAATGCTACTCCTTGAAGCAGCTGTCTTCTGAGTCAAATTCGAGTTGGCAGTATCCATTTTAAATATTTACCTGGAACTTATGATCTACTTTTCTCTTTCATATCTTATCACTTACAGTTTGCCACTATCATAAAAGTATGTTTTCATTTTGCAACGTTAAAAAAAAGTCTATAAAACTATTCAGTACTGCCACTTTTATTACCCTGTCCAGTTTTATGAGAACAGTGCAATTCCAAATCTTTCCATTTATCTTCCAGACTTCTTCATGTTTCAGTAATTAAATGAAGAGATTATATATCCAGCTGGCTTTACAAGACAAAGCCAAGATTTTTATAGCAAAATAGTTAAAATCATGTTTAGATATGAGATCAACCCCAAAATATTCTGCTTAAACTATCAATAAGTGTTAGTTCTGTGCATTTAGTCATGTGATTCATCATCAGCCTTACACTGTTTTGAAGGGGTCATGAAGATGTCTTCCAGCAATACAAACCACATACCAAACTATCTCAATACATTAATTAGTATGCAATTCACACTTCTTTCTAGGGACACTTTTGGTTAACATTCCAGTGACTGAATTTGAAATGAATCTGACTCTATTCCTCCCAAGGTTTGAAACAAGGAAAAACTAAAATTGCCTGTAATGCAACTATTTTCTTTAATGGTCCTCGGAAATAAAGTACTAATAACCCAGCTTACAAAAGTAAAGCTGAGGGACAGGAAAAGTAAAGGATCAGTGAGGAAAATATTCAATTCTCTGTTCTGGTGCTGCTTCCAGGGTGCTACGGGGTCATTACAAGTTGATATCTAGTACAGAGTATGAAGTACTGTGCAACAGAAGCCAGCAAGAGAAAGATCCTTGTGGAACCAGTCAAGAAACTCATGCAAAAAGTGCCAAATTTTGTGAGGATCTTCCTGCACAGACCACCAGTGAACCAGGTCTGCCTCCTGCTGAGGACAGCTTGGGGAGCAAGGTGAGAGCATTGACAACGGCACAGAAAAAGATGGAATATCCTCCCGCTGCTAATCACACTGCTCTTGTGGAGAGAAAACATGATTTTTATGAGGTGGTGATATTAACTGTACAAAAGTATTGCTGAATTTCTGTAGAGGACAGCGGTAGTCAGTCCATTCCAGCAAGCAGGTCCCAATCTCAATCTGATGAGAAGGCTTCAGTCACTACTCTCTAATGGGACAATATTATACTGAATCGGGCACTAGCTGCCTGGGGAGAGGCACCACTGTAACATGCCCATTGCAACAGACAATAGGGAAAATCTCTGAAGGTATATCTGGTTCTATGTCAGTCTGCTGAACCTTCTCATGAAACTAATAGCCCACTGCCATGTGACTTACAGAAAACAAAGAGGGGTTTAGAGTTGTAACTTGTTGGTGAACTTGTCTGTGGTGAGTTCTGAGAGCTCCTTCCTCAAACAGAAGGAGCATGATATTAATTTGCTTGCAGAATAGTCTAATCATTAGCCTAGATGCAAAATGGTCATTAATTTTTTATTATTATTATTATTATTATTATTATTGCAGTGCAATGCGGTACAAATTCATATTCAAGGAATTTCATGCTACTTTTTACATTTGTAATGCAAACCATTACCACCCTGACTTCCACAACACAAAGTAAAGCTGCAGCAGTTTTAATGAATGAATCCATCACACAGTTTCTTTCAAAACAATTTTTATAATAGTGATTATAAAGAGGCAATTTTAAATTCTGTTTAGTAATCTCCTAGTTCTTGAGTCGTCCTGCCAATTTTCATGGAATTATTTGTTGATGAAGGTACTAGTTAAACCAAGTAATGCCACTCTAAACCTATGCAGTCAGGCAATTACTGCAATTT
Source organism: Phoebastria nigripes (assembly GCA_035582835.1). Taxonomy (NCBI): domain Eukaryota; kingdom Metazoa; phylum Chordata; class Aves; order Procellariiformes; family Diomedeidae; genus Phoebastria; species Phoebastria nigripes. Next base: position 83,757 of record JAYKAV010002828.1, read on the forward strand.
TTACCACATAAACTTCTTTCACTATCAAGATACAAGAAATATGTTATCAACTGATATTAAGTTGCCTAAAGCATGAAAACAGGAGTTTCAAGTATGCATTGCACGAGTAACATCAAACAGCAATTTTGCAACATTACCTCATGAATGCAAAAGTTACATATATGTTCACCATACCCTTCTTAGGTGAGTCGTGACAAACTTGTACATGTGATGGAATCCAGAGGTTCCCCGGGTCCAACGGTAGTGGTGAAAGCTTATTCAGCTATGCTTAAAAGAAACTGAAACTTAAGACAGAAAATAAGCAAGGAAACACAGAGCTAGGAGCAAAAAATAAAACAGCCACCTGTATGAAGGAAATGTTTGCTGGTTTTGTTGTTTGCCAAAGAGAGGCTTTATTTAGGCTAAGAACAAAAAACAGAAATTTGGGTCCAGTCTAACAAAAGCCTATGTTTGTTGATGTCAGAACTGAACCCAAATTCTCCGGGTAATTCTGCTCCTTCTAGATTTTTTGCTAATTTCTTAGGATTTGTTGCAAATCAAAACAGGGGTTGGGTGTGTGCGTGTATGTGTGTGGGTGGGTGTATAAAAAGTATCAGCTTCACCCTCTTCCAAATATCCCCTGGTAGTTAATTAAAGAATGCACAATCTCCTATGGATATTTTCAGAAGATCCCAGGTGATTTAGGAACCAATAAATTACTTTCACAGAGATCACAGGGATCTTTGCTTCTGGCTCAAAATGCACACGGTAAAATCCCATCTTGCATTCCTGTGTTTCGAATTTTTTTAAGAAGTCATCATGGTTTTATTTGCTGCTGCTGCTTTTTTCTTTTTTATAAAATATAATTTACTACTGTCCTGGTTTCGGCTGGGATAGAGTTAATTTTCTTCCTAGTGCTGTGTTTTGGATTTAGTATGAGAAGAATGTTGATAAGACACTGATGTTTTTAGTTGTTGCTAAGTAGTCTGCTAGTCAAGGACTTTTCAGCTTCCCATGCTCTGCCAGGTGCACAAGAAGCTGGGAGGGAGCATAGCCTGGACAGCTAGCCCAACTGGCCAATGGGGTATTCCATACCATGTGACGTCATGCTCAATATATAAATAGGAGGCGTGGTCCAGGAAGTAGCGATCGCGGCTTGGGTATCGCTCAGCGGGTGGTGAGCAATTGCATTGTGCATCACTCATTTTGTATATTCTATCATTATTATTATTATCATCATTATTTTTTCCCTTCCTTTTCCGTTTTATTAAACTGTCTTTATCTCAATCCACAAATTTTACTTTTTTTTTTCGATTCTCTCCCCCATCCCACTGAGGGGAGGGGGGAGTGAGCGAGCGGCTGTGTGGTGTTTGGCTGCCGGCCAGGTTAAACCACGACAACTACATTGGCAAATGTCCACTTCTTCCACAGAAGATGGCTCTGAAGGCTATATTGCAAGGTGCACATTTTTCTGTACTGCAGTGTAAAATCCTTCCATGTGTGATATATTGCAGGCAGCTGAGCCAGAGGAATTTTCAGCCAATATGCAAATATTTCCTAGAGTACAGTTCTTTATTTTGCCCCAGTAGCCTTACTGCAAAAACCACAGTCAGTGAATCTTTGCATAACTTGTGGGTAACCTCTGTGGCAAGGGGAGCTCTGCTCGCCCAAGAATCACTCACTTAGCTTGTCTTTCCACCACTGTAACGTGGTATAAAGAGCAGTTCTCTCTCCCAAGTCAGTGCTAATCCTTAAAAATACTGTAAAGCCTCAGATTAACCTTGATGAGAGAAGGGATAAGTTCCATCCAAAGTTAGATTCTTTGTTAAATTGAGATATTTTTATACCTCTCATCTGTAAACGGTTAAAAAAACGCAAATCCTATTACTTGCCTAAACAAAAGTGGTAATAAGAAGGAGAGAAACTTATTTTACCTTGGCAAAACTGAATTTTCTCTCACCTCCAACCCATGCCCAAGAAGACAAAAATATGATCTCATGCTGTCATTGTCTCGAATTGAGTTCCTCCAGGAAAAGAGCTGGCACTGAGCAAGCTGAACCACAATAGTAGCTCAGAGAATACATGAATTAAAGTAAAACAGCAACAGTTAACTCACTATTTCCAAAACTTTGCCTCAGATTTGTTGGTTTCTTAATGGGTCTGGGGTTTTCATTTTAATTTCCTGTTTATTTCAATTCTCCTAGGAACAACAATGGCAATTTAAAATTGCCCCTTCTAGCTCATGCAAGTTGTATGCATGTAGGTTAAATTCCACTGGTTTCCTGGTATTGTCTATGGAAAGTTTTGATTTCCTGGTGTTTCTTGGTACCTTTATCACCATTTCTCTACCATTTTAGACAAAGAGTCTTAATGAATGCTACACTTAYGTAAAAATGACCATGAAAAATCCAGAAGACCAAATTTGTTACGGCATGGATATTATGGCAAGGGTTTTGTTATTGTTGCATCCACATATTTCTCTTCTGAGATTGAAAGGTGACTATTTCAGTACTGTACTCTTCCAGGAGTGCTGGGTTGCACTGAGATGAGCATATTCCTGTCCCTAGCTTTGAAACTATTTCAGAATCAGCAAGTGTCACTATGTTATAGTTAATAACATAAAAGAACGTCTTTCATCTCCAAAAGCAATTTACAGCTTACAATAAACTGGCACAGAAATTCTTCAGGAGGATCACTTTGTGCATTAACTTCTACTGCACCTTACAAATATATTTAGCCATGAGAGTCAAAATGCTTTGCTGAGCAGACAGGAAAGCCTGCTGTTCTTTGATTAAATTTCTCACGTAATACAGTGAATGTTAGAATAGCTCCTTAGTACAGGAGCAGTATGCCAAAATACAAGTTATGCACACTGTGATTTTGAGTGAAAGTTTTGATTTTTGTTACTATCTGATAATACAAGAACCGCATGTGAGGGGTAATTCTGCATTTTGCTGGTATTAACATTGGAACCAAACTTAAGCTTTAATACCAAGGCCAGCTGTTATCTGTTTCCCTACAGCTCTAACTTCAGTGTTTTCGTACATGTTCAGGGAATGCTCTTTTTTATTGATTGTGAATCACCTTAATTTATTTAATTCTGTAGCTCAATTCTTAACACATAAGATGCACACGCAAGAGCCAGACCACTTGCCATAAATCAGTTTCCTTAATGCAATGATTATATTGGCCAGGGCTGGGCAAACAAGGTTGTTTTCTGCATCAGGGTTTCATAACTAGACCTTTTAAGTATTTGGAGTTTATTGTTCACTCACTTCACAGGAGATCAACGAAAGCATCAGAGTAATTTAATAGATCACCTACAAATTAATGCAATTATTGCTTTGGGAATATATGCACATTGTTGTTCTAATAGGATTTCTATAAGAATCCAAAAGCAAAGACTTTGGGGTTTTGGGCGGAGAACGTTCATTTGTTTGGAGCCTTTTTTTTCTTCTATTGCATCAGGTTCAGAATAGGTGTTCAGGGGTTGGTAGTGCAGGATTTTGAAGAGCTAATAACAATATAAGGACCAGAAAACAATTATATGTTTCTAGTGCACATCAGAAAAAGTAAAAATAATAAAAGTATTTATTTATGAATGCAGTATTACCTGCCAGTTTTCTGCATTTTCCATTTCTTACCACAGCTGCGCTGTGCTCTTTGTTTTCTTTGCCACCACTGTAAGTGAAGAAGGCTTTCATTGCTGGAGATGATCTTGAGTGTGCTCTCATTTGGGAACTTCTTCCATTTTAATGTGACTGCAGGCAACTTTGAAAGCCTGCTCCCTACTGAAATCCATGGCAACACTCTCTCTGTGACTGAAACTGTCTATTGTGACAGGCTTGGACTGCCTCCTTACCATTCTGCTATTACTCACATTGTTACTTCAGATCATTTATTATTATGCCCCTTCCATATGTTTGTGATGAGTTCCCGTTCCTTTATTTTGCCCAACACTAGTAGAAGTGGCATGTCACTAGCAGCGTTACAATATATTTATATCATTGTTTTAACATTTTTTCTCTTCTATTCCTCCTTCCTAAATCTTCCTGGGCTCCTTTCAGGCCCTTGAAATGATTTCTGCAGTCATAGCCTGTTCGGAGGCATGGGAGCGTTGGGAGGCAGAAGCAGCAGCAGGCAGGGGAGTCCAGGCCTATTGGCATCAACCAGCCCTCACAGCTATAGCTCATGTAATGGCCTAAATGTAAAATCGTTCTACTAACTGCCTTTTGTTTCACATTTTCTTCTTCCATTACTATTTCCATTCTCATATCATCTATCCTTTTATGTTCCTTTGCTTCCTGCTCACTTTTGCATGAATAAGTTGGGCACAGTTCTAGGGAATTTTTGTGTCCCCACCATCACATAGATTTGATTGTAATGTGGCTGAAAAACATACGCTTTAGTGAAATCTGAACAAACGAAACATTGCAAAACTTGTAACTTGAAACACACCAACTTTAATTTTGTCCTTGAAGTGAAGAATGGAATATTTGCATGATTAAAGGCTGTTTTTTTTAATAGCAAGCTTCCTTAAAACAAAGGCTGTACCTAGAGAACTAAACATTTTCCCAGTACTCTTGGTTGAATTCTTTGCTCTGCAAAAGTAATATATCTAGAATATCGGCTCTTCTGACTTCCTGTATTTTTCAGTTGCCCTCCTAGGTCAGAGACTAGCTCTTGTCATTCAAAGGCCATAGAAATTTGTGAAAAAAAGTCAGTGTCGCTGCCTTCTTCCTCACCGGGGTGTGGGCAGTTCTCTTTCTTTGCACGCAGCCACTGAAGCTTATACTTCTGGATGAAAATAGGAGAGTTGAAACAGCTGGAGTACAGTACTCTGCACCTCATGCTCATAGTACAAAAAAAGGATCAACAATTTTGTTATTGATGTCAGATTTCCACTTTCTATAAGTCATTTGGTTAATATCCAACATGCACAGTTTCTTTTTCCTTATGTTTGTTGCCCACAGGTCAAATAATTTCCAATGAAGTCTCTCTTTAATTCCTCTGTGGGCCGAGAGCTGCCAGGTGATGTGCTATAGCTATGGCTCTCCAAGGGACAGCTTTTCCAGAGTAAAAACCAGGCTTGTTGCTTGCAACTGTTATACGGGGGGTCAGTTGCGCAGGTTAGGTTTTGGAAGGGAGCACACATTTTCTTCCTGCTGAATTTTTATGTAGTATGGTATTCTGGGTGAGCAATAACTTACATTTAGCAGGTAGCTCTGATGGCCAAGGTTGGATTAGATCATGGCTAGTGTGAGAGCATCGATTCACTGAGATTCTACATCCACGGAAACGAGGAGTTGGGGCCTCATTATCACAAGGCACACGGTACTGGCAGCTCCCCTCCAGAACGCCTGCCTGACAGCACCCCAGCTTTGATTCATCTGTACAGAACACACAATGGTAATGGCAGAGCACGGGGGATGACGTGTGAGCATTAATAGGCATTCGCTATAGCTTTGTGGTTCTGGACACCTATTCTGTCATAAATTGAAAAACTTGTCTTGATGTAAAAATACACCCTAACAGTAACTTGGATCTTTTTGGCAGGCACAGTTTGAAAAGAAAACCTAATTTCCTTAAGGAGCTTTGTATGTGTCTTTTTTTTAATTGAGCTATATTAAACAACCTTTTTAAAGTTACCTTGGCAAGTAGGCATAAATTTAGAATCTGTCGTGTGCTTTCAGAAATAAAAGGGTTGGGCTTTTTATTTTCTTAAGCATTCTCCTGTACATTAAGAATGATGATTTAGTATTCTCTTGAGAAGACAAGGCTAAGGTGATACTTGTTGAAAAGCAGAAACCCTAAGGAAATTAACAGGAATAATATAGCAGCTCTTAGAAACCTCCAGGCAATCTTTCACATTTCTGATCCAGACTAATAATGATATCATGCTACCATAGGGCCCATCATCTTTACATAGGTGAACTGTTGTTGTCTCGCAGAAGAAATGCTGCAGCCTCGCAGAAATTTGCCATCTCTATTTTAATTTCAATAATGTTGAATAAAACTTCAAAAAATGCTTCCCGGTTCAATAAAGCCACCCTGCAGCAAAAGCCAGTATTCTTGGGGGGAAGGGGAAGGGTATGCAGGGGACTTGGGGTGGGCTTTTGGGGGTTTTGCACATTATGGTACACATCTTTAGGAGAAAAAATATTTTGGGAAATGAGAAAATTAGATGGATCCTGTTCGGAGCGGAAAGATACTTGACATATGTGTTGGACAAGCTGAGCTACCAACTTGCCGAGTTAACAGCTGTTACCTGTTAACTTCATGGGGGGGGAGGGAAAAAAACCCCAAACCAGTGCCTATTTAAGTCAAGTATAAGCTGTTTGACAGCAGGGAGGAAATAACTCTACCCCAGTCCTAGGACTGTGGTAATTACACTGTTCTAAAACAAGGCGTTTTGGGAACACAGATCACCCCTCGGATAGCTTTGGCTGTTAATTGCTGTGGTATTTCTAGCACGTAACCTCACTCCAAGTAATTTTTTAGTGACACTCCTGGGTCTGCCTGCCTGTCTTCAGACAAAACCTTCAAAAATAGGCCAGTAGGGGCTGAATTAGCACCATCAGATCTCAGCAATTAAACTCCAGCATTATCACCATGTCTAGACACTGGGCACTCTAAGGGCATCTCAGTGCAAGGAGCAGCTTCATCTTTGCCACAGTGAACACATTTTTACCTATTAAGCAGTACTAAGATTTTGCTCTTGTTCCTTTCGGGATCTGCATCAGAAATCTGTTTGGTTTCCTTGTCCAGGAAGGCTTTTTGGTTGTTTGCCAGCTTGGGGGTGTTTTTTGCAAGCATTGGATTAAAACTCTTTCCATCTCCTTTATCAGAGGTATTGGACAGGGTTAGGAAAGGCTCCTCCCATTCCTCGAGCTTTCCTTCATACTTGAGGTTTCTTAGGAGTTCATTACAAAACTAATGATCAAGACATAAGCTGTCTTTATTTAGTGGTTCCTGGATACAGGAAATCTAAGGTGGCAAATGTAAGCGGGAAGGGGAAATCACACTGATTTAGCTGATACCTTTAATGAATGAAACTTGCTGGGTAGCTCAGTGTTGAAATATTTGATGAGAGCAACTTACATAAAGATGAGAAAAATCTCAAACTACAAAACACTTTTGTCAAAGAGATGGAAACAATAGGGCTCACTTCTCTGTTGGCTGCTGAAGGTGACAGGAAAGCTATTGAGCCATGTACTGGAGGAACAGCTGACACTATTTGTTCCACATGCAGTGACCCTTGTGCACCTGACTTCATTTTAGATGGAAAGATGCAGTTCTCTGAAATGTTAACATAAAACTGTTCTAACTGTATACAGTTATATATAGGCGTTTTTAAAGCTCCTTTGCACTGTCCATAAGGTTCAGAGAAAAATTCAGCTACAGGATAACCAGATAGCCTTACTACACAGGGTAGGATAATGCAAGTCATTTCCAGGGATGTGTCAATATACTGGTGATGGCTCCCACATCCAGATTATCTTTAACTTGAGAAGTACTGGCCAACTATGTACGTCACTCCAGCACATTAGCATTGTAGGGCAGTCTGCTGGGTTGTTCATTATCCACAGGTGGAAGGAACAAGGTACCAGTGATTGCATCCATTTTTGTTTATCAAATCTTGAGACTGTAATGGCCTGAGAATAGGTGTTTTTACATCTGCAATCACATTTAGTAAAGATGGCCTTTTAACTACCCTTTTCTGTTTCACATCAAACTCTTCTCCCCTGCAAACACTATCTGCCTTGTAGTTATCAACCCGTGATTAAACTCAAGTACAGTTTTACTTGAAAATGTGTAATAGTGGTACATCTTCAGCACATCAGAGCTGAAGATTAAGCTGTGGACTGATCTGGTTAAGTGTTCTGTGTCAACAGAATTGACAAGTTCATGTATTACAGCTCCCATGAGAGCCTGTACAAGTTGCATGTCTCGCACCTTTAGAGATAAGCGAGTTAATGATTAGATGCACAGTACATCAGAGTATTTATTCTAATTTTAAATATCTTGCCCAGCAGTTCTGGATGTTACCACGGATCCCTCCTCCCCTAGGAGGAAACCTGTCCTTCCTACAAGTTTCCATTTCACCAGTTGCATCCAATAGAAACATCGCCAGCTAATAGATGAAATTAAGTGTCTGCATACTGCACCTTTCTGCTCCTCAGATTTGGACTCTGTCTGATAGAGAATAACTCACTTATTTGTGATTTAAAGGGAAATTGCTGCAAACAATTCAGGAAGCTGCTCTATAGCTTAATGATGTAGAAGGATGTTGGAGACTGTAGCAGGCCCTCTAACATTGTATTAATTTGTAGCTGAGCAGAGATTAGAAAAAAAGGGTGCAGGAGGAACATTTGATGTTGAGGGAAACAGAATAATCATAGCAAAAAGAACTTTAAGTYGATGAAGTGAAAATGTCAGGTATGTACGATATGAAACACAGGTCATTTCATCAAGAATTACATAGTGATTCTACATAGCAGGCCCTTTAGGCTTTGTAAGCGGGCTGAAGTTGTCCTCCTGTAAGTGAAAACAGAAATTTATACTTAGGATTGTTTTTTCTTTTGTATAAATGTTTTTGTCTTCTATGTCTTTACTCATTTTATGAAAAGCATGTTCTCTGAAACATTCCCTAGACACTTAAATATTAATCTATTTATGTTATTTTAACATTTAGTGTTCTCTTTCATTCATGCAAGTTTAACTATTGGATTTGAGGCTTTTCAGTGATGTCCCATTGGAAGAGGTGTATGAAACCTCTATATTCACCAGTTAAGTATCAAGTGCAAAATCTCAAGAATCTTCATGTAAAACTAAACTAAAAATTTCCTCTCAATTTTATCTTACCTTAAGTCTTGCCCCATCTATTTCACTACAGAGCTCAAAGAATGTAAGATTTATAAGCACTATCATATTGAGTAAATGCTGACTTCAGAGAAGATGCTGTGTTCAACTAAGCACTCAATTTGTATACACAGATTGTACATTTTGGGATTTAATTTTGATTAATTTTCAAACACTTCCATTCTCATTGCAGACTGCTGCAGTGATTGAAAGTCGTTTGGTTTTTTTAAACTAAAGTCACATTAGACATGCACTCAACTGGCTGTGAAGCATGCTTTGAGAAAGTCAGGAAGCCCTATCTCTGCACTGACCTTTTAGCTGCTGTCTTTGGACTGTGTAGAGCCATCCTCCACTCGACTCAGGATTTGGTCTACGATACCTTGGTGAGCCACAACCACAGTCCGCAGAGAAGCCTGGTCAGCAGTGCCAGTTCTGCAAGGGCTTTAAGAAGTGGCCAGGTTATAGTAAATACCAGGCATATGGCTGCTTTCCTCACCTCTGTACCCAAGGACTGCAGCTACTGCCATTTTCTACCCACGTATATGGAGGCGAGTTTTGGTGGGCTAGTATTACAGAGATGAAAGTTTGTCATACTTACGATCTTGCTAACCTAATAGTTTTCAGAAGTTAAGTCTTCTATATAAAACAAATTTTACATCTGTATTCATAGATATCACCACTTCATTTCCTCCTCCATCTCCCCAAAAGTCCATATTCAACCAATCTTGGAACCAGAGAAGGTATAAAGCTAATTTAAACTAAAACCAAACTCCCACAACACAACAAGTCCCTCTGGTTTTGAAAGCAGGGATTAAAAATTCACAGGATGCTTGTTTAAATTAGAAGCTTTCTTCATGTTTTATATGTTAATCTTGAACTATAAGGAYAGTAGTATTTCTCACCGATGACTATGCTATTGATCTCTCTAAAATCCAGAAACTGTGACCAAAAAAATAAGCAAACCACCCAACCAAAAAACATCGAACAAAACTGATCCTTCAGTTTGCTCAGGGATGTGAAAAAGCAGCAATACAATACAGAAGACACACAGCTTCAGCAACAGCGCAGTGTTAACACAGAACTGGTCAAAATGGAATAAAGTGAAAATGAAAGAACTTCACAGAAAGTAATTGTTTCTTCCTCCCAACACCTGAAGTATTTCTTAACCTACAGAAATTTAAAATAATTAGCATTTAAAGTGTTCTGATAACACATTACCTATGAGCAAATAGTAATGCAGGAAGCTCCTCATTCAATAAAAGGGAAAATACCTGCACCTTCATGTCTTAATCATACATTCAAACAATGAATGTTTGCATGTGTGAATTTTGTATGCAGATGTTCAGCAAAAGGAGAGAGTCCCTTTTGAAAATTTATCTTTTTGGTTATGAAAGACGCTTTCTTCAAAGATGTCTGTCTAATCAAAAGTTGCTTTTATTTTCTACGTGTTTTTTAATGCATTCCCTGACATTACAGTTAATGGCACTCTGACGTGATGCCTTTCTGCTACCCTACATATGCTGGTGTCACTTGTATTATATACTCCACGGGAGCGTCACAGTTGCTGGAGATGCTTCTCTCATCTGCTCCATCATGAATGCCTGGTTTAGCTCTCACCACTTGAGAATTGTCAATCTGGCTGCAAAACTCTAACTATTTATCATGTATGCCTCATTTCAATCAACTCCTTTTTCTTACTAACACTTAACTTTTTTTCCACCTCAATCCCTATCCTCGGTATCACCACCAAAACTTTTTTAGCCAAAAAAACAGGGTGTGTGTTTATAGCCATCTTCCTTCCAAGCCGACGCCTGCTTTTCAAAGTCTGCTTTTGTCACTCTATTATGAACGGACAAATAATGCTGACTTTTATGACAGTGACAACCAGCACTAACTACTGCTGTTTCTAGTCTCTACCATTTTGTTGGTAGAAAGCAAAGCTGTTTCATAAAAAAGGCTGTCCTCACACCCGTTTGTATTATCTACTCTCCTTTATATATCTGATTAACGATTGTAGCTACTTTCTCATTGTCCCACTTAAAACAGGAAAAAATGAGTTTTTTGTGTGGTGTTTTTTTTCCATTGGAGTCATTTAGGTGGGTTTTGATGCAAAGTTTAATTACAACTCTGAAAATAAGCTTGCTTTACACTATTAGGATAGTGTATAGGACACATATAAAAAAGCCTCAAGTTTTGCTGTTTCCAATTTCCTTGTAAGATACTATACTTAGTAACTCCACTTTTTCAGTCTAATTACCTGCCTTCCACCTTTTAGTTACATAAATTCTTTCATTTAAGATTCTTTATGAGAAACACACGAGATGAATATTCTTCAGTATTTGTCAAGACTGTATCTGAGAATAATGTCTTAGTTTGTCATCATCTGAGCAGAAGCACTTGTCAGATTAAAAGCAAATGTAGCTATGTATATAGCTGTAAGTGGAGTAAGCATGTTTATTAGTGTGATGATTTAAGAAATATTTTTACATAAAAAACCCTATATATACCAAGGCTATTCATAATTTATTAAGTACTTAGCAAAGAGGTTTTTTTAATCCCATCAAAACTTAAGGCAAGCTATCAATCTATGCAGAAGTATTAACATACAGAATTAATTTTAAAGGCATTTTTAAGATCGGCTTCAAGAAAGACTAAACAGATGTTCACTTCCAAACCTGTGCAAAAGGTGTCAAGTGCTAAAAGCAAAGGGCAAGCAGATTCTAAAGGATAACTGACCTTATCCTAAATCACTATCATACTTGTTCAGATAATAAGAAATAACCTATGGACTGTTTTGACATTTTTACATATTATATATGGATTATATTTTTTTATATCTAAAGTTTTAAAGAAAACACAAAGTAGGCTTAAATTATTTGCATTAGTACATATATTTGTTACTATAAAAAAAAAGCACAGTATATATTCCTGATTAAATATAATCTAAAAATATCTGGGTTTGGGGCTACAAACTATGTATGAAGGAACCCCAGTGATTACATTGCTGCTAGTTGTGTCATGTACAAATTCAGCTCAGAGAGATGAGTGCTTCTCTTAGCACATGCCCTTACACTTACTGTCTGCAATTCAGTTTTCATTCAACCAGCCACTAAATCAAGAGAACAGACCTGCAGCTTTTGGAATGGAATAGGATCAAGTCACCAGTTTTGACTTCTAGGTCCAAAATGTATTTTTGCTACCAAGAGGAACTCCCCCTACACCAAATAACAACCTACATACAGCTTTTTTTCTTCCCCAATTACAAAGCAGTGACTTGTCAAAGAAGCTTAAGTATCTTGTCAAATAGCTTAAAATGTAAATATTTTACATTATTTATTTAGACATTTGGTTTAACTTCTTTCCTTTGGTAATACCTATAAATTCCTTTTTTTGCGTGCCTATCCACACGGTAGCTGTAAGGTCGGTTACAAGCTAAAAGCTACCTCACTTGAATCCAGTAAAATAGAATAGCAATCAAAACTGAGTCATACACTTGTCAAAATGTTGCTTTAACAATTCTTAAATGGCAACGGCTCACAAGAAGCAAAAATAGCACCCAAATCCTAACAACACTGTCCTACTGGAGAGGTTTGTACAATGCATCCAAGATTAGTTCAGACTGTGAAACCAATTAGTAGAGGGTGCAGTAAAGCTGGCAAGCAATAATTAAACATACCTGAATGAGTCCTCACATGATAAATTATTTAACATAATATCTGAGTACTGAGAATGTTAGACGTGTATCTGTATTCAGACTTAACTGTAAAATACCCAACAGTGACAAGTCTGAACTAAGTAACCAAATAGACAAGTATATACAGTCCAATTCCATTTGTTGCTTAGAAGCTGAGTTGTGATATCAGTACTAGATCATACAGAACTATTTTTTGCTATTTAATACATGTGGTTTTAGCAAAATGGGTATCAGTTACTGGAAACACGTAAAGCTCCAAGCAACTCTGCAACTACAACCTCAAATTTGTCACAGCAGCAGGATGACACAAAATATAATCCTGTTTACGCTGAGGCGTCAACAATTTAAGTATAGAAAGCTACACTCATAATTGACAATCTATTCTGTAATATTTCATTTTACATAAAATATTTTGACCTTGACTAATTTTTGTAATTATACTGCAATTAAATTTAAATTAGAGTTTAATTTAACTACAGCTTTTATTTTTCGAGATTTACATTACTGTAAAAGATTGCATGTTTTAGCTATTTCTACTTTAGGAATTCACATGCTTTATAAAACTGATAACCTTACGAATATAGCCCTTTTACTGAAACTTTTTTTTTTTTTAAAATACAGATGCTGTATAGTATTGGAGATTATTCTGCAAATGGTCACATACAGGTGAGTAAAAGTGAACTTGCAAGTCAAAACACTGAACAGTGATACTGAACCTAAAGACCCTGATTTTGCATACTGATCATACTCTTAACAGATTATCCCATTACCACCTATCAAAACACCTATGCTATTATTCTTCCACACTATTACAACTGAATGAGTTTTCACAGATATGTACTGACAACCTTTGCAAATTAGCCCCTGTTGTCTGTGAACATTCATAACTTTCTCGATTACAAATGATTAAAACAAATTAAAAAAAAAAATCCCAGTCAGGTAATTATGAGGGCAAAATAGAGTATTATCCAAAAACACTACCAAGTAAACTAAAACTCTGTGCAAGTGCATTAAAATAAGCCACAGCCATCTGAAAATATAACTAACTTATGCAGCAAGTACAAGACAATGATTTTGGAGTAAACAAGTTGCCTGTATACTAAAAATCTCTTTAAAATGTAGCTTCTTCATTTCAAACAAGTTCTAGGCCTTATGCAATTAATTGAGCTATTTATATTTTCTATTTCAGACACCAAATATTGTCTTTAGTAACTGAAACTCATAATTTTCAGATACTGAAGTAGTAAAATCAAGATGACATTCAGTGCAATAATTTTAAAAAACCCAACAAATAAGTGCAACATTGGGCTGCTGGGGAAAATACTATTTATTATACATTTAAATACAAATTTGAAATGTCTTGTGGACACATCTGCAGGGTTACAGGTAAAAAATAAAAATGTACAAAGTTATGTTCTGCATCTTTCAAGATTGACACTTCAAAAAAAATTTTCACAAAATACCAAAAGTTCATCTTTGTAAGAACGGCAAAGACCACAATGCATACAACCTTTTGCTTGGCAGATTATCTTTGTCCCTCCCTGCATAAAGTACCTAGAGTTTGTAAACAGTCTTTAAAAGTGTTAATAGCTTTAAAGGAATGTGTAATCACAGTTCATATGGATTCATCCCACAATGAATTACAATGCTACACAGTAGTTTCATGTTTCCACAACCCAGTTCTAATATTACCAGTACTGTCTGCAGTGAGCAAGGATCCATCCTGTCCACTGCTTTTAAGTGGTCCATTCTGAATGGCTAAATTTAAGCCATAAGATTTTTGTTGGTTTTCAAGTTCAACCGCTATTGGTTTCCTTAGAATATCTTTTTTGTTGTTGGTAGCTACTGTTTTTTCAGTATTTCTGCTACTTTTTGGAAGTGTACTGCAAGCATCACTGCTATCCTGTTGGGATTGGTTATACTGACGTTCTCTATATGCCAAATAGGCTCTTCGGCTCCTTGAATGCCCTTCGCTGTTGCTTTGTCGACTTTTAGGTAAGCCGTTTTGCACACTTCCTTCCACACTTGTGGGAACATCATATGCATATTCCCTCAATACTGCAAGCCTGCTAGCACGATGTCCCTTGCTTCTGTTCTTGTGATGCCGACTTGGGTGTCCGTTTGTCCGAAACTGTACCTCTAAGGGAGCTACATGCATTTTGATATCATTATCCACTGAATGTTCAGTGAGACTGTTATCAAGTTGAGGACCTGTGTTCAATGGCAGAGAAGTAGGGTGGCACTGAGCTGCTGCAGCTTGTAAGTTAGTTAGTTTACAACCTTGAGAAGAATTTTTTAGGCTCGATGCACTTTTATTTGTGCATGAAGATTCTGCGCTACTGTTGGTGCACTTAGGGGCCTCTCCATTGGTTCCACTAGAACCGGAGGGCTGAACATTTACTTGCACCGAATACGTACTCCTTCCAGGGCAGCAAGTCGTTATCCAAGCATGCCTGACATCTTCCCTGTTAACACAATGGTGCACCATAAGAAAGGCACTGAGGCTTAAACACGTTGCCCCAAAAAAACAGCTGAAGATCAGGTCCATGGGATAATACAGGGAAACTGACAGAGCTCCGAAGATCCACAGAGCAACATACAAAAACAAAGTAAGGCCCACTCCCAGCAGCTGTGCTTGAAAACTGTGCTCATTCTCCAAAGCAGATGTAGAAACTAGTGACACCGACAATGAATCTTGATGAGCCAGTTCCCCGTGTTCATTGGTGGCTAGACGCTGCTGTTCCTCAACGGGTTCCTTAAGCTCATATTTACGTTCAGGGTGACGTTTTAGCTGTATGAATATGCTGAGAAAATACATACAGTTTATGAAAATTATAAAGCTAGCTGGTCCATAAAATGCTCCTAAGCTAGGTTCCCAAGTCATCCAGCAACTGGAAAAGAAACAAACCAAAGAATCAAAATTAACGTCTTCTCACAAGTCACTTATGCTTTATCAGTTCATAATGGTACTTTGAAATGATCTTGGCTGTTACATTTTCTGGAAGAATCAGAATTAATTGCAACGACTACTTAGAAAAGCAAACCCATGAAATCTTATGACAGAGCTCTCACAGAGCTCTCAGTTGTATGGTACTTACTAAGGAGCATTAGGTCTGCTGCCATAATTTCGGATGTTTGCTGCTGCTGTTATTCCACAAACTATGATAGGGATCCCTCCACCAATAAGGTAGAACCTGAAAAGTAAAGCCAGTATATCAGTGGCTGCTTAGTGGCAGTGGATTTTATTCAGTCACCATGAAGGAAAGGAGATCTTTCCAGGATTCTGGAAATATCAATTTCTTCTAAGTCTTCCTCACTACAATTTTTTTCCTCCTGTTGTAAACCACCTCTCTCTCACAGCTGCTCACCTCCCTCGAAGGCACTGAACAAAGGTATACACAGTTAGAAGGAAGAAGCAAAAGCTGGCAGTCAAAAGTTGTAAACTGCTGGAAGAGAATATGGAAACTCAGAAAGAAAATATTAAGTGGTATGCCTCTTGTTCCAGAGATGAACTTGCCTAATCATGGACACTGTGTTCAGAAGATCAGCCATAAGAACTCTTGTTGCTTGGGGTTTTTTGTGTGGAGGGGCTTAGGGAGCAGTGTTGGTGTTGTTTTTATTTATTTATTTTTAATGGACTCTATAATCTCATAGTACATACCTCCTGCTTCCCTGTAGTGGTGTTAATAAAAACTGTATGCCTTCACAAGGACAAGGATATATGTTGTTGGAGTTATCTAACTTTTCATTCCAATTTCTGTGAATTCACATTGAATTCATTAGTGGCAGATCAATAATTACTGACAATCATTCAAATTAATGGCACTCTGTCCTGCATCTTATGTTAATCCAGTTCAAATTCAGATCAGAACACACAGTGAAAACTACTACTGTGGCATACGGATGGGTAGTTTGTTTTGTCAACAAGAGACACCTATTCCGATGGTCCTGGACCTTCCCACTGCATTTCAGATTATTCACCAGAAGTTACTGCTGTCTCACTTGACACACAAAACAACAGTCTAAAATAAATTAAGTCTTTCTTGGAAGTCTGGGTACGCTAAATATATTACTTGGTTGCTGAATCCTACAAAGATCAAATTCTGTCATTGGTTTATTCTGTATCTTGATGCAGCAATCAGGAGCTGGCTAGATGAAACAGATCTTTGTGGCAGATTTTACTCTACTTATCTTTCACTACAAATTACTAAATCACTGCCTCAAAGATGCACCACTACTCACACATGAACAGCTAGGTGAAACTGGTTCTACACAAGGCAAATTGTTACTGGTGGAAGAGTGAAGCAATATGGATTGTTTGTAGCCATAGTTCAGTTTGCTGTATTGAAGGAACATACTTACAACCGGCCTTGAACCATACAAAGATACCAAGTACCAAGACAAAAAAACCTCCAAAAAAACCAAAACAAAACCCCAAAAAAACCCACCAAAAAACAACAAAACCCCCACAAAAAACCACAAAACAAACAAACAAAAAATCCCCAAAACTTGCTGTGTCTAGGTCTTCAGAGCCCAAATTACAAACCAAATCTATCATGCAGCAAGGAGCTGTACGAACAGAATAGTAACTAAAAAAACATATACAAAATATACTAGAGGAGATGCAGTAATATTAAGATTTTGGGGCAGAATGCTGTACAAGCTAAAACTTTTCCTTAAGTTAAATCAAAGAGAAAAACAAATCTAATGACATGGGTACATAAGAGGTGTTACGATGGTAACAGAAAAAAAACCATCAATAGTGAAATGATGTGTTTCTAAGTAGAACATTCACCCAGTATTTGTATTATAGTAATACAAGTATTTGTATTTATTTTAAATAAAATTACAAATACAAATATTTGTATTTTTATTTTATTTCATGCTTTACATGAAGTATCCCGTTATTAAGATCTTCAGCGAGGTTCTTTGTAAAGTAGTTCTTTTAGTTAAAAAATTTGAAACAGTTTCCTTTTGTCTTGGTTGGAGTCTGCTCAACAAAATACCTTTTCTGCACAACAAACTCCATTTCCTTCTTGTGATTGGCAGCTGAGGACCTCAGTTATTTTTACACCCTCTTGCCTGGCATGGCAATGCAATATACTTGGCATAAAGTTTTTCACAGTTAAGAAATTCCAACCAGTGCCAAGTGTTGCACTATCTTCTCAACACGGCTACCGTGAGCCACAGCAAATCTCTTCTGTACTGTCTATAGTGGCTTTCTGCAGAACACCAGATCCATTTCAAAGTCTTTTTCCACCTTGTTCATGACCTCCGACAAAGTCCCACTAACACACTGAATGAATATCATCATCACCAACAAAATTGTCTTACATGCAATGAATTTCCCAAAATAAAGAAAAAAGCTTATCTATGCTAGAGGGGAAGGAAGCTTAACAGGTATGAAGTCCACCCTCAGAAAATACATGCAGGAACTGAGGATCAGTGTAAATGTCATGTCTACCTATCATCTGCAAGGTGGAATTCTTTAAACCCAAAGAACACAAAGCAGAATAATTTACATATGGCAAATAAGGAGAAAAATGTGTACCTACATACTTTTATCAG
>JAYKAV010002828.1:101906-162724 GCA_035582835.1 Phoebastria nigripes
CAGGGAATCACAACAGATGTTAAAAAGGCTCCTCAGTACCCTGCTGGAAGGCACACAGTTGGCGATGGGCACGATATCCTACAGTGAATACAACAGATTTACTTTTTCTTAAAAGAAAAATAATAAAAGTTAAGGAAAGCAAAAGACAGCACTTAARTGGTATAAATATTAACCTTCTACCTTCTAACTTATCAATTAAATATTTCTATATGCTTGTAAATAGTACTGCAAATTTTGGTTGATGATATTCAGAAAAGCATTTCTGATTTTCTGCAGTCTCTGTACTTTAAAATCAAGCTTTCTAAATATTTGCCTATAACTAATCAAAGTTAATCAACTTCTGCCACCTTGTGGAGAATTTCAGTTTAGCAGTTTTTAATTAATATCCAGAGGCTCAGTAAGCTATATGAACCAAGTATGTTAATGTTTTCTATTAAAAATATTTCACATAAGGTGAATTTCACAGATAATTAGTTTGTCCCATTTCTGTGATTTCAGAAATAAAAATTCTAAGAGGAATGCTTCACAAAGAACACTATTTTCATTTGATAATGACTGATACCTGTTTTTCAAACTATTTGTAAGCAAACTTTGGAAAACATTAAAGTTTATTTACTTAAATTGCAGTGTTTGTTAATTGCGTGATAACAGTTCTCCACATTCTTTCTTCTATGATAATTTAATGGGAAGTGTTGCTATCTAAAGTCCTAATCAAAGCCCCAGTGGTGACGCTGAAACACTATCAATTTCTTAATTTACAAATCAGGAACACAGCACTGCAACAGTAATATTCTAAGACCAATCGTCCTTCACCTCATCCTCCTTAACATAATGCTGAGGAACAGAAAAATCTGGAAGGGACTTTACGGACCTGGAAAGAAAATCTATGAAAGGCACTTGCAAAAAAACAGTAGTGACCTGTTACATTTTCTGATCAGAATATGAGCATAGTGACTTGGGAAATAACGAGTTTGACAACAAGCTCACCTCAGCATTGGTCTGGGTGGAGGAGGTGGCTCATCAGGATCTTGACATCTTTTTGCTTTTTTGGTTACTTGCTTGTAAATATTACGAGATGTCACTCCCAGCCACAGTACTGTTGCAAGAGTGGAATAATGGAGAATTATCCCAACCTTAAAAAAATAAAAATGAAAATGAACCCCCAAACATTACCTTTTTACCAAGTTAAAAAATTAATCATTTAACACGCCACTTGTATAAAGCCTGAATTTTCAAAAGCTCAGTTCAAGAGAAGAAAAAACCCTCTTATTTTACTATGACTGTTCTAAATGTCAAGTCATTGTGGTTTTCAAAAAAGTAAAATATGTTATGCAAACCCATCTTCATATCAGTCGATTCCGGAAAGGCTACATAGCTGCAGTTGTCTCTAGTGGAAGGAAAACTTAATAACGGGGGAAGAACTTTGCTGGCCGACATTTTTTGTATTACATATCAATCATACACTTTAGGAAACTGTATTTTATGAAACAACTTTAAAATGTCTTGTGTTACAGATATTATTCAAATTGAAACAAGTAAAGGAACAGCAAGCTAATGATATTGTGGTAACTACATAGCAGGCAGCAAAATATAGACAGCTAACAAACTCATCAGTGATTTTAACATAATGCGAAAAAAAAGAAAGTGTCATACTTTAACCAGCCCAAACATTAATGCAAAGTCATCTTCACAGACTGACTGGGCACTACTGTTAAGAAAATGGCTGTCAGATCCTTTTGCATCTGCAGTATTTTATAAACTGAACATTGTTTTCTTAAAAGAAGTTCCAGGAATCCCCAAGACCCTGGAGTTTTGTCGAGGAAAGGCACTATCCGGTTGTCCTGTATTTCCTTACTCATAAGCCAACACTGAGATGAAGAGAATGCAAGAAGTAGGTTTCATATATCCCTTAAATGACAGCACACGTGCATGGAAGAGGTGACACTTTAGTTTCTGTTAAGATGACTGGAGGTGGTTTTTTTGCAAGTTTCAATCACCAGTAAAAGCACAACTCTTAAACAACCCATCCATATCACAGAATTTCTCTTGGAGGATTACTGTCCCCAAGAAAGCAAGAAAAAAGATTACAGTTTTTCGAACTATTTCCTCATCTCCATATATATATGTGTGTGTGTGTGTGTGAGCACACGCATATGCATGCACACAGACTAGCATTCTCTTTATATTTGTAGGAGAAAGAGCAGGGACATATTTTATTGCAACACTTTGAACCATCAACCTAGTAACTACTGTAAATTGAAACAAAAAGCATTATGGAATATTATGGTGAGGGATTAGAAACTTTTATGAATCACCATATGGAAAAAAGAAAACATTAAAAAAATTTCACTGATATCATTCCAAAGCAGAAACTGTTGTTATACTGAAACACCGCAACTGAATTAGAGATGGCCAAATCTTAGAAGAACAAATCATTATAAAAGAGGAGTCTCAATAAAGCTGGTGATGTTTGTTTAGAAAAAGCATGGGTCTTTACTTGAAACACTTCTCTCTCCCTCCCCTGAGGTTATACTGAGCAAGTGGAAATAACTATTTTAATACCTGCGGAAATCAGTTTTCACATGGTCTGTAAAGACCACATACAGGCCTATAAAACAATTTCGTAATAAGTAAGTCTCAAAAATAAAACTAACAGGTAAAACATTTTTTTGTGATAGTATTTGGGCAAAAAAAAATTTCTGTTGCACTTCTGAAATACTTTTCCAGTTTTCAAGTAACAGACTAGTTTTATCTTCATGGCTGGATGAATACAAGAGAAATCTTTAAGGTTAAAAAAAAAAAATGGATTTTTTGTCTAAATTTTACATTCTGGTGAAAATGCTGTACAGTACTACTGTTCTGTAGGAGGCAAGGGCGGCGTATACATATATAAGAAGATGAAACTGTTAACTAATTTTTTCAAGTGTTTGCACGTTTACTTACTGCTTGGCAAATGCTGGCATTCCTGGTCTGAGTTATGCCTCCAATAAATATCACACACGTCAGGAAAATATGAAAGCTCAGGTTAACTAGCATATGCCAGCTTTTTACACTGATCCTGATCACACTGTTAAAAGAAACAAATTAGACAACATAAAATACAGCTGCATTATTGTCTTTCAGAAACTAGCAAGATACACTTGTGATAAATGAGATATAATTACTGTTAATGATTGTTTGACTACCGCATACTTTATAATCAAATATAATCTCTGGTCTTCATCACAAGAAATTAAAACACCCTCCTATTAACTAGCTTTATACAGCTATTTGGGGCCTGATTCAAAAATTTTAGGCTTCAAGCTTTCACATCGACAAATGTAAAAGGCTGAACAGTTTGTTAAATTCTACCATCATTCTTGAGTGGTCTCTTCTTTCATCATGAAGCAAAAGTGAAGAATTAAAGAGATACATGGTTATGAGAGCTAAACGGTCATACTCAAGAACAGATGAAATAGCTACTTGCTTAACTGTTAGTTTGCATCAACAAATTTTATAGGGGAAAAAAAACAAATGCAGACTACTATATCGTGTTCTTATCAAAAAGAAAAAGTAGTCCTAAGCACTATGAAACTGATTTTTTTAGTCTAGTAATTTTGATTCATACCTGTGATGGTATATGTAACTGACTATGATCATCAACAGGCACATCAGCAAAACCATTGCAGTGGCATAAATTACTGGATGCAAAAGATCAGCTGGCTGTGTATATAATTCAGCTCCTGTCAAGTCCTGACAACAAAAACAAAATTAACATTAGTCCACCTTACCTCTTCATTTCGTGGGGGCAGGGGAAATGGCAGAGGAAACAGAAAATACAGAAGTAACAGGAATCTTCTAGTTGAAATCCTTCCTGCCCTGCGCAACCCCGACCCTCCAATTATTTATTATTTGATGTTCCTGGCTTTCTTCCACAATTACCTGCTATTCTGGCTGACCTTTATAAATGCAGTCACACATCTCATAGAACACTTAAACTTCATATATGCTTGAATATACAGAGAAGTTAGCAGCTTATAGACACACACAATTTTCTTCTTAAAATACTTATACGTATAGCATGTAAAACTGTGTGTTTCAGTTATGATTCTTATCTTCTGCAACAACCTAAAGAACATTACAGAAAGTGCCCTCAGCAAGTTTGCAGATGATGCTATAGACTGGGAAGACTGATCAATAGATTGGAGGATATTCAGAGGGATGTTGGTGAGCCAGAGAAATGGGCTGATAAAACATCATGAAATGTAGCAAAGGAAAATGTGAAAAGATCTGCATCTGGGATGGAATAACCCCATGCATGCAACAATACAGGCTGGGCACGGGACTGAACAGAAAGCAACCAAAGAATCACTTGAGGGTGCTGGTAGACAAAAGTTGACCACAAGTCAGCAGTGTAGCCTGCAGCCGAAGGCCATGCTTTGCTGTACTAGCAAAACCACAGCAAGCAGGTGAATTGATTATTCCCTTCTGTTCAGCAGTGCGAGACCACCTCTACAGAACTGTCTTCAATTTGAGGCTTCCCAGTACAAGAAAGGCACTTGGATGGAGCAAGTCTAACAGATCACTGGGATGACTAGCAGGCTGAAAAAGCTGGGTTTGTTCATCTTTAAGAAGAAAAGGAAGATGGGAGAAATCTCATTATTATATTGAACTACCTACTGGGATGGTATAAAGAAGACTGAGTCAAACTCTTCTTGGAGATGAACCATGAAATGATGAGAGGCAATGGGCATTATCAGCGACATGGAAAATTCTGATTAGATACAGGAAAAAAATTCTGATGAAAGTGGTCACCTACTGCCCAGAGAGACTGTGTAATCTCTGTCCTTGGAGATACTCAAAGCTTGACTGAATATGACCTGGAGAAATATGATCAGACTTTGAAGCTGATCAAACTTCGAGCAGGTAATTGGACCAAACGACACCCAGATGTTCCTACCAAACTGTTATTCTATGATTACTGCTTGACAGGAATAGATAGCTGATAACTCAAATAGAATTCAACAGCTCTTTATCATCGTTCAAGTTTTCTGAACCCACCTGTCAAAATATTACTCAAGGAGTAAGCATGAAATGGAACTATGGACTGTTAATGCACGGCAGTATTTCAAATAACATCTGAGGAGTGACATTTTCATTTACTAACAAGAATAGCAAGAAGAAATAATTCTGTTTAGATGCAGTTACAATTTACTAGGGTTCCACTTCCATAATGGTAATTGAACACTGGGGGGGGGGGGAACCTTCAGTCCCTTCCAGCACTAAATAAAACAAATTTGCTTAACTAAGATTAGTGGAAAAAATCTATTAAAAAGAATTTTTCAGAACAGACAAGATACAGAAAATTCTCTCACCTATAATTCTGAATGAGAGTCACTCTTAAATCTCTAGAGTTGGCAAAGTTCAAAAGTGTGCTGGGGAAAGGAGAACAAATTTGGCATTCACAAAGAACAGCAGAACATTAGGAGGAAGCTTCAGTTTGTTTTGGGAAAATACAGTGATATACAATCTGTTTTTAAGGTTAAGACAGGTAATCTGATTTCATGGACAGGAGAAGAGTTCTTGAATTGAGGTTTACAATTAGAGTCAGCAGTCTCTTCACCACTCCTTCAATTGTTCTTTCATCAGAATATAAATTTGTTATTCCTAACTAACTCACCAACCTCATTTCAAACTGATTTAATCAGATTGTCAGTTTGATTTTTATGTATTTGGTTTTCTTTGGCACCTGGAAAAAATACTTCAAGAAACATCCTAAGACATTATGCCTCAGGCAGCCAGTGTCATCTGATTTCAACACTACCCATGGCCTGGTTGATATCCAGCTGGAGATCCCTAGGAACTCATTGCTGTTACAAGCATGAGCTAATGTATCATCATCACACATAGCCGGTGAGTATCGGAGAACAGAAACTGCAGGAGAATTCTTGTTGCTGCTTCCAGATTGGTGACAGGTAACAAGATGCCATGCACGTATTGGTGTTACAACCTGCGTTCTTCTACACACATATGTACTAAAGTAAAGTAGACTAAAAAAGAGTGAAATAACTCTGGTTAAGTCATTCGCCATCCAGCCAGGATGATGGAATATTGCGTTCAGGTCCCTCCTGCCACTACTGTTCATGTATTTGATGTTAATGACAACTGTTGAATTAAAAGGCAAACTTCTAAAACTGAACCCAGAACTATGAGCCTGGGAYCAGAACCCAGACCTTCACAACACTGTGAGAGTCTACAAATGAAATAGGCTATTACGGCTTTTTTAGTTAATATATGGATAGGCATTATGAAAACCTTTTTCAGCAGCTRCTTAGACATCCACAGCCTTTTTGGTGTATTAACTGTGTGCAAGGAACATTTAACAGATGAGCATTACTCTGTCCTCCTCCACCTACTCCCTCCTCTCCAGTCCCTACAGCCTAACATTTTGGGAAGTAGCTAAATATTTAAGGAATACCAGTTTTGAGCAAGCATAGAATGAGAGCCACTGGCAGAAAAGGAAGAAAGCTGCCCCTTCCTCTAACTTTTTTGATTTCTGATTGTCAACATTTCTCTATATAACTCACAATAAGATACTGATATAATCTTACCATGTATTAATCTAGAAATAGTCATTTAGAGCAGCAGATTGAGTACGTTCTTCATTTTTCTTCCTCCAGATGGCAGAAATGTGACCAATTTAAAGCATCATCTCTCTTTACATGCATACTACACATACAAAACAAGTTTAATTCTGTTTTAAAGAATGCTGTTATGTTTTAGGAAAGGATTATATATTTAAAAAATATCAAAGAAGGCAACTATAGGATTGTAACAGTTTGAAGTAATTTAAAACAGTACCTTCAGAGGTAAAGTGAAAAGTTGCTCTCTGAGCTCTTTTAAAAAGCTTGGCATGTAAATCTTAATTGTATTTATGTTTAGTTTTTTGGTATTCTACTATTTAATTCTCTTAAGAGGAAGATTTTTGAAAATTTGAGTTGCAAAGCAAAAATAGCAACTTCTCATGCACTGATCGTTATAAAGGAATCCTCTTTCTTCCACATACAATTACATAAAAATATATATTTAATTCCACACAGAGCACATTAACTACAACAAAACCCATACCAAATTTACACTTAAGTTAACAGTATTTCCTAAACCTCTTACTATTTCACTCAGCTTCCTACTAGCCTACCATTTTTATGTATCACATTTTATCATTTAGCATCTGTGGTGATGACTGATAAGCAGGGTAGCAGTCACCATCTCCAAAAAGGGAAGCTTCCTGGGCCACATTCTGAAACGAAGAGCTCTGGGAACAGACAAAGAAGAAATCCTACTTCATAACTGAAGAGCACTAAAAGAAGGTGCCTCACTCCCTTCTTCTTCAACTATCACTATATTTTAGAACTGGTTAATGATTTTATTGACATCAATATGCTAAGACTAGAGTTCAGATACTATTTTTTTAAGCAGTATTTCAAAAATACTTTGGATAGTAACTAAGTGTTTTGATTTTTTTTCCTTTTTCAATTGATGTCTTCTGGTGACAGACCTACATACTACTGCATAAATAGCTAACTTGCAGTGAAATAGCTATCTCTGGTTATGGATCACAGCAAAAAAAAAAAAAAAAAAACAACCCTGGGAAAACACTCCTGTCAACAGACAAAGCTAACAAATTTAATCTAACACAGAGAAGATAGGGTTTTTTTCGACTGTTACCTTTCTTTATTTTAAAGTGTCATTATTAGACTAAAACTCATAAAAGCCCATTTGATTAAGTAGCTCATTAAAATGGCTTCCTATAATATAGTACTTTTCATATGAAAATTCTTTTGTGTCTAGTATATTCAGCAATTAATTCCACTTTGACAGATTTCCACTTAAACCTCATCTTACATCAACATTTATATCAACACAAGTGAAAACTGAAGATTTATTTCTTACGTCTAGTTTTATGGGAAATGGAACATAGGAATGCTCATTTTCTTTAATGCAAGGAAAAAACCCCACAGAATTGCATTCTGAATATTTTTAAGTTCCAGAAAGAGACATGTAATTCTAAGTGTCATACCATTAAAACTGCATAGTTGCTGAGGGAGTAGCACTGAATAGTAGTAATATTTTCATCGGACAGAAGAATGCGACAACCATCAGATTTCCATCCCCCTTGCCCATTCAGTAGATCAAAGTCCCACTGAGCTGCCACAGCATCTGCTCCATGCGCAATGCGCCGCAGTGTCACATTTATAGGAACGTGGTGACTGGCTAGGTTTAAACCATCTGTTACAAAAGAAATGTATTTGCACATAAATTTCTCAACATGTAACACATTAGATGCTAAAAATCTTTTATTAGATATACACTAGTCGAAACAAAGGAGTCAAAAATGTTTCTTATCTTTAAAGATCATAAAAAAAGTAGTAATAAAAAACAAACCTATCTTGGTAAGAATAACTGGTGTCACAACTGTACGACGTTTCCCATCATCAGCCAGATTTGTTGAATTTCCTGTTGCTGGAAAAAGCTTTCCATTGCGAAATGCAATAAGCTGAAGCTTGTAGACAGATTCATCTGCTGGTCTGATTTCTCTTTTTTGCTTTTGGGTGAAAAGGGAAGCTGGCAACTGGATAGAAGCCTCTACAATTGTGTTCTAGAAACAAACAGATTTTTAAAGTTTTAAAGAGAAAATGAAATTCTTTACAGAGATTAAGTTCACAATGCCTCCAACTGAACAGTGTCAGAGATGAATGCATTTAGCAGACTATGTATTGTGACAAACCTACTTGACAGTGTTTCCAAGTAATCCATGATAAAATAGTTGAATCAGGTTATTAAAGTCTTAACGCTTGTTTTAAAAAGAAAAAAAAAGTTAAGATTCTGTAGTTACCTTACTTGTTACAGAAAGTAAAGTTGAAGTTGATATCAGTAAAGTATTACAAGAGTTTGCCAGATTAGACTGTTGGCAACTAGAAGCAGCAACCAAGACAAGCAGACAAAGAGAAATGCTGTAATTGTGCGTTAGTAGCATTCAAAATGAAACACTGTATACAAACAAGTTTTGAAAACTTGTATATAAATTATACTTGGGTAGGGAAGTATGCATGTAATTTCATAGAATTACATAAATATAATTTCAAATATACACCCTGCAGTGACATTCAAGCACATTAAGTGATAAAAGCAAACTGGTATGTTGGGGAATGTAAAATGGGGAATGAAAAAATACTTTTACAGAATATGAGAAAGTGTTTCCATTCTATACACACCCACATACATACGTGTGTGTGTGTACATGTACACACAAATAAAAGCCTTTCGGGTCCATTTTCTATTTCATGCTTAATTACAGTATCACTCTGAGCAGAATATTTCAGATATTTAAGGAGACTGGTAATATCTGATTTAATATGTACTGAAGGCGAAAATACAGCAAAATAAAGCCAAGTATTATTATGAACTAGGGAGCATTTCAATTTCCATACTTATGAAAAGGTCTGAAAGCATCTTTCAACTTAAGATGTTTTAATAAAGAAAACCACACCTACTCAGCAAAAATTGTGTCCATTAAAAAATTATTTATAATCGAACTTTGTTATCCTTTGTCACTTTAATTATCTCTTGTCACAGTTATTCTGGATTACGTAAAAATGCTACTTTAACATTAGAAATTAATAATATAAGCCTGCTTTCCAAATATTATTACAAAGTCAGTAGGGAAACAATGAGTATCTGACCTTTAAAGCCAGACTTGACAGTGTATTTGAAACGTTGCACTTAAAGCTTAATTGTTTATCTAGATTTCCATCTGGATCTCTTCTCCCATAATCACCGAGTCCTGTACGGTCTGATGTAGCCACTTTCTGAAATACGGTGCATGTCATCCCAGTGAAACCAGCAGCCTTTATTACGTAAGCCTCAAGAGCAATATTTGGAGAATACTGTGATGACAAAAATCAAACATTAAATGATTTCACACACCACAGAAAGAATAATAAATAATCTTAAAGGGATTCTCTGCCATAACAGAAAAAAATACCCAGAAAACTGTTTCTGTTTATCTGGCAGGGATAAATCTGTTCAGAGTATTCCTCTTCTCCCTACAGAAATAGTAGGCATTTCAGATAATGCCAACATCTATTAAGAAAAATAAAGAGCTATTGAAACTCAAGAGCCAGCAAAGTGTCTTCTAAATAAATAAATTTATACTTACAGTAGAATAAACTTGAGCTCCATTTGCAAGCCGATACATAGCAATTTTCTGTAGACACTGTACAATTCTAGTGCAAGCCTTGGCTTCCCTTTGTGCCATCCACAGAACACGTTCATCAGCTAACATAATGTTACTTGCTATGTCCACCATCACGTCACCAAGCTAACAGGGAAGAGAAATAAGGCTATTTTATATCTTTGAAACCGTTCATCAAGTAGGATCATTATCAGGCAATACAAAGCAACTTGTCAGCACGAAAAGCAAAAGGAAATTGGTTGTTCCTATTTCAATCACCACTTGTMAAGTTGAGATACTGGAATACTTTGACTCAGACATTTACCTCCATCCAGGAAAAATGTTATGCCAATGTAATTTGTCTGTTTACGTTATACTTAGAAAACAAAAACATGAGAAATACAGATACTTCGTTAAAAGAAAAAAGTATAATACTCCACGTTCTACTGTACTAATTATTTAAAAAGACTATTTATAATCAACTTTAAACCTAAAATAAAATAAAAAAAACAACCTATAAATCAACAGTAATACAGTTTGCATGTGCAGGGGAAGATAATAACAAAAGAGTAATTCAGGCAAAAATTAGCACGCAACCCTTCTGCTTCTCTTCCTTTCGCTATGTCTGCCTTTTCTTTGATTCCTTCCTTGCTTGCCTTCAATTTTGCATGAACTATTTTAGGTCACAAGTTATACATGAGAGAGACAGCAAATACCCGTAGGTACCAGAGCTGCTTTCAAACCACCAATTACATTGTTGTAAGTTTACGCTCACACTCCCTTACCCTGTCTTCTGTATGACAGACAAATACAAACTATAAAGGGAATTCATTTATTTAGGCCACAACTCTGCCAAAATTAATGAGCACCTACATTGACAACATTGACCTGCACCAGATTTTCACAACATTTAAGAAACAGTGACAAATATTGGACCAAAAGTGAAGGTGCATGTATTTTCTAGTTGAATTGACTGAAATGCAATTCACAGTGCTTAAATTTAGCGACTGGAATTTTCTTCATAGAGAGAGACAGGGTGGGGCGGGAAAGACATCTCCTTTACCATCCAGGCTTCCCAATTTCTCTTCAGAATATTACTAATAAGGAGAGAACACAGTAGTTTGTTGTTCTTTTTTTAAATCTTTAAAAATAAAGGCAAGAACGGGAATATAAAAATATTTACTGTTTTAAGAACTGTCTCTTTTAGGGACAGAAGCTACAATCAGTAAACATTCTCAACAGCTAACACAGAGCCTCAAGTAGCATTTGCAGGCTGTAGCCCTTTTCATTAAATTCTCAAGAACAAATCAAAGTTAAATTAATTGAAGATGCTTATTATGAGTTACTACTACTTGAAAACTGGCAACATGTTTTACACATCAACAAATGGTGGTTTTACAATAAATTATCAGTATTAAGATCTTGAAGTCACAGGACTCAATTTGTTTCACATTTCATACTTTTAAAAAATATTACACACTATTCTTTCCCCTGCTTATCAAGGCATGCACAGGTTTTTCCAATTGCATTCTAGCTTAAGACAATCTGCTAAGAACTTTCTGAACATTTGTCTTCGGTTTGTTTCTTCTTCTGACATGAAAAAGCTATTAAATGAAGCTTTTTATAATTTACAGTATTCATCTTTCAGAATAGCCACTGTAACACAAAAGAACTGACAATAAGATGGTGTAAGTGAATACAGTGTCAAGAAAAAGTTTGTAGAGTAATACCCTAATAAGAAATAACTAAGTCTTATTAATAGCTAGTAAAAATTATTAAATGAAATTGTACTCACATTCCTTGAATATATCAGCAAATCAAAGGTTGACTTCAAATCAAACCAATTAAGATAAAAAATACATCGTCTAAGACAAAAGCTACCTATGAATTTAACTTAGATATTTTCATGTCATCCACTACCTTCAAACATGGCAAAGTAATGCCAAGTTGTGTTGCTCTACAGACAATAAGTCACAGCTGAGAAAAGAATATCCTTATAATGTTAACAAATCATGCAGCAATCTAAAACATGTTTCTATTTTCGACTGGGTACAAAACCAGCCATTTAATGAACTGCTTGTATAATTCCAAAATACACACAAAAAAATCCAAGCTATGATGGTAAAAAGGAGATTTAGCCTGAAAATTCTCCAAGGAGTTCTGTAAAGAATTTACAACCAGCATTTATGGTTTGCTGAGGGTGGATAGGGAAATTTGGCTTTTTTTTTTGCGCAAGTTTAAAATTGAGGTGTTGTGGTCTCCAACTTCCCAACATGCACTGTACAGTGAGATCAATATAACCTCTGTTCAGCAGTGAAACAGAGAGTTCCTACCCACTGGTGGGACTATTCAACTACTCGCATTTTTCTCCCCAACAATGAGCGTTCTCTAAGATTTTATTTTAATGTCTTGTCTTGTATCCTGCAAGATATAGGAATACTGAAAACCTTAGAGATACAGCTCAATACTGAATAAAGACAGCCTACCATGGTGGGAGGGGAGAAGATAAGTCTTGTTTTATTCATTATTGAGAGGATCTCTGAGGCTTTCATTATTTGTATTTTTCACACAATGAAAACCTGTGTGACCCACTCCATAGTAAATAAAAACAGACTTACTGTACCTATCTCCCTGCTCCAGTGCTGACCAGAGGTGTTACTCACATTACAGGTCCAGTGAATGCTGGATCATCTCAGCGCGAATGCAAAGTCTGTGACCATGGGTCAGCAACTTCAGGGACCTACTAAACAAACAAAAACATGGAATAGAATCTGATAATCCACTAACTCAGTGCCTGCATCTAACGTTGAGAAGGTTTCACTGCTCAGAATATTTAAGGACAAACACTTTGATTATCTTTAAAGTGATGGCAAATTATCCAGTTACCTCTTTATATTTTTCAGCAAATCTTCCAAATTTCTCTATCATTTCAGCCACAAAAATAACATCCATCTTATCAGAAAAATTTGCTGCTTCAACAGTGTAAGCCAAGAGCTGTCTTGCTGTTGCCACTGCATTAGTAAGGTTGAGCGGCATCTACACAGAGAACAAACATAAGCATTCTGAAGAAGTGAAAATTAAGTACAAGATAGAGGCAACACTTCAGCAATTAATAAATAAGCATTTTCCCAAAGAGGATAGCAATTCCAACAGGGATCACACTATTTTAAGTAGCCAGGTACTACCACCTTATCTGTTAGCAAAAACATTTCCTACAAGACAGAGAACCAGCATTTGTATCCGCAGCCAGAAACTGGGTTTTGTCCTGTTGTCCTAGAAGGGAGAGAGGTGTTGCACCAAGAAAAGGAGCAAAAAAGACAGTACTGTCAAATGCTTATTTTCCTTTTTACCAGAGCCTAGGCATGACAACASAAAGCTCCTAAAATATGGCATTTTATAGCAAGAGGAGCCAAAAGAAATTCAAACACACCACTGCTGTAGCATTCACTCTTGATTCTGTAATTACAGAAAGCATTTAGAATAGAACACACACAAAAAAACCCACCAAGATAGATCCTTTCTGTGACAAAGCTCATGATTTCATTCCTGAAACAAGCACCATGCTGGAAAATTCTTCACTAAATAGTATGCAACATCAACATGCCTGAGCTAGTAGGGACCAAAAACGGGAAATTTCACGTAGTACAGTGGAAAGCTGTGCAAATGTTATCAGCTCATGTTCAGATGCTGTTTATCCATGATAATCCAAACTAGAGATGTCCTGTCTCTCCGTTTTTTTGTCTGCCCTACTGAATTTGCAATGTGCCACATAAGCACAACTGTATATTTGCCCTGCTGGTCTTAGCACTTGTACATAGATTTGAATGCAATTAATGGAAGATTATTTTCTTCCAAAACACTGAAAGTCATGGATTTAAAGTGTAAATAAAGTTCAAAGTCATAACACACACTGAACAAAGTCAACTTTCAAATTCAGATATTCTGTATAATTTCTTTGAACTTTTTCTTTAAACATTAATTTCTTTTCACCTAAAACTATACCTGTATGATACACAAACAAGAACAAAGTGAACAAGTGAAATATAAATGTTCTCGTATAAATGTTACAAAGGTTTCACTCGATTTTAAACTTAGACCTCTACTTGATTTAAATTGCCTGGCAGAGTTCTAATTTCAAAACAGCTCAACTACCTTTGTGTTCAAAGGCTCTAAAGATGCTTATAATATTATTACATTTAATATTAGTCTCAAAGAGACAATAAATTTCTGTGCAGAATACTGCTAAAAATTCCAGACCTACTACACATAAAAAGAGGAAGGCTCTAATGAGTAAAAACAACTCCTAAAACCAAAACATGCCACTTCTCCCTTTTAAAAAAAAAAAAAAATTTGAAACCTCTATTTCAGTGTCGCATACCTGTGTGCATGTATTTTTAAGCAGATAACTTCCTATTATCTACTTCACACATGGAAATTATACTTCTACTTCTGCTTTTCTGAAGATACCAATCTGATGCTCTGTGCTGGTTTTGGCTGGGGTAGAGTTCATTTTCTCCATAGTAGCTAGTATGGGGCTATGTTTTGGATTTGTGCTGGGAACAGTGTTGATAATACAGGGATGTTTTCATTATTGCTGAGCAGTGCTTACACAGAGTCAAGGCCTTTTCTGCTCCTCGCACCGCCCTGCCAGCGAGTAGGCTGGGGGTGCACAAGAAGCTGGGAGGGGACACAGCTGGGACAGCTGACCCCAACTGACCAAAGGGATATTCCACACCATAGGACGTCATGCTCAGCAATGAACTAGGGGGACGGTTGGCTGGAAGGCCACTGCTCAGGGACTGGCTGGGCATTGGTCAGCTGGTGGTGAGCAATTGTTTTCATTTGCATCACTTGTCTTTCTTGGGTTTTATTTCTCTCTGTTATTTTCCTTTTCATTACAATTTTTTATTTTTATTATTTTATTTTATTTCAATTATTAAACTGTTCTTATCTCAACCCATGAGTTTTCTCACTTTTACCCTTCCACTTTTCTTCCCCCCCATCCCGCTGTGGGGGGAGTGAGCGAGCGGCTGTGTGGTGCTTAGTTGCTGGCTGGGGTTAAACCACGACACCCTCACATTTTAAACTTCCTAACACAAAGTTGGCAACATTCTTCCACAACCTGATAAATGTTGGCTAACCAAAAGCAGTTATAACAGGCAGAAGTAAGCTAGGCTCTTGAGCAGCTGCAACTTTAAAGTTGGGCTACAGTACATAGGCAGGAGTAGCGTTGAGCTGTTACAGGCCTTGCAGGAAAATGTGAATTCCCAGGTGAGGAAAAAGCAAACCAGCAGCATCACAGCTCTCAATAAGCAAACACTGTGTCCCACAAAGGGACAACAAAGGGATCCCCAGCATCATCTTCCACCTGCTAACCAGTCATTAAGCACCACCACCCCCCACCATTTCAGTCCTCAAACATGTTTCTTGTGACCAAGCCATGGCATGCACCTCTAGTGCTAGGGATGTAAAGCAATAGAGCACAAATAGTTATGTCAACCCCCACGTTTATCTTGGACCATAACAGGCAGTCCTTTCCCTTTCTTTCCCTCCCACCCTTTCCATCTTTCTTACACTAGTGCTCATTGGTCCTCAGGGAACCAGAGCAGGAAGATAAAAAGCTATGCCTGCATTAGTAAGTAATTGAACACAGAGGGAGCAAGTCAGCAACAACCCACCTACACAACATGCAGTTCAATGCTTTTGCCTCAAACTAGATTTAACCCAAGCCACTGGACGTCAAGCCTTCACTATGTGTATAAATCAGAGACATCCAAAGGGCAAGTATCAGTTTAGATCCTGATTGTCCCAGTTAGAGGCTGCGGTGCTTCTGATACACAGTGTGAAGTTTTCCCTAAACAAATGTGAGCTCACACACTGAAACACTCCAAACACACACAAAACGCAGTATAATCCTACCCTGAGGTCAGACAAGCACCATGGCCCACGTTAAACATGGGTGGTGCTACCAACATCATCAACTCAAGTAGCATAGCTGTATTATTTAAAAAACAAACAAACAAAAAACAAACAAACAAAAAACCACACCCAACAACCCCCCCCCACACACACACCAAAACACATTCTCAAATCTCCACAGTTTCACCTGTTGCATTGATGCTAGTGATCTGACAGTACACACTGGAAAACATCAGGCTTAAACCAGAGGTTCAAAGCTTTCAAAGCTTTATGGCGTATTTTACTATACAGTGCCTATACATACAAGGTAGGGTACATCACTGCAGAACAGTATTTGTGAAACTGTGCATTAACTAGAGGTAAGCCTCAAAAGGAGATTAGACTGAAAAATTTTGTTTCATAGCTACATTTAAAATCTAGAATACCCTCTTGTAACCTGGTGAGTACTACCAGATTAGAGAAGCCTAGTTAATACTCACTACTTTCACTAGTTAACTCTCATCAGCCACACGGAGTCTATTAAGAGGTTTACAGCAACAGAGGCAGRGCAGAGTTTGACTACTCTCTATTATTATATTGAAAACAGCTGTTCTCCATTACAACTTCAGCCTGCCTTGTTTCTTTATAGCATGTGGGCAGGACAGGGCATCCAGCTGACAAAAACAATCATGACAAGTACCATTCTCTTATGCTTTACACA
Source organism: Phoebastria nigripes (assembly GCA_035582835.1). NCBI lineage: Eukaryota > Metazoa > Chordata > Aves > Procellariiformes > Diomedeidae > Phoebastria > Phoebastria nigripes. The sequence goes on from JAYKAV010002828.1 coordinate 118,739, forward strand.
AGTACACCAAAGAATAAAATTTTCCTTGCACTTTCAATCTGGGGGCACTCAAAATAAGATATTAAACCAAACTCTTAACATAAACCTACAAGTTCTAGCGTTGTACTCGGAGTTATGTGTTCATCATAATTCATCTCAACCACCAGTATTACCAGCTTAAAAAACAATGGAGAAACAGACTTTCGAGTTTTTATTTTCATTAAAGAATTTGATTTTATAGAAATGCACAAATTACCTGATTGAACATATAAAGAACTCGAGTCACATCATTTGCATATTGGCACCTGGAGTAGTCCTCCTCTGCCCAATACCCTCCCCTGTCGCATCTGCGCCAGGCTCTTCTCTCATCTTGTGAGTTGCCAGGATATATCCCACTGCCAGCAGAATAACGGGTACACAGCAGGTATGCTGTGATGCCTGCCAATGTTCTAGGCCACCTGGGGAGTCAAAAGCAAAAAAAAAAAAAAAAACATCAGACAAATTTACATGACAAGTAAATAAAAGGATTAAGCACTACAACATGAAATAAAAAGATACTCAAAACTAAGCATCTCTAAACTATTTAAAGGACCACCTTGGCTCGCCTTCAGTATTTTCAAGCTGTTCATATTTGTGTACTATTAACAAAACGAGTTCTAATGCTAGCATGCTTTTTTTTKAATTCTTTCATGAGGTTGCAGGTGGAGAGAAAAAGGTGCTTATAAAACTACTAAAAATAGCTTACAATTTTTTTATAAAAAAACCTTGCCTACTTCATGAAAAATTCTGTATTAACACTATAAAAAGTTGAATACATAGTAGAAAGCCCTGCAAGCTTTCTACTTGTCCTGTTCACATGCATCAATGTAACTTTCAAATGACTGCATTCATATCAATATTAAACTGCAGATATGAACAGATGACTACATTTACAGTAATTAAGAAACAGTAGCAGTAGTACAACCACTTAAGACCAATTTTGCAACCAAACATAATACCAAATAGAAATTAATGTGAAAAGAAAGTGTTCATAATTAGAAAGTGTTCATCAAATTAAGAAAGTAGAAAAGAATTCCTTTCACTCAAGGTATGTGGAACTGAGCACTTTTTAAGAAAATTTCTAACATTCTCCTAACTTTCTCCTCTGTAATTTTACTGCATATTTTATCTGTATAAACATATACACAGATAAAAATGAAATAAATAATAAATACAGAGAATTAAATTGCAATACACCTTTAGTGCACTGATCATTCATGAGATCAGAACTGATTCAAAGGAAACATAAGGACAGAAGGAAACCACGCCTGAATTAAGCTGCAATGCTGAGAAGAGAGAAGGACAGGGACAAGAAATGCCAGCCAGTCTGCCTACCCCTGCTTCCAGCCCTCTCCCCTGTTAAGATATGCATAAGCAGTATTTTATCATTCAGAACACTAATACTTAAAGTTTAAAAGCAAAAAGCACACATACCTAAATTGCAGAATGCTAAGTATCTCAAATCCAACAACCCAACATATAAGGGAACTGTCACTCAAACTGAGAACTCTCACTAAAACTGAGAGCAAAAGAGAGCTTCATTTGATCATCCCAGGCTTTCTGTACCATAATTAAGTCAAGCTGCTTTATCCCAGCCAAAACCAGGACAGAGTTAATTTTCTTCCTAGTAGCTGGTATAGTGCTATGTTTTGGATTTAGTATGAGAAGAATGTTGATAACACACTGATGTTTTAGTTGTTGCTAAGTAGTGTTTACACTAGTCAAGGACTTTTCAGCCTCCCATGCTCTGCCAGGTGCACAAGAAGCTGGGAGGGAGCATAGCCAGGACAGCTAACCCAACTGGTCAACGGGGTATTTCATACCATATGATGTCATGTTCAGTATATAAAGCTGGGGGAAGAAGAAGGAAGGGTGGACATTTGGAGTTATGGCATTTGTCTTCCCAAGTAACCATTATGCATGATGGAGCCCTGCTTTCCTGGAGATGGCTGAACACCTGCCTGCCGATGGGAAGGAGTGAATTAATTCCTTGTTTTACTTTGCTTGCGTGCACGGCATTTGCTTTACCTATTAAACTGTCTTTATTATCTCAACCCATGAGTTTTCTCACTTTTACCCTTCCGATTCTCTCCTCCATCCCACCGTGGGGGAGTGCGTGAGCGGCTGTGTGGTGCTTAGTTGCTGGCTGGGGTTAAACCACGACATCCTTGAACAGCCTTAAGAGCTAACATACTTTTTCTCAGTTTTAAGTATTTCAAAGGGCCTTGCACAAAGCAGTTGTCTCCAAAAATTGACATGGTCGAACAAAAAATTCTGTTAGATTACACTGTGATTTAAAGTTTGGTTTTATATCTGGACTGTATTTCAGTAAATGGCCATTTACTCACTACTATCATCTAAATGAAGAGATGCTCAGAACACATCTATATTTGAAAAAAAAAAAAAAAAAAAAAAAAAAAATTTTCTGTGTTTGCAGGAGGATGGAGTAAACACCTTGAAGAATGTGCCATTTCAGGAAATTAAAATTTAAGTAATATTGCCAAAGCAGAGAAACTGAACAAGTCAGCTCCATTCTCCTTCCTCATTCATCAGTTAAGTAACTTCTCTTACTGAAGACACTGGGATTTATCACAGTTCTTTCTCAAAGAAGAGAATAACTCCAGGGATGGGATCAAGGCAAAAGGCTACACTTTTCAATTATATTAAACAATGCAAGAGATTAACCTTTTGGGGTATACTGAAAGTCTTCTCTATCTCAAATTCCTATTTATTCCTAATCAGCTCCAACAGAACAATTTTGGCACGTTCAGTAATGGAAGAAAGACTCTTACTTCAGGCCATTTAGGCAAACATTACTTAGGTTTGGGCAACAAGCAACTCGAAAATAGCTGCTGGTGGCATCCTTAAAATGCACAGGTCATGGCAACAACCATAGAAGAACTCAAAGTCAGTAAGGAATCTAATGGAAAAAGACTAGACAATAATTACAACAAACCAAAATAGAAAACAAAGGCTTAAATTTTACTACCTTTTATAACAGTTTTGGCATTACAAATCAGTTCTCCATATTGTAGTGACATCATTTAGTTAAGAAATGGAGACTTATTATTATGGCCATCAGCATGGTATCTGAATACTAGTAGAAGAGACAGAAGATTATTTGGGTATCGTAGCAGAGATTCATCCAGCTGAGCAAATATGCTTACACTTATATTCAGAGCCTCAGCAGCCTCTTCAAGACATTAACAGAAGTGTCACCATTCAACCTTTATCAGAAAGGAAAACTTATACCAGAATTGATGGCAATGGAGGTAATTAAGAGAAAGAAGAAAAAAAATTTTAAAAGAATTAGCACAGTTTTTAAATGCCAGGAATTATATACAGGTATTTTTGAGAATGTAAATTAACTGAAAGAACAGGTATAGATTCTGCAATGGTTATGTAAATTATTTACCATCTTTTTTCCCCATATAGAAGAAAAGCCAGCAGAAAGGATGTCGTGGTTTAACCTTGCAAGCAGCTAAACACCACACAGCCACTCACTCACTCCCCCTCAGTGGGATGGGCGAGAGAATCAGAAGAGTAAAAATGAGAACACTTATGGGTTGAGATAAGAACAGCTTAATAATTTAAATAAAATAATATAATAATAATTAATGAAAAGGAAGATAACAAAAAGAGAGAGAAATAAAACCCAAGAAAGACAAGTGATGCAAATGAAAAAAACAATTGCTCATCACCAACCAACCAATGCCCAGCCAGTCCCCAAGCAGCGGCCCCCCAGCTAGCTTTCCCCTAGTTTATATACTGAGCATGATGTCATATGGTATGGAATATCCCGTCGGCCAGTTTGGGTCAGCTGTCCTGGTTGTGCACCCTCCCAGCTTCTTGTGTATCTCCAGCCTTCTCACTCAGTAGAGCATGAGAAGCTGAAAAGGCCTTGACTCTGTGTAAGCACTTCTCAGCAATAATGAAAACATCTCTGTATTATCAACACTGTTTCCAGCACAAATCCAAAACATAGCCCCATACTAGCTACTACAAACAAAATTAACTCTATCCCAGCCAAAACCAGCACAAAGGACAAAAATCTTCCTTAGAAAAATCACAACAGCCTTTGTGAACTGCTGCAATCCCAGTAGTGACCTTAGTGCAACATTACATGCACCCTAGCAAGCTAACAAAAACATCACTTTGGATCATGTCTGGCCAACTCTCATCATGGACAGAGCAAGTTATGGATCTGCTGGGAAGGGATAAGGGGATACAATACATGTAAACTTATCTAAGCCTCTGAAATTTCTGTATGGACAAATTAAAATAAAGTCCAATAACACAGACTGGGGAAAAACAAGTACAAAGATGAGCTACTTCTATGCTACCACTTCTTACGGATACATAATGAGCCTTCACAGAATGAAGCCAGAAAGAAAACAGGCAGATGAGGACAACTAATAAATCAGCTGGCAAAGCTGTTAGAAGACATGCAGGCCCACAAATACCTTGCATAATACACCCAAGCCTCAGCTTACAGAATGCAGAGTCAGGTTTCCAGAAACACTGACACTGGAGTGCCAAAACATCATTTCCAAAACAATTTTATCAACATTGAAATTTTTGTATTAAGTTTCCACATCAAAGATGCCACTTTGAAAGGGATATCTGTCTCTGTCTTTATAGACAGTTTTCTAAAAGTTTTATTTTTCCAAAGCATTTTAAGTTAAAGTGTGGTCAGCTCAGTGTTGACTGAATGTATCGCCTTACAGATCGAGTGCCACATGGCCTTAGGATAATTTAAACTCTGTGGTCCTGACAGATGTTGTATGACACAACCTCCAAGACTAATATTTTCACTGAAAAATGGCATGTGCCATTCCTTTCCTCACTATTCACAGCTAGTGCTAGAGAATTAGAAAAAGAGAAACCAGAGTGAAACACCAGGACTCAAATTAAAAACCAAGTTTTTCAGGAGAGCTTTAATTACTGTATTTTTAAACAAGTATAATTTCTAAGCTATATATGTATCTTCTGGAACTTCTGTAGCCATCAAGTGGAAAAAAAAAGACAGTTTCAGTGTTTAACACTACTTCAAAGGTTATTAGATTATCACAAGATTATTTGCCTTCTCTCCCTGTTCTTCTCTCCACTTCCCCTTTTTTTATCCATCTCTTTCCCTTTTGTTACTGTCCCTTTATTCCTACTGCATTTACTTTTCATTCATCTCCCTACACAGCATTTTATCATCTTTTACCATGATCTTCACAAAAGAATACTAGCAATGCCAGACAGTCATATAGTCTGTGCTACCTTTATAACAAATTGAGGTATCTACAGAAACATTTTACTAATAAAACTAATATATTACTCATAAAATGATTTAGAAAGCTTTCCACTAAACCAGACATAAAAGGTGGGCAATTTAAAACTCCCAGCTTTCTGCCATAATTTCACATACACAAAAACAACACAAATGCACAGTGTCACTAAGAGAAGTGCTTCGCGGAGAACAGTGTCCCTTATCCTCTTTCCTCTCCCATTCACAATACCCCTTGTGTGGGTACAAGTTGCTCTACAGCTCTATAGGTGAATGAGATAGGGGAACTGATTCCAGCTGTAACTACACTTCCCTTGTTCCCTATTTTTGCTAAGTGAATGTTAACCTGGACCATTCTCAGCCATGAACTGTTTCCTCCCAATACCTGTATGAGATGAACTGATGAGGCACTCTCCRCTTTCCATGAAGCCAGAGAGGACAACCCTCCAGCAGGGCTCAAAAGGTGACTAATGACATGTAATTCTCATTATGCAAACAAAGGCTACATAAGTTTGGTGGCATTCTTAATATCTTGTGAGCCTAAGCTTGAATATCTTTCACAGTTTACCCAACCGCTAGTAGAAGTGCAAATTTGGACTGTATTAACACTTTTATTTCATCACTGTTTATAATTAGGTGCTCAAAATTTATCACATATACATGAGAGTAGACAGCTGTGGGGGAAAAGATGGTTCATTTAAGTACTGTAATTTCATTTCAGGAAAAAAAAGCCAAACCATGAGATTATAGAAGAATCCTTCCCTTCATGCATATTAATTCTGTTTTGAAAGCGTTCATTTCTTTAAACCAACAATAACTTTCAGTTACAATGAGTTTTTATATCATAATTTCATTATCTTACAGGTAGTCTAATATTTTTTTCTTATTACATCTTAGTGATTCTCTAAATTCAGCATGACACTTAGAGTTTTAAGATTAATTACACCCAGTGAGTAACAGTCTTCAAAAGGATAATTTTTATATTTAAGAAAGAATTCTATCAACTACCAGCATAAAATTATTCGAAACACAACAGTTGAAACATTTACTGAAGCAGCAGCATTAGGTTACATTCTAACACGCAAACTGTATTTTCAATTTAATCATGGATTGTAACATATTCAGGAGTATTATCTGAGTAAGACTTAAAAGAATATCTAAATTAAAAAAAAAAAAAAAGATTCCATGATGAAGACAGTTTTTGCCTAATTTTTATAAACTCATGCTAAACTACTATTACTAAGCCAAAGACACTGAAGACAAACATCCTCCTTTGCTACACTTTGCTATCCCATCTCTGAAGGAATAAAAATCTAGATGCCAATTTTGAAACACCTTCCAAGCTAAAATGACTAACCAGTTCCAACTAAGAAACTATAAAATCAAATTCACCTACGATCATTTACAGCCATCTGCTCAGAACCATTTTCTCACTAGTCAAAGCCTTATTTCCATATGGTCTCAAAGGTGAAAAATTACTCCTTATTATTACTCTACCTAAACTATAAATGGAAGTCTGTTATAGTAAACCCAGACATAGTGAACTTTTTGATAAGCTGAATATTTCCTGAAATCTTATTTCTTTCTACTGAATTCCAGAGGGAGTAAATCCTATTACACTGAACAGTCACTGAACAGCACAGGTTAATTTAATGGAAAACACTTTGAAATAAGCCTTTACCATCTGTTTTCACCTCTAATGGCAAATCAAAGAAGAACAATTCACACTTGTATCATTAAAAAAAAAATGCATAAGTGATTTAAATAGATGCGTTCTTTGATGAATACAGCATGCATCTGTTTGACTTTCTTCACCTTTTATCTTAAGCAGGAAGTTCTCATTTTCTAATGTAATGCTCATCCCTGCAGTTGAAACCACCACAGTGTAAAAAGAGGATATGCACAATGTTTCTTATATAAATAACTCCTTACAATGTGAAAGTGAAGCTCTTCAGTAGTTCCAAATTGCCTCTGTGCAGCAAGTGATCTTAACACTACTTCCCTTACTAATAGTTCCTCATATTCAGACACCAGCTACTCTTCCCAAATTGTCCAATTGATGAACATAAAGAAGATGAACTCAGAACAAATGCTCTCAGCCAGGACTTTACCTGAATTTTTGCTACAACTGGAGGAGGCCTTCTGCACTTGAAAGCTTGTCTTCTCTCCCCCCAAAAACTATGTCCCAGCAACATGCTTTAACTTACTTTTCATTTCTTAAAATAAAAGATTTATGGTCTTAGATTAGCTGTATAGAAAGATGACGACTTTAAAGAACTCTACTGCATACAGGGAAAGGAAGAAAAGTTCATAAATGTAAACAAAAGATCAAGCAGAAGATCAACATAGCCAAGCAGCATAAGAAAAGTGAAAATAAATGAATGGGTAAAAGCAGTTATTACAACATTAAGAAACCCTACAAGCAATAGTGACAACATATGCTATGACATACACTAAGTCTCAGTAGGAGTTACTGCAGGGAGGTACAACACAGAGTAGTTATAAAGGGAATTACCTTACATATAGAGAATCTATACAGAAGCTATCTGTTACAGCTGGCACCTCCAGGAGTAACGTGTTGTTAGAGTGACCAGCAGCAGAAAGATCAGAAAAGGGAAAACAGGTGAAGAGGTAAGAACAAAAGATAAAATACTCTGCAATACCCAACACAATGGAACATCAGAGCTACCACTACAGTCCCAACAATCATTAAAAGGAAGCACCATTCATATTATTTACTCTAATACTTACGGGGAAAAAAAAGAAAAAAAAAACTATATTACATGTTTCTTATATAGTGATTTTGTCCTCTGGGAGCAGGAAGGTTTGAAAAACAGAATGACAACCTGGTGGAAACCCCCCCGTCAGTATGCAGTCCAACTCTAACTTACAGATCATCTAAAAAGTTTTACTCTATTCCAATAATTTCATTTATATATTTGAAACATCATAGCTTACTTTCCATCTCTTCCGAAGATGTGAGTTAACAGGCTCAGAGCTTAACATTTCGCGGTATAGTTGTGTGCACTTATTTCAACACGTACTGATTTAGAACAGTTAAAAATCTATTGCACACCACTTACAAACAAACATCCACATAGGTGCCTTTAAAGCATAACAACTTACTTAAAAACAAAATTAAATGGACTTTTCTTTTCTCTGAAAAAAAACTGAGGTTACCAACCTGAAATCCCCTTTATTGTTCACAACCCTCTCTGGAGGGCAGTACTGCGCAGAACTTTCTAGCACCACAATGTCTACTGTCCTTGTGTTATTCCCACGTCTGGTTTGTACATGGCAACCCCAGTTTCCTGTGGAGCCAGCCTGAATGTTTGAGATTGTCAGTGCACTGGGAAAATAAAATGAACAAATAAAACCCAACAGTCTTGCAATAAAATTTATATAAGCTTTTACCAAAAGATGAACAAAGTACAGAAAGACAATGGAAGAAACAACCAATTACATACAACTGTGAGTGATCTTACAAAACCAGAGCTATCTATGAATCAATGTACTGTAATTAACAGAGAAGTATTTACTATTCTTCTAGCTCTCAATTTTGCCAAGGTAGGAAAGAAAAAGAACAGCCATGGGAAAAAGTTCCTTAACTTCAGAAAGAAGATATGAGAAGTCCAAATTCCCCAAGTGTTATCATTGCTCTTCAACACAGAATTTTTATAGTTGTTCCAGAAGGCCAAACTAAAATAACTTCCCAAATGCATAATTTGTGATAAAGTTAGAAGCCCTAATTTACTAATACAATTACAGGATATATAACCACTCCGTAGATGCTGAATGAGCCAAAAATCTGCTGCAGGCAGAATAAATTGTACTTGTAGATCCCTGCTGGAGAACTTCAATATTACTAACTGTGGTGTGCTCAAAAGGAAGAGGAAAGAATCCAGGAGTAGCTCACTTAAATGCCTTGTTTTCATAATTTTAATGTTCCAAGAGAACAAATGTATCCTACCACAAACATATTTTACATGAACTGCATTAGGTAATCCTTGGAGATAATTAAAACCCAACTGCAACAGTCCTGGGCAACCTGCTCTAGCTAACCCTGTTTTAAGCAGGTGAGTTTGACTAATCAAATCTCTAGACCTCCCTCCTCAAACCTGATAGTTAGCAACAGTAACCAAACCCAGGTAATTTAAGGGATTACCCTTCACCCAGGATGTGTGAAGTTACAGACCGCTTCCCTGCTTGGGAAGTTTCTGTCTACATATGTTCACTCAGCAAGGATATGAGAGGGCCTTACTGGTTATGGAAATAGTCACTAAATCAGAGCAGAAAATAAGGAGTGGGAAATATATTTTCTCTTTATGGATTCACCTTGCAATCAGTGAGCAGTTATGAATCATGTTTTTTTCAACAAAAATACCCTGGGACTCATCAGTTTCCACTATCTTTCCATCCTGATACCATAAGACTTGCATGTCTTGATCAATATACGAAGCCATACATTGGAAGGGTAGACTATCTCCTTCAAAGACAACCTGACGGTGAGATGGAGTCATATAGAAAGATGGTAATTCAAGCGGCGGTTCTAGAATTCAAGAAATAAAAGCACAATTAATAGCAAGAATCTGTTATATACATAATTTTCAAAAGAGGAGAAAAATACACTAATTGAGTATCAATTATTGATACAACCTCCTTGTAAGCTGCATCTTGCAAGATTTATATAAAAACTACATTTGATGCATCGGATATTGAAAAATACAAATTCTCATCATATTCTTTTTCGAAATGTGTATTCCTTTAGTGTAATACATCTTAAAAATTTTTTGCTAGCCCACATCCAAAAGAGTGAAAAATATAAACTTGAATGAAAAAATATATTTATGCATTTTATTTCTTCACAATTTCTCACTATTAATATTTCAAAGTCACAAATACATATGTTTTATTATTTTGACAGACAGAATAACTCTAATACAACAAAGAAGTTAAGCAAGTTCGCCATGGTTTCATCACAACAAGAAGGCTAATCAACAACAGAATCACCATGTAGGAAAGTAAGTCGTAAAATGAAGACCTTTTAACTTCAGAATTTGGGCTTGGAATAATTTGCACATCTGAAGTCAGATAGCTAGACTTTGGAAAAAAATTATCAGTTTCTCATTCCTCTTGTGAAGTTTAGGTAAAAATCCCTGAAAAACATGGATTAGCAGGAAAAAGGAGTTTATCTCCAGAGAGCGCTAGTCATCCTTAGTTTCTACAGACTAACATCTACAATCACCAATTTATTTATTATTTATTTCCAAAACAAAAACCACTGAATCATGACTAAAGATAAGCTTTTGAAAAGGAATCACTATTACCACTATCATGGTAGTGCTGAATTTCAGGGAAACAAAACAAAACAAAAGAAGTCTGTTCACTAACATTAACAGAATATGGAATGTGTTAGAAAATAAGTATCAGTTGTCAGGAGTGCTTACCGCAGGTCAGAAGCTCCTGCTTAACACCAGTCACTGTCTGTGACTGAAGTGACTTGGGATAGGCGCATTTAGTTTCACGTACGGTTATATTTCTTTCTTTTAACCACTGATGCATCCACAGTATGTTGCAATCGCAAAGAAGATAATCAGTCTGAAATTCTCTGCAACACAAAATAAGCATTCACAGTGACAAAATGCAACACTCAAAGGTCTGAAAGCTTGACATCAACAGCTGTACAATGCCTCTCATTGTCACAGACACACAGACAACAAGCAGTCAAACCCCAGAATACAGCGGAGTTGCCTACCACTACGTATTGGAAGATACTCTAATCCTCTGCAAGCTGTGGTCTGAGAACAAAAGTACACACTCCCCGAGAAAAGGAATCCTCCCCGTAAATATGAGGAACATCTAATACCTGCACATGAAAAAATTTCTAGTAATTTCTTTCATGGAGGGAGTTTACATTATTTAAGTGAGCAATAACAAGGAATTGCTTGAATATGCATCACCATAACTTAAGAACACACTTCATTGCTTCACTTTAGCAATCAAATGCTTTAACAGTAAAATCAACTATAAATATAAAAATAGCCTCTCACCTATTTCTCTATTCAGAGCCACTATTCACACAATTTTAATAATAGTTTTATTCTGCTTTATATGAAAATCATATAAGGCTTTTCATTGATTCATAAAGTCTTCTCTGTATAATTTAATACTTTCCACTAAAAAGACATACCAAATCCCCCCATAGGTATCTGTTGTAGTCAGCTAAACTAAAAGAGAACTTAAATATTTTATCTGTTCAGAAACAGTTAAAAATGTATCAAAACATATTGCTGTGTCTACACTGTTTTTTACCTCTAGTGAAAACATAATTTATTTTTCTTTTTGCAAATGTCTAGAGGATAACACAACATCACAGGCAGAACACTTCAAACACTGAATCAACATTCCTGTGAAATTCCATTTGGTCTTTGTTCACAGGAATTCCTCCAGATACATACACTTTTAATAGCAACAGTTATATCCAGGTTCTATTGTCAGATCTGTGATGTTCTTGGACAGCAACGTTTATGTACACAATTAAAATACCAGGAATAAAAACTAATGAACAATTAAAAGAAGCTGGAGGAGGGAAAGAAACATTTACCTTTATAAACAAGAAATTAACTCTGTGTCAAAGCCAGAAGTCATAGCTTTTGAGAAAGTCCCAGTACAGTGAGCCAACTGCCATGACTACCAGGGAAAAATGCAAGCTAATCATCAGCACTGATGATTTTTTTCATTTGCTTTCTTCCTTACACAAGATTACAACTCATGAAATTAAAGGAGAGAAAAATAACATGAGGTTGAGATGTACCCACTGTTACGTGTAACAAAAGTATACTGTTCTTCATGGATGAAGATCTTCCTTAAAAGTATTTGTTCCCTTTGTTAAAAAAAGGTGTAAAATGCTATTTATTTAATATAAAGTAATAAATGATGCATACAGAATAAAACCATCAGAAGCCCAGATGCCAGTATAGCTTTGTTCTCTCTGAACTGTGTAACAAATATTAAGCATCTTTTGAAGGAAGTTATATAAACACTCAAATTTCTGTACATACATTTCCCATACACTTATTCAGATAAAGAAACCACTGTTATGACATTTAAAAGTAAAAATGCAAAACTGTAGTACAAACAAGTGTATATAAAATGGTTTTTGTTAAGAACACAAATGCTCATGCAAATTAAGATTAAATGCAGTAAGTACTTACAGAGACTTTAGTGAACCAAGATGATCAAATGTTCCCTGTGTAAGTGTAGAAAACAGATTTCCAGAAAGATTCCTAAGAAATAAAAGTATCATGATTTGAACTCATGCTCAAGCAACCGACATTTGAAATAAAAAAAATCCCTCTTCAAGATAGCATTATTTTAAAACCTACAGGATACTATTATGACACTCCGTCATAGTTCACAAGACTGTAAGAATAATAATCAGGTCTGATAGCCTAGCAAAAATCCCAAAATAAACTGTTCCCCAATACTACTTTTTTAGTTCAAGAATTTTAAGATTGGGAACAAGGATTGAAAGCAAATACTTTATTTTTATTTAAAGCAACAACTAGCACATGTTGAGCATACATTTCAAGAAGTTTAAAATTAACTTTGTTGTTCACAGTGAATTGATGTGTTGCTATTAACATGCTATAAAAAGCATGTTTGGTCTAGCAGAATATTTTTAAAAAGTATCATACATCCCACTTTCTCTGTATCAGTGAAAGCACTGCGTAAGAAGCAAACAACCAGGGCAAAGAAACATTCCATAATCTTACATGTTATTTTCTTAAAGTAAATGAAGAACTACAAAATGTGCAAGCAAGCTAGCAAAACACAACTATACTGATGCCATGGTAGAAGGCACAGGTATTAAAAGATTCTATAACCCTGAAATATTTTTGTCAGGGAAATATTTTGTACAGTCTGCTACTCTCCCCCCCTGCCCCCATACCTTCTAAGAAACTGGAAAATGGTTGCAAAGCAGACAGAGCACTGAGTAGTATGGTTTTGGTTGCCCCCCCCACTGCCCTTTTTTTTTTTTTTTTTTTTTTAAGCTTGCTACTGAGTAACAAGCTACAATCACAGCCACACTGCATCTCTTTCAGGCACACACTTAAAACAAACTACTCCCACTGAAACAAAGAATGTTAACTTACATAAGACTAAAACTTAAGTAGTGAAATTATATACAACAAAATTATACTTACAATCTAATAAGATTTACAAGTCCTCTAAATATATCTGCATTCAGGCAGCCTATTCTGTTATTAGTTAAGTCTCTATAGGAAAAAGCAAAAATCGGAATAAACTGTTTTATTTCCAAATGACATACAGTCTGCAAACAGAAGTATTTCAACTAAAATTCAGGAGTAACAGATTGCACCATAGTCTTTTTCAGCAAAACCCAAAAGGTACACCTATATGGGTGTACACACATGCACATAGTCCTTATTCCATTTCTAAAGTAACAATGGTTTGCCCATACACAGTTAAATGAGCCTATCCTTACCAGTAAATCCCTTTAGAACAGGCTTGGCTTACATCACTAGAAAGTAAATTTTCATATTTGTACAGTATATTCATCATATGTGCTACATCACTTAATTTTTTGACCTGCCAGAGACACCTATACTAGTGCATTTATTGTACATAAATAGGACCACTTCTATATTTATACTTACATAAATATTTAAATATTCTATATTTTACAACGTAGTTCTTAAATCAAATTGCAAAAATTCTTAAAGGAATAAAAATTAAGCTTGCAAGTAGTAATGGTCCAGAATTGGTCCTTCAGCTTTATTTTTAAGGTTTTCAAATGTGCAATTACCAACAAAATTTCCTTTTAAGTGAGCCAGATCATCCRATCAGTGACAAATGAACATATATACTACAAAAATTTAAGAAGGAAAGCTGTATGCTGACTAAAGGCGGGGGGGGGGTGGGGGGGGKGAAATCACTAAAACTTAAAAGCTGTCCCAGATATATTGCAAAAATCTGAAGTGTGTTTTAAAAAAAGAAAAAGGAAAAAAGAAAAAAGAAAAAAGAAAAAAAAGCCATCATGATGAGGTCTTGTTTTTCAAGTTTCACCTGGGACAGAATTTTTACAGCCAAGGTATAAATCCCAAAAAAATGTGTTAATGGGAATGTTGGCACAACCTTCAATAAAGCAGCATTAACAGCGCTGTAACTTCAGTGTAGTATTAATAGCAAGGGACTCTGTTCCACTATGAGACCTTTGGGGGGGGGAAATCATGAGGAGTTTAACATTTAACAAAGCAAGACTTGATGGCATCAAAGCTCTGAATGAACGTTCACCCAGTGATGTTCCAAGTCACCGAAATACAAAAAGGGAGGAATAATACAAGAGACTGTCAGTAAGAACAAGCGAGACTGCCAAGCCACAAGCAGTGGATGTTCTTCAGATGTAAGACTGAAAGCAGACTTTGTTTTATATATTCATATGTGTGTGTGTGTATAAATATAGACAGCATATACATATTCAACTTTTAATATATAATAGTTTTGCTGTCTAAATTTCCAGAACCTAAGATTTACTCTACTCTCAGGGTTTTTTTGTTTGTTTTGTTTAAACTGCCTAGCTAGATATATACTTACAGTCTTTTCAAAGATGAAAGTCCCAGAAAAGCTCCTGGATCTATAGTACTAATAAGGTTGTTCTTAAGGTCCCTGCAGAGAAAAATTAAGACATTACATTTATGACAAACTACCCCTTAAAACAGATATACATGCATGAAGATACACTTAACTTGTCGCAACTTGTTTGAAAACTACCCAAAAAGCCCATACAACACATTTCTACTTTCTCTAACATAGTATCTTTCAAAATTTGAAAATCTGTATTTTAACTAGAAAGAGGAATATAAACAACATGTGTATTCCTTTAAATATTCTGTCAGTTCCTATCACATGAAAGGATATAGAGTCAAAGACACTTTGCCACAGTGTCCCAACAGATTACAGCTGCTCAGGGTGTAACATTTGCTCATTACACAGTACAGTACTATTTAGCACAGTGTTGTCTTCTTCAGCCTGCCCAATTTTAAATACTTTAGTAGTGCCCAACATCTACCAAAAGAAGCAAAACAAGATCCTAAAAATACACCAAAGACACAACATTGAAAGTTTCCACCAACGTTACTGGCACAAAAGCAAAGCCCTGGCTGAGAATCCCAAATAAAGCTGGTGAAAAAGCTCAGAGCACAGATTTTTAAATCTTAAGTTTCCAGAATAGGAGATTGTAAGGAGAAATGTAAAGTAACTATGTCATTAAACTGCTTTATTAATTTTACAAGTGATATAGGAGTTTTAACTCCTAACTCGAGATATTTTGCAGATACAGCTTAATTTGAAAGGTCACAGAAAGCATCTGCCAGTATCTACACAGTTTTGAACAAACTTTATCGCTGCATGAATGCTAAAATTATTTCTACCTCCTTATTCATCCAAGACTTTTACTATACTATTATCTGAAACTTCACAGGCACTTACTACTACAAGGAAATTTTCTCATTCCTTGGTAATATGTGAACGTTCTGCATTTGAAAAGAAAATTAGTAATTTAAATTAAAAGTAATGTTTTAGTAAGCAAGGGTAGAAAAAAACCGTCTCCTAGATCTACCACAACATTAATAATTCTGCCCGAAAGAGAACAGTACAAGGGGATTACATCTACCATCACACAAATATGCATGAGCGAAAAAATAAATTCATCCCAAGATTTCACAATAATAACATTTCCTGCAGCCAGATTAACAAATCGTGGTACAACAGGTACAACAGTGTCATGGCACATGGATCATGCTTCAATGCCGTACCTAATAAACATTTTAAATACTTGAAATACTTTAAATATTTTAAATTTAGCTTGCAGTACAGTAAATTAATTTTAAATAAAACTATGACATATACACACACTTCTCGTATCTCAACTTTATATTCTTGCCCTGTACGGTGGCAGGAACTGCCAACTACTTCCAAAGCAGCATGAGGAGCCTGAAGAACTGTAATGTTTTTAAGCCTCTTTCAGCAGCCTTATAAACCCAGTACTGAGACCATGACAAATCTGAGAATACTAAATGTTAATCACCACTTATTTATTGGGACAGGGAAGAAAGATGACACCTACTGTTCATATTTTAAATTTCAGTTTAAAATCATGTAACTCCCACTTAAACTTAAAATCTCACTGTGGAAAACACTCGGGGAGAAAAGCCTTGACAACATGCCTTGGAAATCCACTAGTCTAGATTATCAGTGATCTTTAATTTTGTTACTTAAATTCAAAGCGTACTCCCTAATACACCTCTTTCTTAAACTCATTGCTTCAGTGGAAAAAAACAATATAGTTTTAAAATTAAAAGCAAGAGTTTTACTACTTCCACAACCTGTTTATAAATTTTGTTAGATTAGTTGAAAAAAACTGACTAGTCTATTCTTTATGTAATTTTTTGCTTTTTTCCCCCTCCCCTTAGTAGGTCTTAATACCAGTTCCAGAAGGATAATTACACTAGAATTAATAAATTCTTTTTAAAAAGAAATGCCAACAATTTTCATGTTTTCATAAAACTCATGCAACGTATATTCTGTATTTTGCAAATAAGATAGCAAAGCATTAACGAACCACCGTACTAAAGGAATTTTTTAAAAACACCCTGAATGCCCAAAGTGTTAGCATTTTCTCGACCTGCAACTACAACAGTTGGGGAGTCTCTGTTTGGGGTTTTTCCCCCCTTCCCAGTGGCAGTCATTAGTAAGCACTAGTTATGTATTCATCTATCAAAAAGTATTAGCAGATGAAAACTGTGAAATATAAGAGATATTTAAAGATCTCAAAATTAACACAGTGCTGACATGTCTGGCAGCTCTTCAGAAATAGTAAAAGATGTTGATACACAGGCTGGTCCACTGCCAGGACTCCAGTATCTAGGACAGTTTCTCAATGAAGAAATGACAGTTGTGGTTAAACCAACAGACTGATAGGACTCTCACATAAAAGGGAAGTGGGGAAGACAATCTCAYTACAAAGTTGCGTTTGGCTTTAAATTTTTGTTGTTTTTAACACTTATAAATACATTTATACAAACTACTGATTTTTAGCAACAGGAATTTACTCATCTCAGCCACTGATTTTAATCATTTTTCTTTGGCAAAGCTCAACCAACAGGATATAGTTATAGATATTTATTTGTCCAAATAAAAGAAAATCTGTCCAAAAGAAATGCATTAGAAGAGCGTTTCATATAGGGTAATATTACAACTTCCCCATATAGTTGAACTTCTGGCTCAAAGCACAACTAAATCAGATCAACTGCCCCGCTGTTATGACCAGTGAGGTCCTGAAAACCTCAAAGGATGCAGATTTCACCATCTCATCACCCAACTCTCTAAGTGCTTAACCATTCTCATTATGAAGAATTCTCTTATGTCCAATTGGAACAGCCCTTTTTCAAATCCATGATTAAGTGGGCAAATAAAAATATTTTTGCCTGTTGGTAAGTTGCTAAAAGCCTGACAACCACACCTAATGTTATCTTGTTAAGATAAGAAAAATATCTTAATGAAAGAATACTTAAGTGTAACTATGGTTTGCCATGTAAAAAACAAAATCCTTTCATTTCATTAGAATTTATAATGAAATGTTTCAGTGGCCAGTTATCTATGACTTAAAAGCGCACATACACATACTCAAAAATTACTTATGTATGAATACATATTACTTATAATTTACTGCTTTCTGTCTCAGCACAATGAAGATTGTCTTAATTATTACTAAAGCATCCTGCAGGCACAAACAAACAATGCATATATATACATACTGACATGTATACATTATTTAGCTCTCCCAACTACCATCGGATAAACTATCTTTTCTTCCTGAACAGAACTTGAAAATGAACATTGGACAAGAAATGCATTAGCTACCATGGACTCTTACTTATGAAATGCCTTTTCAAAAAGGAAATGGGGGAAGAGGACAAAGAAATTACAAAAATAGGTTAAACATTACATAAAGTAGCCTATCCCTCCCACAGCTCTATGGGGTATAGATTTTATGCAGGCAGATCCAATAAATGCTTATGAYTGATTAAACAATTTTTATGTTTCCTCATCATTCACTGTGTATGATTTAAATTCTCCCCTATTCATACATAGGCTTTCTCCCTAAAATATAGCAGGCTATATTTATTTTGAGTTTTCACTACCAGTGTACCAAATATTTAGGGTACCACCAAAACTGCTGATAACTGGAAGCCCAATACTTTACTGAATGTGGGTCTCAGATGTAGAATTCTGCTTTCAGGTCACCATATTCAAATTGTATATGAGGATCAAGTGCTGCTGGAGCTGTTTCACCAGGTTCAAGTAACTCTCTCTAGGAAAGGAAAACTGTCTCAAATCTATCACTGATTTCAATGATATTAGAGTAATACAAGAACAGAAAGCAACTGGTATGTCCAGGTTTGTAAGGAACCACGAAAGAGGAGACAATAGACAGTTCTGAGACTTGGACATTTTCCAAATGGAAATAAAAAGTTGTTACTAAAAATCATCTCTTGACTTTTTGAAAAGTTCTTACATATGCTTTTGACAGTCCCTTGCATCTAAAGAAATCGACAGCAACTTGGATCACTGTGTTTTGCTGTTTTGCTTACCCCATCACATCACCTGTGGCATGCATCGATGAACTACAATAGTCAAAATTTCTTGAAGATGTAATACAAAAAAGATAAAAAAAAAAAATGCTTGAGACTACCATACTTCTGCAAACTAAACAAAAGCTACAACCTAGACCAGAAAACCTTTGTGTTTCCTGCAAATAATTTCTGTACTTCCAACAGGTCAGAATACTCCAAAGCACTCAATTTCACAGCACAGATTCTTCAGCAGGGACTAGAAGCACATTTCCCACCCCCTCACCACTCATCTTTCAGAAATTACCTGAGAAGCAGGTGAGGATGGGGAAAATAAATATTTTGTTAGCCTAACACTCTCAGTCTTCTCCTGAAAGAGCCACAGCTAACAAAGAGATGGAACTCCAGAACCAAAACCAGAACTAAAGTTAGAGCAGAAAACAAGTTCCTGAATATTCATAAAACCGTTTCTCTGCTCAGTAATATTCAAACAAGAAATACTGACACTTTCCAATCACTTTTAAAGACTTC
Organism: Phoebastria nigripes; assembly: GCA_035582835.1. Classification (NCBI taxonomy): domain Eukaryota; kingdom Metazoa; phylum Chordata; class Aves; order Procellariiformes; family Diomedeidae; genus Phoebastria; species Phoebastria nigripes. The sequence continues at coordinate 138,218 of JAYKAV010002828.1, forward strand.
CAAAAAAAAAAAAAAAGTTCAGGTCCACCACTAGGAGAACTCAGGTCCGTCCTTTCACATGCTCTGCTGCACTATCACAACAAGAATTAAAATCAGAAATTGTTACTGTCTGAAAAAGTATTAGATGCTGCTCTTTTTATTTAAGGCATCCATATATCTGTAGATTGGTGCTGTAAAAACAGGAGAAAAAAAATGAGACTGTCTACAAATAACACTCCACTGCATATTTTCCCTTTTCAAAGGTATATTAGTAAGTCCTAAAAACACATTGGTAAACCCTTGTCATTATTTACAGTTCAATAAATATCAAACCCTTCTTTTGCTATCTAAATATCTTACTGAATTCCACATCTGTCTCCTCCTCCTCTCTCTCTCATGTACAATGAAAAATAGTACTTTATAAATGCATAAAGTAATCTTCCTTATCTTCGCAAAAATCAACAGGCAGCATTAGCAAGCTTCCCGATGGAAGACAGCAGTTTACTTCTAAGTTGCTGGACTTTGAATAATGCTATATAAAGACAAGTATCTACTAGATGAAAAATTATCTGTCACGAATTAGTTGTGCAAGAAGTTACTACAATATTTAAACTGCAGGAAATTCATAGCAAAACATAGCATTAACAAAGTCAGTGGAGATTAAAATATTTAACATATTTTTGTACAGACACTTTAATTACCATTTACGGCAGTAAAAATCTTTGACCTGCTTACTGTTATTCAGCTACTATTTGCATGAATTTTTTCCTATAAGAGTAGATGTAAACATAGCATAGTCATTTTCCACTATAATTAACAAACATTTCACAAAACTCTTATTTTGGTAATCTTATCACCCTGTTTACAAAATAATGCATTACCAAATTCTACATTTTCACAAATTAACATACGCGCACGAAATTACTAACAAACAGATTTGAAATTCCTACTTGGGGCCAGCGTTTTTAATGTACCTCCCGATAGTTTTGGGGCATACAAGCAACAAATAAAACAATCTCTCCCTTTCAATAGTAACAGTGAAGAATTGTCTGGATGAGGTCAAGAGATAACATGTTTGAGCAAAATGATAACCTAAAGGGAACAATTTGCCAGATGTAGATACCATATGCCCAAGTTTATCTGAAGAACTGAAAAAAATAAACAGAAACCATTTAAAAATATGTAAATTTTCATTAAGATATCCAAGAACTAAGCAGGAGAAAACAAGTTTAGTGTGTTTACAGATGAATTATGAAGTTGTGAATCTGTATTTCAGGATTCAAAACATTGATTAAAATGCAATTAAAAACAATTATTATGCAGGTACATGTTCCTGACATATTAGTTTATTTTTTTAAAGGCTTTGGTTAGATATATCTACACATCTAAACTCTATCCAAAAGCCATTAAGGAGAAATGGCAAAAATATTTGCTATGAAGTATAACATCACAAGGAATGAACAAACAAGCATTAAATGCATACAGAATCTCTCCCCTGGTAAGCAGTAATGTTAAGTGACAATGCTACTGTCTGAATTAACTATTTATATGCTGACTGAATTTCTTTTACCTCCATTTCATCTCTTGAATTAAAAGTGGGGAAAAGAACATGTCTACAAAGAATGAAAACACTCATAAGGAAATAAGGGGGAGTATGAGTAGTAAGAAAAAATAAAAATAAGCAAGAAACTGTCAAAAAAGTGCGATTTTAAAGGCATGCAAGTTATCACAGTGAACTTTAAGGAATATAATTTGAAACTGCTGAACATAACATTACTGTTTAAAATAGTTACCATGGCTTTCAATTTTTTTTTCCTTTTACTATCGACTATTCATTTAAGTTTGAAAAATTATTTTAATTACAAGAGTGGCTTCTGTCCAAGGTCACAAGAACATCTAAAGTAGAAAAGTTTACTTTTACTGTGGTTAAATAGATTTTTTTTTTTTAATAAGTCTTGCACAAAAGAAAAAAAACAAACAAACAAAAAAAAAGATGGTCAGTAATGACTAGTGTATCATGCTAGTTATCCCTTCCTTTACGATGAAGACACCTGACCATTAACAATCATTTGTTGATGTATTAACTCCTACACCAGTGCACATAAAGTGTGTTATCTTAGTCAGATGAGACCACTATATCGTCTAAAATACTGCTATCCCAGATCACTTTAAATGCTCAAAACGTGATGCCTTACTTACTGCTTTCTCTTCCTTTTCATGAAAGAAGATATTAAAATAACCTAAAAAAATCCTTACAAATGACAGGAGTTAAATGGAAGAAAGCTGGGTTCTTATAATTTTAAAGAAAATTAAGATTTGGATTCATAGAGCAAATGTAAATGATCATCTAAAACTAATTAAGAGTTTCAAGTATTTCCTGTCTGAAAATTGTAATGAGTTACAACAAATAGCAACTGTCAGCAGATGCCTTTATTACCTAGAGCAAGGATGCCAAAATAATGTGTAAAGATCTAGAATGCCATCACTGCTGATAACCTTGCTTCTCTGGCACAATGGCTTATTTCTACAATAAAGCTCATCTGCAGTGCAGAAGACAAATCTTTTTTCTGGCATGTGGGGGATGGAATGGTGGAAGTGTTTGAATTTATTTAGGMCAGGTGACTGGGATTGCAGCCTTCAAGTTTTAGAGGAAAAATAAAATACTTTTAATCCCCTGAAGCCAAAAGTCCTTTGGAACTCTTCCTAGATGTTGTGAGATGATTATGAAACTGGCTACTTTCCCAGTCAAATGGCCTAGAAAAATCCTTATCTCTAAAGTTTCTGCTTGCTCCCAGGTAGATCAACCTGCCAATCCTGACCTTCTACCAGCTGGAAAAAAGCTGACTGTAACAGAAGCCACAATGCTTCTTCTTATCCCATAGGTGATATATCATCTGAAAGGGAAAGTGAAAACAGGAAGCAAAAGGTGTCAAAGAAGTTACTCCCATCAGACTCACTTCCATTTTTTCCCCCCCATACATTCGGTATATACCGAAGTTGTAAAGTAAGCAGCAAAACTGTTAAAATAAATGTCAACAGCAAACTTAAAGTGCATCTAGCCTCTTTTAGAGGCTCTAATACATCCGCTTCACCTACAAATATACTTTATAATTGTTTGATAAAGGGCTTGACACTTCATAAGGAAAGAAATTAAAGAAATAATTTTCTTTACAACATAAGTTTTCATATTATGAGACCAACAACAACAAAGCAAATGCAGTCATCATGGCACTCCAGTGAACCTCCCACTGAAACTGCCCTAATCTCACCCAGAGGTGAGGTTATCCCTTTATGCTGTTACAGGACATTCATATTCATGAAGAGAATGCTTAACTATGTTAACTCTTCAATTACAAAAAAAAACCACCATCAAAATAAAGTAAGAACACATCTCTTAAATAAGACATTTTGTTCTCAGAATTATTAATGAAACATAAAAAGCTATTTTCACTTGAAAAATATTTAAGAAGTGCTTACAATCTTTCAAGAAGGTTTAATCCAGAGAAGGAACCGTTCTTCAACTCTGTTATTTTATTGTTACTCAGAATCCTGTAAAAAAAACCAAACAAACAAAAAAAAAGGGACAAGAACAATATATTATAAATTTGGTAACAAAATTATTTGCTGCAGCTTACACTTCTGGTGTAAATCTTTTTGTTTAACAGCCTTTATAGCAAACTGCAATGCCTAGCTCATTGTCTGAGGTGTATATAACCGCATTGCTTAAATATTATGAAGGAAAAAAAAAGAGGATTTTCTATGTTATGTGCCCAAAGTACCATGCAAGCTTACACAATTAACATATGAAAGAAAGTACACCCATATAGGATTATCATAATAAAACACCAGAATTGGTGTAATAGAAAATGAAGTATTAAGCAACTAATCTACACATTCAACATTCTGTTCTTCCATACCCATTTCGGTTTTCAAAACCATGCAGTATATCGCCTGTTTCCCATTTCCTCTGCTGCCACTCTCAGACACTCGCACACGCTCACTTCTCCCATGTTGTGCCACCTTTCCCAGCCATTCTTCACACATTCATCCTTCTCCTCAATGCAATCTTTTTAAGACATCTGCAAATAAGCTCAGGAAGCACTCCTTTAGTTCTATCTATCCTTTCTTCTTTTAAAGGACCACACAACTGCAAGTTCCCTCTTCCACATGAATAACTGGATCAGGCCCATCTAGCCAAGTACCCCACTCTTCAATCACAGCCATCTGCAGATGCAAATTATCCTCAAGTTAGGAAACCCCTTGTAGAGCTGGATGCTTCCTTACTTAGAAGGACCTGCTTTCTATACAGCTACGTATTTCTCCATCACAAAAAAGCCTATTTTCCTTTTGAATCACATAAAATTTTGGCATCCACAACACTCCTTACAGAAGGTTTCGCAGTACAAAGCTCCGTTCCATAAAGAACGCCTCATCTCATTCGTTCTGAACACAGCTCCTGCTAGCTTCATTTGATGCTCCCCACTTCTTACACTGAAACAAGCAGCAATCAATCCCTACCTACCCTCTCTTTACCACGTGTAATTATGTAGAAACCTAGATGGTCTCTTGCCAGATGGAAGATTCATATTTTACTTAATTACTCTTCACACGAAAGTCATTTTGTGCCACCTTAATAATTTCTGAGCTCTTTCCAGCTTTATTACACTCAAAAAATTCTGAGATAAGACCACCAGAACTAAAATAGCATTCAACACACGGACAAGCCACAAATCTACATAGTGGGATAATGATGTTCTGTTTTGTTTCCTACTGTTTTCCTAGCAATTCCTAACATCTGATCTGCCTTTACCACTTGTACGAAGAATTGAAGATTTCCGGTCAGCTTAGTGCCCATCATCTTATATATAAAGACAGAATTGTCATCGTCCCCAATACAATTTTTATTTTTCTACAATGTGCTGCTTCTGCCATTTTATTGCCCAATTATTAGTTTCATAAACTTCCAAAATTCTTCACTTTACCCTCATCCTTATTACATCAAGCAACTCACCAAACTCGGTCAACCCCCTGTTCACACTGTTTTACAGGTCATTAAGAAATATGTTGTGCATTACAGGTCTCGGACTCCACTCCACTGAGAAGGCTGACCATTTACTTCCACATCCACTTGTTATCCTTCAGCAAGTCAGCTGTTCATACAATGATTTTCCACTTTAGGCTGACATACTATTTTCATCAAATGCCTTTGGCAAGGGACTGAGGCATGCCTTTTGGAAAAGCATCTATGTCTCATTATACCAGCTGGATCACCCTTGTAAATATTTTGCTGATTCTGAAGAACTCTAAAAGGTTTGTGGGGAAGAGCTTCCCGTTACAGGAGATGTAAATTTTCTAAAGTACATCTCTCTCTCTTTATCCAGGTATCCAATATATTTATTACAAATTCTAATGATTTGTTTAACACAAACATCAGACTTGGAACCATGTAGTTCCCCTAAACTCCTGATGCACTTACAAAAATCAGCATTTGCCATCCCTCCAGTCCTCAAAAATCAAGTTCATTCTAAGCAAGACTTCAGACATTCATCATTTGATTTTTTCATTCCCAAGTTCCTTCTAAAAGCTCTCCAGTGCACACCACCTTGTCCTGGAAATTTATACACTCTGTCAGTTTGTCCCACAACTTCTGCTACAGTCACTTCAATTTCAGACAGGTCCTCTATCAAATGCATCCCGCAGATCCAACATGTCTGTGCACTTCTTCACTTACACCAATTACATCTTCAGGCTGGATAACTACTGCCGCACTTACAACTGCCACTAGGAGATTTCTTTCCAGTCTACTACATCTTTCAGATATCCTTTACAATAGCCATAAACCAAACACACACACACACACCCCTCTTTCCTCCAATGCATAAAATTTATTACCTAATGACAAGGATTAGTACTTCAAAACACATCATGAATAAGGTAAAACTAAAATACAGAAATACCAATCTATGAAAACAGCATCATTTTGACACAACCATATATTACGCTAAGTAGTTTTCTTCTCCAGGTTTCTCAAAGATTGCCTCAAGCCTCTGTGGTTTAGACAAACACAGGGCAGGCAATTTTTTGTCTCAAAGCTCTGGCTTTGAGTCAATCTCTCTCTCTCAATCTTACATACACAGAATCAAGACAGTTGAACAAATTATTTGAAAATCTTTCCATTTCTAGTCTGACAGACAGAAGGTTTGAAAATTCTTGAAGTTAATCTTAAATCATTCAACCAAGGTAACAGTTCTGATGCTAAAAGGAGGAGATCCCATTCCTTCTCCTCCCCTTACAGTCATACCATGTATTTCTGCAGCTCATCTCAAGTGGTGCCCACTGCTCCACGAGCAACAAACATTAAACTACACATTTACCCAAGGAATCTTCCAAGAGATTAATTTATATGTCAACTGCAAAAGTGTGATCAACATAGTACGCTACACAGTCAGCTAATCCCAGGTGAAGACTGATCACAGGAATGGTGGAAAGAATGAGGAAAAAAAAATACTTAGAAGTATACTGAGAATTTGCTGTTGTATGTGCCTATAATGCTTGTAATATCCACTAGAGTGTCAGCTAAGAAAATTTGCTCTTGTGAAAATACAGTTCTAGAGTCAGATACATCAGGCTACCTTACAGGAAGGAAAGAAGGAAAATTGCCCCTTGGCTGCAGCTGTGATAACCTAGATGAGCAAACAAATGAAACACAGAGAGTGTTTTTAAAAAACACTCTCTACAAATCAAGGAAGCCTGGGTACTCTTCAGAAATCTACATGTATTTCAAGGAATCTTTGCATCAAGGAAGGCCCAACATGTAACAGAAAACCAGAATACACATTTGCAAGACTGCACGTTTGGTAAACAGAATAATACACAACTTGGAATGCCAGCAAAACTAGTAAAATTTAACCGAAGCATTAAAATCACACATCCTAAAGTCTTTGAAACTCCTTTCACTTCTACTCAAAGAGAAAAAGGCTTCAACCTAAATAGTAAGTGTTATTTGTAGAAATGGTAGGTACAGGATTCATTCTGCAAACCAAATCTATTCAGAGCAAAGTACACCTTTATTTCAACATTCTTCCTGGTGTCAGAAACGTATGCAGGAAGAAAAATAATAATAGATAAAGAAATGAATGAAGGAGCTTATAAAAAAACTCATTAATAGTTAATGCAAACTGAACATAAGGCATAACAGCAGCAGCAAGAAAAAACACAGACCAATTTCAGACTTATGGATAAAATAAGAAGAAAAACCATGAGGTTCAGAAAACACCCAAGTCCACACAAGCAAGCAAACTACAATCTTTGGTAGCACAGAAATAATTTGTATTTTAGTTATAATTTAATTCATCTTAAGATTTATTGATTGTACCTGTACTTTTTCGAGAAAAAGGAGCTATTCAAAATGGAGCAGAAAACACTTCAAAAGTAGCTACAACTGACTGAACTAAACTTAAACTAAATAAAAATTACAGTTCTGTAAAAAAAATTAGTTTTCTGACATTGCCTGTAAAATAATAGACCTAAAGTAGAAACCTTTGAATATCTGTGCACTAGGTAAATTTCTCTCTGGAGTGTGATGTACAAATTGTAGTCAGCCTGATTTAGTATTTTCTCTGCAGAGGCTGGTAGCTGCTCAACCATAAAGGTTTAGTACAATATATGATAGATTTTACAACACTCCATATAACCTAAGACATTTCATCACACTTAAAAATGTTGTAAGTGTAATCTTTAAAAAAAAAAAAAATGCAGTTTAAATCTTGCTATTAATATATTTAGTCTATACATTATTTGAAGTGTTAAGGGATGTGGCATAAGATGACAAAACACGATAAAGCATTCACCTCAAAGTAGACGTTTTTATAGTCACTTTCACAATTTCTGTGCATTAATGTAGAGTGAAATGATGGACTATTATATACCACTTAGAAATATTATTGATCACAAATAATTTTCTGTGTCTAAGTTACTAGTTTATGACCATAATTTTTCCTAAGAGGCAAGTAATTCTGAAGATACGCAAACTTCTCCATCATTAAGAAGTTTAAAGGCAAAATGGTAGAGAGCTACAGATCTCCACTCATCCCCACCTTGTTCAACTCTTCTTTAACAAGTGACTTTGCAACAGAAATTATGTACCTGGAGATTTCATGAGGGGTTTCTATAGCCCAACGTCATTGTTGCTCTGTATGTCTTAACAAGCTCCAGATCAGGTTTGTTTTGGTTTTTTGGTTTTTTTGTTTGTTTGTTTGGTTGGTTGGTTTTGGGTTTTTTTGTTGTTTGGTTTGGGGTTTTTTGTTTGTTTTTGTTTTGTTTTTTGGGGTGTGTTTTTGGGGTTTTTTTGTTGCCTTTTTTTTTTTTCCTTTTTCATTTTAAATGATCAACAACACCTGCTTGGAACAAATGCATTTTGCTTGTCCAACCCTTACATAACAGAAAATAAAATGTGGAACTACCGCATGCAAACACACTCACAGCCACAGGAATTAACACAAAAAACTTGGAAGAAAAGTAGGTTCTACAAAGCATTATGGACAACGTCTGAAGTCACCTTAAAGCAACACATTTCCCTCTCCTTTGACTGAGCAGAATGGCTGTAGAGACAAAGAGGTGATCTGAAACAACACCCCTCAAGAAAAAAAAAAAATACACCTCCCCCCCAAAACCACCCCAGCTTTTCACCCATTCCAAGAACATTGCTGAAACGTTTCTTTGTTGAATATAGTTTGGATCTGAAAGCCCCGTTTCCATTTTGCTCCATGAAGTGGCAGAAGAATTTGGCAAAACGTTGCAAAGAAACTCAACTCTGGCTCTAATTTATTGGCGAGACCTTTAGCAATAGATGCCCAGTTGCTAGCATGCAAAACATAACTATGCAGTCAAACCCAAAGTCTGTCCTTTGTACTACAAAGAGTTTTAGCAACAGATACTAAAGGTGATGTAATCATCCTTTTCTTTTTGATACACCGGGGGGGGGGGGGGGGGGGGGGGGGGGGGGGGGAGGGGAATCAAGGCTTGATTTGTTTTTACCATTAGAATAAGGTGATAAGCACTAAGCGAAAAAAGTTTTGTTCTATGAAACAATTTGGGCTTGTCAGCTATGAAACAACCATCACTAAGACAGCAGTCAACTAGACAGGAATTTAGAATGCATCTCCAAACTTCACAAATGAATCCTTTCATAGGATACTATTAAAATACACACATCCATTAACACTGTTACAAAATAGTTAAAATGGCCTCCAAGAAGCCTGTACGAAGACTGGGAGACAGTGTAACTTTTAGCTGAATGCTTAAGTAGCTTCCAGAACACCTTTTAAGAGACTCAAATAGAGAGTCAGGAAATAGAAAATACATCAGATCATTTCATGATGATGGCTGTATACTCTAAGGACTGGGAAAGCAGCCACCAGCAAAAATTGGACTAAAATAACCATCTGTACAACCAAGAAAAATGCCTTCTGCTGAAAGCCGTGAACATGCAAAAAGAAATACATTTTTTGAAGTTTATCTTGTAAAAGCTGTGATTTAACAAGGATATAAAACCAGTATTTTTCAACAGTTAGTATTTTGCCTTCTAGTGAGTTACTGGTATCAAAGGGAAAGAAACATAAGTAATGGACTGAGCAGAACATGAACAGTACTTGCTTAAAAGTAACCCTGAAATGAAAACACTCCACAAGCTATATACAGAGAAAGAATTATGAATCTTTCCACAGCCCCTAACAAAAGGAGACCGTATTTTCCAATTTAACAAAAACATTATAATTGAGGAAGCTTAGCAATGAAACATTTGCAAAATAGAAGTTTGCAACAGATAAAAGTTTTCCTGTGCTATTTCATTATTATGCACATTAAACAATATTAAGATTGTAAACTAAAACACTCGGAAGTAATGAAATTACAGAATTAAAACTGTGTCTATTTGTATCGCTCCATTTTTAACTGGGAATGTGCTAACTTTATATGATGTAATAATGGACCTTTTTTTTTTCTTCCCTACACAATCCCTGCATCATTCAAGCAACGATGCTCGCTTTGTGCACTGCTCTTCAAGATATTTTTTTCTTGATATTCAGTACGTGGCCACATGCTTTATTTATTGCCTTTCTTTAAGGACAAACCATTCTTTAAGGACAGAAATTCTTTATTTCTAGTGAAATACAGTGCCAATCACTGGAGTACCTCAGTGAATTTTCTATGTAAAAGTACTAAACCAAAATCATCTTAGAAAAAGGACAGAACTGAGGGGCAAAACAGAATGCAAGAATGAGTAGCAATGTTGCTGAAAACTATATTACTATCAAAAGAAATTCTTGTGAAATTATGACCTTACCAACCAAACCTCTCTCTTCTAATACTTAGCCCAGGTTGGAAAGCCTACCTAAGAGAAAATTAAGAGGACAGAGCAACATCCAATTTCTTCCAACACCAACTCCGAGTTGCCATTTCTAAAGCTAACCAAAAGCACTGGTAACCTAACCCTTGCGACCATTACCTTCTGGGAAGCTTCCTCCAAGTTCTCTCTCGCCCCCCACCCCTTCTTATCTGTAGCATCTGCATTAGTTTAAGAGATGATGATTGACTTCTTCTGTAGTAACCCTGCTGTCTTACTGCCCTCCCTTCTGCTCCCTCCTGAGTTTCCCCCTTCTTATCCACCAGATGTACGCTTTTTAGGATTCTCACTGACTTGCAGTTTAGTGCAAGTTTACCCTACCCCTCCAACCTCCATACATACATGCAAGAGAGTAACTCACTTCACAGGAAATACTGCACACACACAGATGCCTAGGCAGATTCTCCTAACTTAAGCTGTTACAGCCAATACATTTTATGTGTCATATCACAGTAGTATTAATTATAGCATATGCTGTCACGCCCAGTATCACATGTATTTACATTTCCTATCAGGCATATGTGCTCTCCAGAAAGTGCTTTGTCTAGACACATTAGCAAGCACTTCCTGTCAACTGCTGGCACACGAAGATACATTTTTCACAAAAATTGATATCCTAATCCTACAAAAGTCTACAGTTTTTGGATAGTTTAGCTCCCTGAACTGACTAGGCATGGAGCCAGACAAATGCTAGTACAGCAGCAAGGGAGGCAGGGAAAAAAAAACAAAAACACCCACACAGCAAGAGACCGGGAGATGAAGGTACAAACATGCCAGCTCCAGTTCAGGCTACAGTTTTACAGGCAGCTGGAAGTGGATGTAACTTTCCGCACTCAGAGGGGAAGATCTCCTTTCCCCTGCCCTTGCTCCTGATCATCCCTGTGTCAGAAGCAGGAAGAGACGGTGGAAGGGGACCTCCCTTCTCCAGCACAGAGCTGTAAGGTCAGCTCACTGCAATCCACGGAAACTTTAATGAACCCATCAAGACGCAATTTTGAGAACTGGTTTTAATTCCTGTTAACACCAGAGGCTGTTATTCTAAAACAACAGTTCAAGGTATTAGAATCAGTTGTTTGGGATGTCTTTCAAGATGCTTTTAGAAATCTGAGCATAACTTGCAAACTCTGCCTGATACTAAGTTTCAAGGTAAGACCTATTCTATAACAACATGGGCTAACTAATAATGAGTTCTTGTATCTGACAGAAATAAGCCTTTATGTTCATATCCTCAGATGGAAATAGCACCTCATGTGGACAATACCAGAAGAGTTTTCCCAGGCTGTGTTATACCACTACCATTTCCTTATATGATCCATCTTCTCCTACTGGCATCGAGTCATTAATCCTGCCTTTACCAATTTTGTGGGTAGCTGCTGTATTTCCAAGAATTCTTGCCCATCTCTCACTAAGCCAGTTATACTCACCCTTCAGCACCTTATCTGCTCTGCCTTCATACCCTCTGAAGTCCTTCTGATTTCCCATCTCCATAACCAACACATCCAAAGAAACCCTCCCTCCCATCTCAATTCCTCCCTAACTCCCAGTAGTAGTTTCTGCCTTTTAATCCAATCTCCCTGCCTTTCTTCACTCTGTATCTAGACTCTAACTTCCCTCCCTCTACCTCAAAACATCTTTTTTCCCCTAGATTGAACTGGCCTAGCAGAGGACACAGATTGCACTCTTTAGACAAAGCACCTGAAGATGGTGCAGCCCACAGCCACCTAGAGCTGTAATGCTGGAGACTTGCCTGGATGAATCCTAGAACACATTGTCCAGTGCAGACAGAATTGTGGAATTAGGCTGCCTATTTCTTAAATGTCTTTAATCAAACTGCATTTATTATGTTTGGTTTGTTTGGGTTTTTTTCCCCAAAAAAGCTCTTAGTTGGTCTGCCTTGCCAGAAAGGCCAAGTTCCTACTCCAAAAGTGACAACTCCACAGCCCTGCCCAAACTGGCTGACTAGCTTGGATCACACACACCACCAAAGCAACTGTGCTACTTTGGGACCTAGCAGCTCTGCACTGCAGTGCACTAGCATCCCATTCACTCGAAGGCAGCTTGGAGATCTGTAGGACAGTACTGTACTGCGCCACTGGACATGCCCTGCGGTATTACTGAGGGAGGAGTCACAACGCAGTAATGCACAAAAACAGTAATTAATGGATATGATCTGTCCCACTGTAGCACTCTAAGGGCAGCAAGGCATTGCAGTTTTTGCTGCTGAACAGCCCAACAGTGAAATCCAAAGGTGAAAATAAAATTCTCATCTATTCACTGTGTTAAAGACTAAAGATATTTAATAGATTATTTACTATTTTGCAAATTAATATTTAAAATTCATTATCTCACTGCAGAAAGCAAAACTCACAAAAACACACTTAAGTTATCTTCTCTGAAGTTCTTAAATTTAAAACAATTTATTATTACTAATGAAAAGAAATGCTCAACTGTTTTTAATCTTCATGGATTAACTACTGGTACAAAGAAAGCACTTAAACTGTGTAGATTCAAAAACTAGAGAGACAATTATGGTGAAGATAAAGACTAAATAAGGCAGTAATGACAAATTCATGAACCTGCAACATATCTGGCCCATGCAAAGTACATATGGGAAGCATTAATTCTGAAAAACCTAATCTTGCAGCTCCATACTTGTTTTAAATTACAAAAATAACCTCTGAAACATGAACAAACTGCAAGCAAAAAGGAATGAGTCACATGTAGTTACTCATTCTCCATCATTGCAGCACAAATTCTATTTCTTTAACTCTTGGCATTAACTTTTAAATTCTAATATTTTCAGTTTTGCCAAACTAAAACAAAAACAGGATTACTACTGATCAATAAAAGACAACAATAAAAGAAAAAAGTATTAGTCCTGAAGATGAAAATCTCTCTTCCTGAGGCTAGATACAGCATAATGCATTGAACATTTAATACTCACTGAAGGGCTAATGAACACATAAAGGGATTGCTAATATGGATATCTTCATGGGAATAAAGGTATTGGSCAACTCTACATTAATATTGTGGCTCAGAGAAATAAAAAAATTATTTTGTACTCATTACAAAAATTTAAATTTGCTCTCCAGAATTTTGTAGAACTTACGTCTGTCCTCCTCCCTTATTTTTAACTCAGCAGTAATCAATACATAGCACTCATTCAAAATCTGAACCCCAGGCTTGTAACAACTACCTACAGTTGTATCTATGGCACAGAAGCCATATTTCTAATTACTTCACATATTTAATCAAAAGTACAATAATCTCACTGTCAAAGGCACCTAAAGCAATTTAAAAATGCTTATATAGAAGAATAATCTTTTAAAAAAAAATCAGTATGCATTGATACAATCATTATTGCATGAAGACTATTACTAATTACAATCCACCATGTATGTTAAAGCCATTACTGCAACACTAAAAGAAACAAGAGGACACTATTCAAACTTGACTGGGTATCCCAGTGGGTATATATTAACAACGTAACATGATGTCTTCCGCAGTTGAATAGTTATTTAGGTAGAACAAAATATTGCAATTTAGAAGAAAACGCTGTTCAAATTGTGACCTCAGAATTTTCCTGCAATACTCAAATATACACAAAAGCATACACAATCATAAAAGAATACTGTATGTATTCAATATGCTATAGTAATAACCCCACAATAATGAATTAGTGTTGGAATAGGGCATACAGCAAAGCATGAATCTGATTTTGAACGTGGATTGCTATCTTCTCAACAAGGTAAAAGACGCACACAAAATCTGACAAATGTATACTGAATAGGTCTACTAGAATACAAGCCTAACAGAAAATGAAACATCACTAATGATTTTTAGGAGTCGGATGCCACTGGTAAAAAGGCATGCACAAGTACTCGTGAATTACTAAATTGTGGCTACAACAATTCTCAAGTACTGTCTCTGTACTGCCATGTGTTCATGAGAAAAACATATTTTGCATAGTCCATGTATCCACTGACCAAAGAAAATTTTAAGATAAGTTTTAATGGGAGTTATTAGCCCTTTGTGTCTTTAAAAAATGTTATCGCTGCCTAAGTTATTAGTACTGAGCACTTACAACAGTGTAAAATAGACTATTTTAACCAAAAAAGGAATTAGCTGTCAAGAGTACCTTCAAGTTAATAATGGAAATGTACTTTAAAAGAAGAGGCAAACTTCACAGAAGACGTTTACTATGCCTATACTTCCTGTTTGTCAATGTTTTGGTAAAGGACACAAACACATAATAGAGAAAGGCTCAACTAAGTAAAACAAAGGAAATGAAAACAATTTAGCAAAGCATCAGATCATGCCTCAAAAAAAGAAAAGAATATTAAAAATCATAAATATAAGCCACTACATAGCATCTATTTGCTTTATTTTTAAAACCTGAGGAGTCCTTTTTCTGTAAGAAGGAAAAAATTACTCATGTAATTACACGTAATTCATGTAATTACAATGTAATCACACATTGTGATACGAGTGACTCCTTGCAACATGAGTGACCCTTTGCTTTGAAACTTCTGGAATTTAGGAATTTGTGTTACAAATGGAAAGGCTGCGCAGGTATCTGGAATGCCAAATAAGTATGCCTTTCAGCTGCTTAATGGATGTAGTTTGACATGATTATACCTAGGAGCTGGACAAAAACTGTGACATTTTAAGATGTTTCTCAACAGCACCGCAGTTGAGCACATCTTTAAACAGTTCTGAACACAAATCCAGGCTAATGCTCTGGCTTGTAAATTCTAACACTTGTAAGTGCAAACACTGACATTCATATGTTCCTATCAGGATATGTGGGTAAGCAAAGTTGTTTGCCGACCAGTAAGGCTCCTGATTTAGAAACACAATTCTTTACTGAATATAAATGCTTTTCCTCTGTTTATTTAGATTCCTATTCCTGCAGAATGACCTATGTGTAACGGGTAACTAAAATTCTCAAGAAATAACATGGATTACAACTTCATGGGCTTGTCTTCAGTGGGATTACACATTCTCTTCCAAAGAGCAAAGTTATGGCTAATATCCAGCAAGTGATGACATCATCATTTCAGCTTGCATCAAAGAAACACAACAGCAATGGATATCTTGTCTCAGATTTCTATTACAAGAGTATAGTGCAGTCCTTACTTAAATGTGAATCATGGGCAACAGCTTCAGTATCTACTGAACGACAGAGCATGTCAGACAAAGCACCGAGTTACATTCACCCAGTTATGTTATCTTCACACCAAAAGCATCTCATCTGGCTGGTTAAACTACAAAGGTCAAAGCCATCTATGGTGTTAATGTAGATACACCCTTCATTTGCATCCCAATCAGTTTTTATTACACAAGGCTATGAAAAAGTCCCTTCCTTACCTGTAAGTAAACTTCAATTCACCTCTGGAATTTGACCTAACTGCTCAGTAAAGCACCAGCTAATTCTACCTGGATTCTAAAGGAATCTCAATTTACAGTACTGCCTGAAATTGTAAACATTACTTATTCTCCCATGGACATCTCTCTATACTTTAACACTCTTCTTCCAGAGCTTACTTTCCTTCCTCAATCATGAAACAAACTTACTTTGACTCTTGTCAATTGAAATCAAGTTAGGATATTTTTGCTGAATTGTAACTAAAGATTCTAAATAATACAGACCTAAATTACTAGGACAATAAAAAGTTTTGTGGCAAACAAAGGCCAAGGCATTTCGTAAATTAAGTGACCTTGCCCAACTTATCAATATCATTGTTAACCACTAACTACAATGGTGTGCAAGAATTGAAAGAACTTGGCCAGCATCCTCAGATGCTACTTATTTACCCTAATTTCCACTATTTCTCTTATTTCCTCAGTTTTTAGAGACTTTTGTCCTCAAGAATATTTCATTTGGGAAAAAAAATTGTAAATGCTAAATGCACAGCAGCTGATCTACTGAAAGTCTAAGAGTTTGATCACTGATAAGGATGGAATCAGGATTTCTAAAATGGATATAATCACTTAATTTGAATCATTCCTAGCTCACTCAAAAAACAAGAAGTTATATAAAACGATATAGGTCCTCGTATTTAAAATTGGTTTGTGCAAAATAAGAGTCAACATAAAAGAAAATTAACTGAATTAAAATGTAGCTGATCTACACAACAGTGATCTATTTTCAGCTACTTATCTCTTCAGTGATCCAATAATCCAAAAAGCTATAATAGAACTAATACTTATCTTAATAGAAGAATCCCACAAGAATCAGGATTCAAGATAACTCAGGGCAGTTTGACTCTAATTAGACAACATTCCACTATCCACCAAGTGCTGCAATTCTAAGTATCAGCTTGGAAAAAAAAGTAATTTTTGGCAAAAGATTAGATAACAATTAACCCACTAATCACTACTAATTAACATGTTAGTGAAATGGCACTTGGCAACACACTCCATAAATCACCAAAACTTTCTAGCCAGGTTAATATGGATTCAGTAAAAAAAAAAAAACCTCTCTCAGAGATATGTGAAGTCATGCCTCAAGAGTCAACAAACTTGAAAGAACCTGAACCACAACAGTTATTGTGTCCATTCTCTTAGAAAAAGCAGGAGCATTGGTTTAATAATCTTTGCCTTATATTTAAGTAAAATTTCAAAGTGTGTGTTCATATTAATTGTATCAACACAGTTATGATACTTACTACAAATAACAATAAAAAAAATCACATTGTTTCTTGCTATGTCTATTAAAAAGTTTAAAAGGGAAAAATAAATGTTTCGGAAGTTATGTACTTCAAAGGCCAGTTAAAACTGAAAGCAAGTGTATGTAGATATGCTCTAGATAGATACACTCTAGATAATGAAGGAGTATGAAAATCAAGATGAAAGATGAACCATTCTTCCAAATTCTTCTGTCACTGCAATTATGAGCAAAGGTCCATTCTCAGCAAGGCTGCTGTGTTTGATATCTGCTTGTCTTTCACAGCAATCAGAACTGTGACTCCAAGTTTTCTGAACCAAAAGACCCCCACATTCAACTATACTAACATCTACTTTTATCAAAATTTTAATGGATAATAGTATTTTTTAACAGTTAATCAGCTGCAAAGCATTTGAGGCTAACAAAGACTAAGATGGATTTGTTGATCAAACAGCCGTCACCTACTTTTCACTTTCTTTTCTACTTCAGAAACTTCACATATGAATATTTCTGGTCACTTCTCACAGGTCATTTAGAAATATTCTCTGAACCCTTGCGGACTGCCAAAGCAAGAACAACTACTTTAGCCTTAATCACCTCCCTTTTTTTGGCTTTCCCTTTTCTCATAGGTCCAGATTCATGCATCTGCCGCTGACTGGGTCCACACCTCACTAAGACTTCCTGAAGGAAGCCCTTCCTTGGTGTTTCAGTGCTGTTGGAAGTTCACAAAAGCAGCAGTCAGATTGTTGTTTTCATGACAGAACTATATACATTCTGTGCTTATTAAACTTGGATTATTGGCAGAGCTTTCAGATCTGTGATTTCCAGTTAAGTAAATAAATATCTTAACCTAGACCCCATAATTCAGTTTTTTTCACCGATTTTCTTGTGCACTACTTGGTTGCACTTGAGTCTTCCCACGGTAGCACAGGTACTTTAAGGCTCTCTAAAGAAGGGACGGGGTTCCACTTTTAGGACCATCACCGATGAAATCCAGTGCTGCTGATGTCCCTGCCCATGGCTGGGGGATTAGACTCGATGATCTTTAAAGGTCACTTCCAACCCAAACCATTCTATGATTTTATGAACTTCTTTGCTAGAGTGACCAGTTAATGTCTCAGGAAGAAAAACAACTTGCAAATCCTTTCTTTACATGCGCACACTCATGTCTAAGTAAATAGTAACGTATTTCTTACTTTGGAATAAGTTGCACATCCTGTTTGAAACTTGTTATTCAAATGGATGAGCTAGGATTGCCTCCACATAAAAAGAGCATGCCTACTGCTACGTGGAAGTAAACTGACCTTTTTTCCAAAGAAGAAACAAAATAAATCCCTTTGGCTGGTTTTATCGCGAGCTGCAATGAACAGGTTGCTGTTTGCTGCCCCGAAACTTCAGGCCCACCTAGCCTACCGCACACTCAGTGGCTCACGCTCTCTATTAGCACTCGGTTGTTACAACTACCTCAAAGCACGGTACTCCGAAGCAGAGTTTCTCCTGAGATAAAAAAAAAAAAAAAATTTCGGGAAGTCTAAAAAAATAAATAAATAAAATTGTGGAATTACTTTTAATAAAGGAACACCTAAGCTTTCTGACCAGCACGAACCCTTTGATGGAGAGCAGACCCAAGAGGGAAGAAGGAGCAAGGTGTGGGGATGCTGCTCCGCGCCGCCGCCCGCCCCGCCAGTGAGTAACGGGACGCTCCCCCCCCGCCCCCCCAAAAAAAAAAAATCACCATCCCGGGAAGCTACAGGGAAACATTAAAGCACAGCCAAAAAACCTCCGCTCCTGGGGCTTTCCCCAGCAGCAGACGGGGTCAAGCGCGCCCTCCCCCGCCGACCCCATTTTACCTCAGACCGGCACTCCCTCACCCCCCCGTCCACCTCGCACCAAGGCCCCCCCACCCGGGGACGCTACTTACAGGGTGACCGTCCGGTTAGGCAGCGCCTCGGGAGGCAGGACCTGAGCGAGCTCCAGGTTGCTGCAAACTACCTTCACCTCCACCGGGCCGCCGGCTGCCGCCGCTTTGCCGGCGCTCTTGGGGCGACCGTCATACTTACAGCCCGGGGGCAGCGCGCCGCCGCCGCCCCCCAGCGCCGTCAGGAGCAGGAGCGCGGGCAGGAGCCCCGCCGGGCGACGACGGCGGCGGCGCGGTGGGCGGCAGAGAGCGCGGCGGCCCGGGGGCAGCATGGCGGGGCTGTGCAGGGCCCCACTCCGCTCCTCCCGCAGGCGGCGGGGACGGACGCGGTCAGCCGGGCCGGGCAGGAGAAGGGCGAGCAGGGGGGGCCCGCAGTTCGCCCTGGCCTAGCTCCGCGGGGGCGGCGCCAGGCGCGGCCGCAGCGCTGCCGCCATGTGGTGCCGCGGGGGCGTTGGCCTGCGGGCGGGCGGGAGCCGCGGCCGCCACAGCCACCCTCGTCTTTGTGTCGGGGCCGGGCGGGCTCCGCGCAGCGGCAGCAGCGCCGCCTTCCGCCGGTGCTGGAGCCCCACGGCAGCGAGCGCGCCCGCCGGGCCTCGGCCCCACTGCGCAAGCGCCGCGGTGGCGACGGCCGCCACCGCGCCTGCGCGCCGCCGGGTGAGGGGGGGCCGCGGCGGGGAGATGCTGCTACCTGGCGGAGGGGGGCGAGCGCTTCTGAGGGGGAAAAGCGCCCTCCCAATGGGGACCCACCGGCCCGTTCCGCCCCCGTGCCCTTGGCAGGGTCGTCGGCAGCGCTGGGCCTGCCCTCGGTCCCGCCGCTCCCCGCAGAGGCTGCACTGCGAGCTGTCGGGGCCTTCCTTCCCCGGGCTCCTCCAGCGGGAGCTCTTTGCCCGGGCTGTTGCCTGTTCCCTGATGGCCGGTGTCTTTGGGCCTCCCAGCATTCTGTGGAGCCCAGGGTCTCTTTGACGCTTCGTGGGCCCTGTCCCCCTCGCAGGAACAGGCTGGAGCGGTTTGGTTTCCCTCTCCTCTGCTTCCATGCCTTTCCTCTTGCCCCCAGCTCCAAATCCTTGGTCTTGCAGGAGGGACTTGCCATTCGTGCTTCATGGTGAAAGGGATAATCCCCAGCATAGGTGCTGAATGGTTTTCAGTACCCTTAACGCCAAGTATCTTGTGCTTCTAAGACATTTGTCCTCAAATCACCCCTGTAAAATGAGGTAGCCCTGTTATTCCTACTTGGCAGGCAAAGAGCTGAAGGATGGAAAAAGTTACTTCAATATCATCAATCTCACATGTAAAAAAAAAAAACACCTACCTACAACGTGTCTTTTCATTGCACACTTGGGTCTGTTTTTCTGGGTGTAGTTAGGTCATGTTCTCACATTTCTCTGCAGCCAGGACAGCCAGGCACAAATGCCTTTGTGCCAATGACAGCTGAAATTCTCAGTACGTTCTTTGCCTCCAGTAGGTGTGAGGATAATAAAATAACTGTTACCTACCTCGCAATCAAATTACAAGAACTGGCAGCACCTACTTCAAAAATTTTAAGAGAGACTTCGCAGAAGCCATAGGAAGTTCTGGTCCCTAACCAAGAACTCACAATGCCCCATCCTTACAGAAGAGCACTGGCAAATAACACCCTGCAAAATACCTGTTATTACACAGAAACACAATTTTAGGCATTGGCAATAACAGCTGCCAAAATGAGTCTTACAAAGTCTTTAACCTAAGGTGTCCTTGAATAATGTTGAACACTCAGGTTGCAACCCAGTTTTAAATGTAACCTAATGAAAGATATGGGCAAACAGTAGGAATTGTAGATTGGGGCAAGTGCAACAAGGTTACAGTAATAACATCACAATTACCTGGGCATGTTGTAGATAGCCTTTACCCACCATCTTGTTTTCTCTCCTTGATTGTATGGCCTCTTACAAATTAAGATGGAACCTGTCCCATGTACTGAAATTGTTGACCAGAATGCAGAGAGGACACAGGTCCTTGATCTTTAGTATTAGGTTTGCGTGCCACTGAGTCACTCAGCAGGACCAACCTGATCTGTGTGAGATGCGAGGCCACACTTGAACTAAATTAGGTCAGGACACAAAATACAAAGTTGACAACGCCTTTGTGCTCTTAAGCTGCTGTTGTGCCAACTGTAAGAGAAGAGAGATCTAATTAGCATAAAACTCACCAGTGTAAAGTTAATTCTTCCATTTTGGGCTTTGTTTTAAACAAATTCAAACTGCAGAGTGAATTTATATTGGATCAGTGCTTTGTATCATGGAGCCCCGTCATTTTTGATCTGGCACCAAGAGTTTTAAAGCTGGATTGACTATATCAAACCATGGCCCACGATACTTTTTCCCTCAGTAGTGCTGGGTTAAACAGTTCCTCCCTTTTGCTACTTTCTTCCCATAACCTTCAGCTACGTCAATAACATGATCCGATTCACTGCACAGCTACGTAAAAAGTTTATGCTGGGTTAAGGATCAACATAGAGATGGCATACAGCTGCCTCTTCTGGCAGCGGAGCCAGTTTATGGCAGTTTAAACCATTGATCCCATCAGAATTTTGGCTTGGCATCACCACAGTTTCAGCACAGCTAATCAAGATTGCACTTCAGTGCTACTGAAGGGAACATCCCCATGTTTTTCTGAAGCTACTTGCTCCTCTCCCTTTTCTTGCATTTGTGGCGATGCATATGTTTTGACCCCATTAGTCTCCAGTTGTATCAGTGAGATGATCCACATGGTCACATAATCTAAAGATGATGATAAAAGTGGTGAACTGTTGCTTCTGGTGACTGTGATCATAGACATTCTTAACTCTCGATTTTCCCATAATTCTGGAGAGACAAATTTCTTGGCACTGCTTTTCATCTTAATGTCATGTCCAATTCCTTTCCTTCTAATTTATAGATTCAAATGTATTACTTGCCCTTGATGTTTCTGAACTATATCTGCTCTGTTTTTTCCACTCCACTGAGACCACTGAGACCACCCCTACTAAGATCTCTAACTATGGATCCAAGTTGCAAAGCTGCTACAATTTTAAATGATGCCTCTGTTTAAATTGCTACTATTGAAACCTTGAAGTGTTGTTCTCTGTTGATTTATATTCTCTTAGTTTGTCTGCTTCTGCAGTGAATCTAATTCCAGGGCATATTGTTCCTCACCTGTTTTCAAAAAGCTTGAAGCCTTCAAGCAAAAGGCTCTTCTTGAAGGCTTGTGCTTTTACCCTCATCTTTCCTCTTTCATGCAAATTACTGCAACTTCCATTCTGTGCCAAAGATTTGAAAATGTATTTTCTTCCATTGACTCAGGAAAGCTCTTAATCCAAAACATATGTCCCACAGGAGTCACTTAATAAATTTCATGTGTTTTTTTTTTCGAACTGCGATATACCTTTGTCAAGTTTATTAGATCACTACCTTTATTGTAGTTGTAGTGGTCTAAGGATATAAGGATAAAGTCACATTGTACATCTGCTTCAAAAACCAGAAAGTGCTGTTCCTCCTAGCTTTCCAACAACCCCTCTACCTTCAGGTTATATGCTCTTGCTCCACCTGTGGTAGTCATCTGATTGTTCAGTAAACCAATTCAACTCAACAACTAAGCTAACCTTTTTTTGAGTTTAGTTTTCTGCCAGGTTACTGAGTTGAATCAACTCAGGGAAGGGTTAAAAGAGTGCCAGAGCTGGAGGAAGGCGAGGGCACTAGCGAAGGGAGTGGAACCTCTCACCTGGGCAGCAAAGCAAGCCATCGTATGTAACTTCAAGAAAGACAAGGTTTATAGAGGGAGGCAATATCTTTTACTATAGTAGCTGATACATCTGCAAAAAAGGAAGCAAGCTGTTTCCAAAACTTACTGGCTATAGCTGAGGTAGCAGCTACTCTAAAATATTACCTCTTTCTGCAATTCTTGCTTCTTTTTCTGAATTGAAAAAACCCCGAACTTACTTTCCCTCAATCCCCTCATTCTCTATCAGTGTTGGTAATCTTGTTGGTGCTGGTAATGCTTTACTTGAGGGGAGGCATGTAACTTGAACTTTTTTGAATGCGCTTTGCTTCCAGATTGCAAACAAGTATACTTTGTCCTTTTCTGTTCTCTTCCCTTCATAAAATTTACCACTGGTACATTCAATTTTGAAAATTAATTTTTGCTCTCTTCTTTCTAGTCTACTAATTACTAAATTCTTGTATCCAAGATATTAAGAAGAAGGGTGTGGGAAAGAGGGGAAGGCAAAGAAATTCTTATCAGTGCTTATGTGTAAACAAAGGTAGCTTTGGCAGCACTTCAAATCCTTCATACGTCCTCAGGACAGAGAGATAAATAGGAGCTTTGAAGTGATTTTTGTCTGTCTTTCATTCTGATTCTTTTCTTTGCTTACTCCTGTCCTTTGCTTTTATCAGTTCAGGTTTCACATCCCTGCACATTTTTCTGGGCTATCATCAGCTTCACTGAAATGATTGCTCCCTAATTCTCCTCTCAAGGGACTCCCACGCTGCCACTACCTTCATATCTTCTCTTTTTTTTTCCTCACTGCCACGGAGTCTTCTACCTACCACATTTCATCTCTTCCCTTAATGGATTGGGACATCATCAGTTACGTTTTGTTTGCTACAGCAATTGTCAAGGAAGAGGAAGCATTTGGTTGCCCTCAGCTATGTCTGCAATACTGTGGTTATTTGCTATTCCAAGTACAGGGAGGTGATGATAACTGCTGGCACATGCTGGCTTGCTCTTGGTAACCACTAAATCCAAGCAGGCTCAGAGTCACCTTTCTACAACTACTTCTTACACAGCTGCAGGTTGTAGTATTATATCCCTGCCTCTGTCAGATAGTTCACCGAGTTACCCCAAGCTCTGCTGTTGCTTGTGACAAACACAGGTATTCTGAGATGCTTGGCTGATGTTTGTCATGTTGGACATCCTCCCTTTGCCCTCAGACACAGAAATGTTCTTTGCAAGCCCCTCTCCCCAGCCTACTGCAGTCAAGGGTCAGAGATCTTCAGTGTCAGTAGTATAACTGGGGAAAATACAGTTTTTAGACTCAGTTGGGAGTCTGAGGAGAAACACTGTTTCCTTTTACCTGGTTGTTCCTTTAAGTAGACATATTTCAAGAATGTTTTGGCAGAATACCAAACATTAGTTGGCTTAGATTGTATACTTCTTATGGAAAAGTTTTTGGAAATGCTTAAAAGGACAATGCTCTCAAAGCTGTTTATTTAGAAGTCTCTGGGTTTGGTTATCAATAAATCCCAAATTAAGCCAGAACTAGACATTGAAATTTTGTATATTAAAACTTGAAATATCACCATATGCACTTCTGCAGAAAGAACAGTCAGGCCCGGAAGATTTTCATGCTTGATTTTCATTATTTTCTTTGCCTTGAGTGAAGGAAAAAAAAACCATACTGTGTGGATTACTACCCACTATTGGTTATACAGGCCGGCAGAGACGAGGTTGCGGAGAGAAGCCCAGAAGCGATCAAAAGGGACTTCAGGGCACTGGGGCGATCGGTTGAAGGATCAGGAGCACAGG
>JAYKAV010002828.1:165439-294511 GCA_035582835.1 Phoebastria nigripes
GAGAGGAAATGGCCTCAAGTTGCGCCAGGGGAGGTATAGATTGGACATTAGGAAAAATTTCTTTACTGAAAGAGTGGTTAAACATTGGAACAGGCTGCCGAGGGAAGTGGTGGAGTCACCATCCCTGGAAGTATTTAAAAGACGTGTAGATGAGGTGCTTAGGGACATGGTTTAGTGGGCATGGTGGTGTTGGGTTGATGGTTGGACTTGATGATCTTAGAGGTCTTTTCCAACCTTAATGATTCTATGATTCTATGATTCAGCAGACTCATACAGTCCCATCGCTAAATTTCAGAAAGCAATGTATGCAGCTCAAAAATATGTAAAATACGTTGTGCAAGGTTTCTTTTTGACATGCAATTCCATACCCACTTTTTCAATTTTCGGCTTCCAAATAATTGTTTCATATAATTTTGAAACCTCTTGGCTTTCTATATATCTGATGTGCATTTTCAATAAAATAAAAATAAAGCTATAGAAATATGTATTTGCATGTGTGCTGGTTTTGGCTGGGATATAGTTAATTTTCTTCATAGTAGCTAGTATGGGGCTATGTTTTGGATTTGTGCTGAAAACAGCCTTGATAACACAGGGATGTTTTCGTTACTGCTGAGCAGTGCTTACACAGAGACAAGGCCTCTTCTGCTTCTCACACCCCACCAGCGAGTAGGCTGGGGGTGCACAAGAAGTTGGGAGGGGACGCAGCTGGGACAGCTGACCCCAACTGACCAAAGGGATATTCCATACAATATGACATCGTGCTCAGCAATATAAAAGCTGGGGGAAGAAGAAGGAAGTGGGGGGACCTTCAGAGTGATGGCGTTTGTCTTCCCAAGTAACCATTACACGTAATGGAGCCCTGCTTTCCTGGAGATGGCTGAACACCTGCCTGCCGATGGGAAGTAGTGAAGGAATTCCTTATTTTGCTTTGCTTGCGTGCRYGGCTTTTGCTTTACCTATTAAACTGTCTTTATCTCAACCCATGAGTTTTCTCACTTTTACTTTTCTGATTCTCTCCCCCATCCCACTGGTGGGGAGTGAGCGAGCGGCTGTGTGGTGCTTAGTTGCTGGCTGGGGTTAAACCATGACAGCATGGAAGAGGAAGAGATAAATATAGTTTGCATACAACCTTGCATTACAACTTTGCTAAAATGTGTAACTGTCATTTCAGCCCCTTTTGAAAAGATTGTCATCAGTTAGACACATTACTCAGCATTAATAAGCTTACAGGCTTCCAAGCAATAATCTACTAATAAAAATGGAAATAAAATAGTTTTCCTTCTACCCCTTGTTATACTTTGTTAAATACTTTAATAGATGTTATAATGTAAGTAGAATCCAAACAAACAGAGTTGTGGGGAAAAATTAGTAGGGAAAAGAAAAGCTGAACTACTTCATTACTAATACATCAGTGCTGATGGCTGAAAAGAAGGCGACGGTATTCCAAGATGGTAGTGATTATGTCTAGCTAGATAGATGGGGATTTGCACTGTTGTGTGAACAATGCATATGAAAGAAAAACTGTCTGATGCTTAAGCAATTCAAATGGTTCAGAAGTTAAACTTCCTTAATATGAATACTTTGAAGAATTTCCGTCACTCCCAAATCTTATCACCTTAGATTTTACAGAACATTAACTCTAGAAAAGTCCCAATTTTATTGGCTGCGTAATGGCGCCTGAAGCAAGAGATTCTCTTTCTCTTCCCTGCACAGTATCTCGAACTCAGGCAGAAAATTCAGAAGGAAAAACAGAAGGGAAAAGGCTAATGTGATAGTTAAAGAAAATAAAAAAGGCTACACTGCGGCAGCTGAGTCCCACACTGACACRGGACGGTAGCTCAGACAATATCCAGACTGAGCCGGGCCTGGGCGATAGTCAAAAAAGCAAAAGGGAGGATGATAAGGAGCACATCTGGGCTCAGAGGTGTACCCGCAGCTGRTGGAGCAGGAGTTACAGACATGTTGATGACAACAAGTAACATGTTGTCCTTGAGACAGAGGCTGGGGTCCTTGCTGTCAAGTAACCAAGATGCACCTACAACCTATATGGCATAAAGACACATGGCACAGCGAGTACCATGCAGAGATGCAAAAAAAGCAGTAAGTGGATAGGAGAAGCAATGTGTCTTACTGTGGTACTCCTTCTGAACTCAAACCCATACCTTTCAGCAGGTGGAGCCACAGCAGTAGGTTATAGCATGCCTGTCTGGTTGCAGAGCTAACACTCCTGTCATTAGAGAAGTGATCTTTGTGGCACCCTCGATTACTCAATAAAAACACAGTCCAAACAATCTGCAGTAAGACTCGTGCTGGTCTTTTCTCCCAGTACATTTTATCCATAGGATTACTTTCAGTTCTGGTAAGCAACCACAGGCCATAAAAATTGAAGCAATAGGAAGCATAATAATAAATAGCAATTAATACATCATTATAGGTTTGCTTCTCAAGGCGGAAGGAAATGGAGAAAACAATGCATTTTGATGTCAACATCAGCAAAATTTCTGGATGCTGCTTTTTGGGTACTTAATCATCCTGACATCTAGGCACTTTCATGGGAGATTCGGCAGTGAAACTATCCAGGGAAAACTTTTTGTTCAAGCAGGCCCCACAGACTACTCACTTTTTTTGTTGTTTTCAAAACAACTTGATTTTATCTTGGTAAACACAGCATTGTAAACATATTCCACATTGTGTTTTGTACTTCCCAGACATTTTTTCAATTGAGATTTAAGTATTTAATTTAAACTTCGTTAAACAGTTATTACATATTAAACAAATAACAACTACATACTAAAACATATTTGCAGAGTATTAAGGCTATGCAATAGGTCCATATCAATTTCACAGTTATGAATCTATTACATAACTTTTAATCCTTGGTGAATGTTTAATAATCAGTATTCAAATAACATACATTAACTGTCCTATTAAATCTAAATTAATTGTGGCTCAGGGAACATTAATTTAAAAGGTTACCTATTTTCCCAGCAGATCTGATCTTTGTTTCATACTTTTCCATTAAAATTAGTGTTAAAGACAGAGTAAATTTGTTTCATTTAGAATATAGTTACTAGGTGCTCTGAATACCTGTGAATCACGTTCTGCCAAGCTTCTCTGCTAATAGCGATATTAAAGGTTCTCTCCCATTTTCTTCCAGTGTAATTAGCATTACCTGGAGATAATAAAATATCACATATTTGTTTAGGAAAAGTAATCCCTGTTGACTGAAGGAACTGACATTCAGCAGTTCATTAAAATCCATGAGTCAAAATTTGGCTGTGGGATTTGCATATTTTGAGTTTACAAAATGACCACTCTCAGGAAGGGATGTAAGACTGAAAATTTTTGAAATACTTTTCTTCTTTAAATGAATCAGGATCACCACAGAATTGATCTAAAAGTGACTGTAGCCCTTGCAATCCTCTGCATAACAAATGTGAGAAGCTGCAGTAATGCTGGATTTAGACTTTGGATTCTGTTATTTGATGAAGACTGCACAGCAGTGAGCAATAACTGGCATCAGAGTGCTTTTATCTGAGAACTGAGATGTTTCATTGGAGAAAGGGACAAGATTCCTTGAAATTAATGCCAGAAGAAACTGTTGAATCATATAGTCTAACATATACTATAAGAAGCCATCAAAAGCCCGTATTGACCTCAGTAAATTGTATCTGATTCAAGCTCTCTAGAAAGATATTTGAGAACATCCAGGGCTAAAGAATTCATTGCTTCTTTTAGTGATCTATTCCCAATGACTGTTCACCTTCAGTTTTAAAAATAAACACACCAGTTTGAACTTTTCTGCCTTCAGTTATGCTATTTTTAAAAGCTAGTATAAAGGCATTATTCAGCACCCTGTATCTAATTCTCATGATTGTATCCGTACACCCTAACCATATCACCTCTCAGTCTTCTTAAAGCCAAACAATCTCTGTCATACAGAAGTCTTCCCAGCCCTTCTGTGGATCTTTACTTCACTCTCTTCAGTTTTTCAACACCCCTAAAAAACACAGTCGCCAAAACTGTATACAGTATTCCAATACTAGTTTCATCAATGTGATATAACTTCTTTGTTCCTACTTATTATTATTTCCGATGATTGTGTTTTGTTTTTCTGCCACTGCACATTGAGAATCAGCGTTCAGGAGCCCACTGAACAGTCTGTTGTTTTGTAGATCTACCTTGAGTTTTTTGTCCTATCTAGATACCATGCCTGGATATATCTGTGTATGTGGCAATATGAAGATGCATATAAATTTTTAAATACAAACAGTACAGCAGGCTGTTCCAATTAGTTTTGAATGAAAGACTCCATGTTTCTGAAATCAAACTTTTGATGTTCTACTGACAGACCTATTACACTGATGCTATAATAACATCTAACATCCAAACCACAAGCACAGCAGAACAGTGTTCTGGCTCTTCTTCCCAAAACCATTCCCACTGAAACTTGCAATTTTCAAATTAGAATCATAGTGTATTTTAGATTGGAAGGGACCTCTTTACGTCATCTGGTTCAGCTCCAGCTCTGAGCAGGGCCGACTTCTATGTTAGATCAGGTTGCTCTGGGCCTTACCTAGTTCTGTACAAGTTCTTATCCAAGTTCCATGCAAGTTGCCATGCTACAGTCCTAAGGGATCAGTATTAATACCCCGTATGTATTATCCATCACTGTCATGCAGCATTATTTATTTCCAGAATTGAAATGAAAATGTTGGATAGTACCAGAACTGAGTCTCTCATGAGACACACTAGAACCATCTCAGTGTAAGGAATCTTTAAATCTATTACTTATTGAAGGCTTAACCTGAAGAACATGTATCCTACTGTTAACATATAGCACTGATTTCTTTTAAACCAGAATGCCGTTTGGTATGGTGTTATAGCACTGAGAGAAATCATATCTATTAAGTTACCTCAATCATTCAAACTTTGTGTCAAGAAAGAATGAGCTCAAATATATTTAAGAGCTCTTAAAAAAAGACAGATGTTAATTTATAATTTTTCCCTGTTGATCAATTCAATCCTGTGTTGACTTTTGCTATACTTTTTCAGATTAAAAGTTCACCCAGGTCATTATGCCTTGGTGAAACACTGGAACAGGTTGCCCAGAGAGGTGGTAGATGCCCCATCCCTGGAAACATTCAAGGTCAGGTTGGATGGGGCTCTAAGCAACCTGATCTAGTTGAAGATGTCCCTGCCCATGGCAGGGGGGTTGGACTAGATGGCCTTTAAAGGTCCCTTCCAATCCAAACTATTCTATGATTCTATGATTCTATGCTTTGAATACTGGCACAACAGTAATACTGCTTCTGTTCTCTGGAATTCATTCAGCTTTACAAGACATATTAAATTGAACATCTCTGAGTAAGAGAGATGCTTAACAGACTCTCCTTGGAGTCTCAGCCACAAGCTAATTGAGCACAGAAAAAAAAAAATAGTATCCTTTATAGATGTTGTATGACATTCTCCATGGCCACAGCAAAGAGAGAAAATCAAATGTGTTATTTTTACAAGACACAAGACTTCCAAATATGAAATATGTAGTTTTCAACTGTATTTTCTCCACTCCTCTGCAGACCTGTTAGGTTTGTCCAGTAGTTCCTATTTTGCAGCATCCTGCAGCAGGGCTGTGTTCTCATAAGTTTGCAATGCCATGTTGTAGTTTTTCTCCCGCTCTATAGCACTGCATGCCAGATGTGTCAACTACCTACCTGTCACTGGCAGGCAAAGTCACAGAACAGGATGGAGGCTGGCATGATATGCCACATCAGGTGAGCAGTCAAACGATTGCTGTTAAAAARCACATGTTAAAGTTTTTAAAAAGTGCAGGCTAGCTTTGAGCCTCTCTGGCTAGCTTCACACTTGTTGCATAGAATCTTACTAGAATTTGAGTCTGTATTTGCTGCATTGATAAAGTAGTGTTGGTGAGGACTCTTCCACAGCTCCTTCTAGGGTCTTGATCATCCAGTGCTCTCTCTCCCATGAGAGTTAAATATTGAGGGAGCTGATGGCAGTCAGAGTGATGGCATGAAAGAGTGCAA
Source organism: Phoebastria nigripes (assembly GCA_035582835.1). NCBI lineage: Eukaryota > Metazoa > Chordata > Aves > Procellariiformes > Diomedeidae > Phoebastria > Phoebastria nigripes. Next base: position 171,484 of record JAYKAV010002828.1, read on the forward strand.
GCCTCATAATCTTGTCCAGTCTGAGAAAATAGGGAGTGTTTAAAAAGAGTTAATTTGTGTTAGCTAAAGAAACAACATAGGCAGATTTACTACCCTTTACATTGTTTTGCTGTTTGTGGCTGACCATTGAGTTTAAGGCCAAGATCCAAAAAGTTGATGAGATTTAAGTAATATATGTCTTCATGGATTAGTCCTCAGCTACGTAAGTACCAGGTATTCTATGTTTCTCTGCACTTTTCAAACAGTGCCCATTTTCTTTGTCTTGATAGGACTCAATTTTTGTTTCTCATGTAAAGGCAGAGATTACATCATTTCTGGCTCTTGCCATCTATTTCTTACTGTACTGCCATAACACTGACATTGTAGCCCTAGCTCTAGTTTGGCTGGAGCAGTGATCTTTAATCTCAGCTGGTTCATGATCCAAAAATACTAAGCAAACCACAGTGCCAAAGTTTTACTTTACTGTCCCTCTCACCCTGAAGAAATACACACTGATGGAAAACAAGAAGTACAGGCAACAAGAGAGGGTGTGGTGTTGTGAGCCAGAGATGGAGGCCACTTCTCTAGTCCGGTTTAAGCAGAACTTTCTCCTTTGCCCACTAAAGGCATTTGTTGATCGAACTAGACTTTATTTGTCAAATGTTACTGTTTACTGCTTAGTTTAATATCCATCTCCATTTCTTTGCTGCTGGAAACCAAGGGGAGGCTAAAATTATATTACAATTTGAAAGAAGAGAATAAGTGAGGGTTGAGGAAAGATGAAGAAAAATTACAGGCCACTAAATTTAACTTCAATACCTGACAAATAACTAGAACAATTAGTAAAGCAAGAGCAATCAGTATGTAAACAGCTTGAAGAAAATGCAGTGATAAATCGGTAACACATTTGTAAAAAGCACAAATCAAGTGAAACCAAACTAATTGGTTTCTTTGATGGAATAATGAATGCGTAAAGGAAAAGTGGTAGACACAGAATTTCTTAATATTAGTAAGACACTGATACTGGTTGCACATGGCATTCTCAGAAAGAAGCCAAATAAAGTTGGATTAGATGGAACCAGCATGAAATGAATACACAGGTAAATAAATCAAACACTGAGAAACTTTATGAACAGTTGAGCTGGAAGCTGGGAGGAGATCAAAATGACTTTAGACGATCAAACATCTTACATAGCTCAATTTAGACGTGAAGGGATTTTGTTTTCTTTTTTTTAAAAGACAAAAAAAACCCCATAAAACAGCATCTAGTGTAAGAAACACCTAAATAAAGAAACTGAGCAGACCAGCAAAAATGATAGCCATTTTGGTTCTATGCCAGAACCAGAATAGCTTACATCAGCATCGTTTTTCTGCTACACAGCTGAGTTTCTTTATTTAGACGTATTAAATACTCCAAAGCATATCTAAATAGAGCTTTGATTACTGCAGGATTATCTCAAATTTATTTATTGACATTGCTTCTGTTGACTGATACTTCTGTCCATTCATCTAAAAATCACACGATTCGTGAAATGTTTATGCCTTTTTGTTGTGACTGAGTGAGAAAAGATGTCTAGTGGCATCACATGTCTCTGGGAACTTTTGCTCTATTTTCTTTAAAAAAGCTAATAAAAATTCTTATAATTATTCATTTGTTTTTACCACAGCAAATAGGCTATGCGTTTTGACACTTACAGAACAAAAACTTGTTCTTGTCCCAAAAGCTGGTGGGACAAGAGACAGCAGCTGATAGAGACATGAGAGCCCAAGATATCAATGAGAGGGTTTTTTGTAAGCCTTATAGACAGCAATTGTAGCAAGAACATCAGCTGCCTCATCATTGTCAAGATTTTTCATAGCTATTAAAGGAACATTTTTTAGAGTCTTAAAGGAGGATTATCAAGTTAGTTTTGCAGATTCTTACGAGCCAACCTTCCCAAGTAAGAAGGGCAGAACACACCTGCTAATAAAATCTGACAATAAAACACAAATATATTTCAGATATTAGAATAAAAATATATTGTTGAAAGGAGATATCAGTTGTAGAAAAAGATTGAAATGCAGAGCGCAGAGAATAAGCAGATGCAATAAACAAAGTGTTTTACACAAGAAAAAGCAAATACCATTAATTGTTAAACAGTTGATTTTGTCTGCCCATACAGACTGCAGTAGTGTTTATTTTAAAGTATAATGAAGAGAACCAGTAAGATATAGGAGGCAAATAAAATCCAAATAAAACTTTTGCCACAGTCACTTCTGCACCCTTAATATAGCCCAGATTGCATTAAAGTTGAAATAAATGCAAAATTGCTTCTGACATCACCAAAAATGGCTTTGCACTCATAAGCAGTGTGCCTTCTAATTTCAGCAAAGTACCACATGACTTGAATAATTAATTTTAAAAAGGGCAAGGATAAAATATCATTAGATAGATTGGGGTTACAAAATTGGGAGCTTATATTTAAAATAATAGAAAAATACTGCGTTGAGTTTTTTCAGTGGAAGTATCACATGTAAAGATGCAAAGAATAAGGTAACTCCGTTCTCCTCCATAATGAATGTTACCTCAAATGTGCATACTAGTACAATCACAATATTATCTTAAGATAAATTTAAGAGTTCAAATCATATAATAAAAATGAATGGATTTAGGTTTTTTCCCTTATAACTCAGTTTCTAGGTAGGCATGTTGACTTAATAGAAAAAAAAGAAAGCAATGTTTAATAGCCTACAAATAGAAATATATATTAGATTGCAAATACTGCTTGCTGAGAACAAAATAAAGAATACAGGCGAATTACAAAGGGGAAATTTTGTTTACGATGCACGGACTAGACAGTAAACAAGAGTGACTGTGGAGTTGCTGTTACCAGAGACCCACACAGCTAGAGTTGATGCTGCAGTGTCAAAACAGAAGACATGAGATATGTTAAATTAATCTCGTCAGGAGCAGTGTAAAACCTCAACTTCCAATTCAGAGGCTACCATGGTTTTTTAATACTCTGCCACTTAGGAAGCCCACACACACCAGTACCTCTTTCTAAGGAGGTGATGTGCCAGGTACTTTTTACAAAAGTTGCTGGGAAGGGTACACCCTATCTAATGTCCCAATTTTTACATTCCAGCTAATTGGCGGCCTGTTTGAGACACTGGTGTTTTGAAGCCACAAACAGCGTGAAGGATACAGAGGGTTACATGGGCTTTAAAGTTTACCATTCTTCCTTGTAAGTTATAATGGATTTAAATACTTTCTACTCTAGAACTAAACCCATTTGTTATAGCATACCTAAACAGATTTATTCATAAGTAACAATACTTTCCCTTAAAAGAACCCTACAGCATCTGCTTTAGGGAGGTCTGGTCAGAGCTTATAGTTCAAAATATATTTTAAGGAATGTTTCCTAGAAGATGTAGAAGGGTACTTTTTTTCCTTTTTAATTGAGAAGCTGAAGTATGAGCATGTATGTACAAACACACACAGATAGATAGTTCTCTAAGAGTTTTAATATGTTTTTCAGATCTACCCATAGAAATGCATTTGGGCACATGAACATAAGTAAGAATATAAAACAAGATAACAAATGTTAAGATAATTATACATATGTCCTTTCTGAATGCCTACTGCAAAAAAAAGCACAACTGCATAAGGTGATGGGGATTGTGTGATACCCTGAAGTTGAAGAAATTTGAATTACAGCAGTATATGAAATTTCAGGCTCAGATGCTTATTGTTCATAATTACTATTCTCCAAGTGCCAGTCTACAATGAGAAACAGAAAGGCCAAAACTTGGAAGATTTTTAAGTGAACTATCAACCATAATTTATTTTCAGAGACATACCACCCACAAATCTCTACCAGCAATTTTTCCATCAAAGAGGTACAGCTCCTTCTGAGGTGTAGTGAAGAGTGCCAGACAGTGGTCTACTACACAGCGGTCTAAACCAAGAACGAAAGACAATATCTGAGTAAGACTAGGTGGCAGGAACAGGAAGATTTTAAACAGGCAGAACTGTATTAGTGGATGACATTTAGCCAAGGGAAACAGTACAATACATATTATCTCAGTTTCATTGAGTTTAGTCAATCTAATTGCCATTTACAATCTGGAAGAAAGCATTTCTAACATAGCTATGATTCGATCCTCTTGTGGGACATATATCCAAGACGTGCAAGACTCTCAAAACATCTATGCTGCACTCAAAAAAACTGCTAGAAAACTAGCTCTCGCAGATACTAGCTGTAGCAGAGGCAACCTGCAACACAGCTGTGGACAGCTGTATGGCCATAGCAGCACCAACATAAATGCAGGCTTGCCATCCAAATATTTGTGTGAATCTTTAGTAGATTGCTAAGCACAATTGCTAGCACAATAACACCGCTAACAGCACTTAAACTAGTTAGCTGAAACTCTAGCCTCTGTAAACACACAGAGCTAATCACAACCTTCACCGTAGCATAAATTTACTGCCAGAAGGAAGAGCATCACTCCTGACTTGCTGTTGAGATTCCCTGTTTCCTTAAAGTGGCTTCTTGTTCAGTTACTGGCTTTGCCTAATTTTGCATAGAGTGAACAGACTTAATTACATGCAGTTTTCAGCTTTGGTCCACAGGGCCTAAGCCTTCTCCAACCATTAGTTTAGACTGAGAGAAAGTTCATTTGCTCACTGGGGGTTCGTATGCTTTCTTCTGAAGCATCTTGTGCTGATCACTGCCACACACAGAATACTCACATAGGTGGATGCACTGAATCCAATCCAGTATGTCACCCCTTATGATCCTAGCTCATAAATAGGTTCCAGTGAAAAAGTAATAGTAGTGAAAATCCTAAGAGAAAGGGGAAGTTGAAATGACCTTCTCAGGCCATGACAGCAGGCATAGGGAGGCAAAGCTGGATGAATTACAATTAATTTATTCATGACACAGGAATAAAATAGTACTGAAGGTGCCTAAAAAGACTTCAGCTTATGAAAACTTAAATTGTCTAATAGTAGTATGCTAGGATCTAGATATACATTTTAACATAGCATTACCTTGTTTGTATAAATACTAGCAGCGCACTCACATAGGTACACTCATCTGAATTTCATTCAGGCCTCCAGTTGCAATAACATCATTGTAAATCAATGGTCTAATTTTACCAGGATTCCCCACTTTTCCCACTAGAAAAAGCCCTTTGTAATCCAMTATGGAATGACTACCATGGCCCTTAATTTTTGTAATGTAAAGGTAGTTCCTCCCACAAGATTTTCACAATCTTGAGAAAGCTGACTTCACACAATGCCCATCCCCTTGCTTTCTCCACACCTTACCCCACCAATCTGAGATGCAGTCAGATTTTATCTGACTCTCAGAGGACAGGAAACTTAGTGTTCATATAATTTTGTTTTAACTAAGAGCATAACCATATCTAATCCAGTTCACGCTGAATGATCTAATCCTTTGTGATTCTGGAGCTGGGTAAAAGAGCTGTAAGTATTAGCAAGTTTATGTTTCTGGCTTGAAATGCCTGGGGTGCTTGAGCTGACACTCTGTACATCTGCCTTGCTTAGGTAGCGTTTGTCAGTGAAAGACCCTCATCCTCGGCATGTGTGCCCCAGACAGTCTGGCAATCATTGTATTCATATCTTCAGAGTATGCTCCAATTTTCCTAGGCTCTTTTCTGAATAGAGTATGTACTGTCAGGAGAACAATTCTTTCTTCATAAACAATGCCCATGTTGATGACTGTATTGTTTATAAAACTCACCTGTTTTATAGTCAAGCAGTATATTATATAAATGTGAAAATAAAATGCTTATTTTAGGGTCTTGAAGATGCACAGCTGAAGACCTCCTTCCTCTCCTAAATGCAAATGCTATTAAAATCACTTTTTCAGCAATTAAAGAGCATTAGGTAGACTCTCAGTTAAGATAAATTTACCTCAAAAATGTATTCATCACTCTCTTCAAAAGTAAAGCCCCAAAGCAAAATGCGCATAGTTGCCAGCAGCTTTAGTTAAAGCTAAAATTAGCCATGCTGATTAAGTGGGTTTTGCATAACCTTAACTATTAATCCTTCATATTGGTCTTCTTTTCTTTGAAAAATCTTGGAGTACCAATAACCTAAAGGTTTATAGAGTCACTTTTTAATACTACTTAGTTAAGATTTAATCCTTTGTATAATAGTTAACATTGGCACCATCTTTTAATAGCCCAAGATTTCTAACATGCACTTGCTGAACAAAACAGACATTTTAAATTCCAGGGAAATAATGGCAACACACATAGAGCAGAAGAACTTTGATTTAAAGAATTAAAAAATGTACTTACAAGAGAGAAAATGGAACTAACAGTGAATTAATCTCTCAGTTTTCACCCTTTCTTTAGATAGTGCTCTTTTCATGCTTAATTCTCTCCCCTTCCATTTTCTTTAACTCAGGTCCTTATTATCTAACAGCTAGATTGCCTCCCATCTTACATGGCTAAGCAAAGCATAAATTACATTTTCCAGTGAGACCAACATGGAATTTGACTCCAAGTCTCTTTTTGAAAGTGGCCACTGTTTTATAGATACTTTCTCTGAAAAGCCAAGATAGTACTGAGTCTTGGATCGTTCTGTTGCTGACAGAGGGAAATTAAATTGCCGCCTTTAAATGTTGAAATCGTTCCTATTCTCAGATCAGGACAAGGAGGAATGAGGTAGGTTGTTCTTCATGAAGTCATACGTCATTGCAAGCTTGGCTCTTGTTTAGGGCTGATCCTGCTAACGGAGGGTGCTCTCCCTGAAGATTTATCTAACACATTTTGCTTCAGATTTGCTTGAGGCTAAGAGTGCAAATATTGTTAGTTACCCACACCTGGAAGCTCATTAATTTACCGTAATTCCTTTGTGTGCCCCAGCCCTGCCTCAGCATTTCATAGCATTTGCTCATCTGCCTTTTTTTACAAAAAGTAATCAACCTTCACATTTTGTAATAATTGGCATTTTTTGATATTTATTTTTTTAGCACCAATAATTCGACAAGAGTTTGGCGGCCTCAGTGATCCTGCTTCCTTCACTTTAGAAATAATTAACAGAAATCGAAAAAATGAGCTATTATAGGTAGCTGGTAATTATAGTTCACACCTCTGTTTTGCCAGTCCAACAATTCAAAAAATCAATTATAAGGCAAATTATTAATTAACTGAGTACTAAACATTTTTACTCTTTTATATCAGTTAGGCTTTCTTCTTCTGTGTTCAAGGATTAATTCATTAATTGTTTTAAACATCATCAGCAGTAAACTCAGAGCAGCTGACAGTTGTGTTTTGTTTATATATTTGATCAATACAACTAGCTGAAAACTTTCAGATTATTGATCATGTCATGTTCTGCTGAGTAATTGGCCAGTAAAACTGGGTATTTGGAAACTGATGACTTAGTGGTTCAAGGGTCAGTCCAGTAAGAAACTGAAGCTGGCTAAAACAGACTTTCTTTTCCTCTTTGTCTTTTTCTTCAGTAGGTGGTCTTCTGGATGATCCATGATCTCATCTCCACTCTTCATGATGTTTTTCCTCTTTATTAGTGACAGATTGTTGTTCCATAGATCACCTTACTCTGCTGTCTGTACTGCACTGTAAAAGTACTAGCAATGGTATTCCAGATGGAGAGCATAGTGACATTTATAGTTTTCTTAATGTTTTCTTTCTGTCCTTTTCAGTTATTTATGACTTTGTCAAACTTTCACCTTCATAGCTGAAATTTCTCAGATATGATCATTAACCAAAGGTCAATTTTATCCTAGGTCACTTATTAAGTTTTAGCAAAAAAAACATTTCATCCAGCTTTGTGATCTTAAGTCATGTAACAGTTTGCTTTTTCTTACATGCAGGGTTGTGGATTTTTTCTTACAGAGCTTTAAGCAACACTCATATCTGAAGACTTTGAAATTTAGCTCGAAGAACGCTTAGTATAGACGTGTTCTTTTCACTGCTTTATTACCAGTCTATTCCTATTTGGTAGAGTTACACAGATTATCCAAGCTATGTTTCTTTTTCAATGGTATGGGCCATGTGTGGAAAGAAATAGAACTTTAAGAAACAGATGAAATTATGAGATTGCCAATGTTTGGAAACTTGAATTATTTCCTCTCCTCTTGATGAGGTTCCTGTCTCAGAATAAGTGCATGCAAACATTTATCTCACTAAGTGATGCAGTAGGAAACTAGCACCTAGGAGAGACTCTGCAATGGTCGAAGAATCATAAAGAGACATAGTGCCTGAAGAAGTGAGCGGGATGAGTGAACCCGTGGGAGGTTACAGGTATCAGATACTGTGAGTGGGATAATGGCATTACTCAATAGATTTCCCTGAATTAGGCTCAAATAGCCAAACAGGTTTTTGGCTATTTCCAGCTTTCAGAGAAACTCTCCTTCATTTCTCATAGCCATGAATATCTACACTATATATACACATACATAGTTTGAGAAGAGTTTGTATTCAAGTTTTAATGATTGTTAAGAGGATAAATTTAAAGTGCTAGGTGGGCAATGACAGAGATAAACCACAATGGAAAAGCGTAGCAGTTTTTTGAYGCTGTCCAATGAAAAAGCTATTGTTTGCAGATAGATTTGCCGCATCTGTTAAAATTCTAGTCCTACAGTCAAATAGTTATCCACCCTCTTAGATTGTGATCACAACTCACTTCAAAAGCAGTTATAATTATGTCTTTTATAAAATCACCTCTTTCCCTTACAGATTCACAGGAGAAATTTGAATCATAAAAAGGTAATCTCTAATGTCATTACAGTGTTCGTGTTTGAATTGGTTGTATACTGAACACAAGCCCTTAAGATTTCCTTCTCCACAGGAGCTGAGATTCTCTAGTATTGACTTTAATAGGCAATCATTCAACTTTTAAACTTTTAAACTACAAAGTAAATTTAGTACAGGAAACTTGCTATTGCGAAGTTATGGATGAAAAGATACGTTTCAGCATCCACACAGGTTACTGCATACAAAATGTTCAGAAGGGCAGAGCTGGGATACGTGATTTTGAGTTTCAGGTCTTCTTTCTGGCATTTTAATGTTTGAGATGTAAAGCTCCGTCAATGTCAGTTTTTGAAGGAATGTACGAAGTTTCATATTCTGTTGAGCATTTCTACAGACATGCTTTCCAGAATAAAGCTGCACTGTAAACTTACTTTCAGTATGTACATAAATATAAGACAATTAAAGCTAACGAAAAAACTTCTAGCTTTCCATTTTTATAATTGTATATTGTAAAGCAAAATATCTATCTGCACCTTTTCCTAACTCTGCAGAAACATGCTCAGTGCCAGATAATTCTGCAGTAGATGTGAGAAGGTGCAGATAGGTACTGTACCCTGAAGAGGACATTTGCCTGATGAAAGAACTAAATGTTTTCCTAATCCTGATATTGATCTTTTGTATGGCTTTTGAGAAATCATTTCTCTTTTCTCTAGGGACTCTGTTTTCCTGTATAGTGTCTTTTCAGGGCAGAGAAAGAAGATCTGTGTATAACAGCGCTGGAATCTTTTTGCACTGGAATGCTTACTGTATTGTGGCAGGAAACAATTGGTATCAGTTGATTTTTTAAAGATTGTTTGTCTTTTGACAGTGTTATTTCCTGCATACTGTGTTCTCTTTCCATTGTTCCATCTGTGAACTCTTCTCATTTGAAAACTCAGCACATTCAAGGAAAAAAAAATGTTAAAAAAAGGTTCAAAAAATTACTATCACCTTTTTTTAAATAGGGGAGAGAATAAGCCAATGCCTAGAGAAATTAATGGCTGTAAAGTATTCCATGCAAATAACCAGATATTGCCAGAAACAAAAGTTATACTTATCACAAGATCTTCTCTTAAGAAAATATTCCCAGCTTGCTTTGTCATGCTGACATTCTCATCGAACTTTCCTAGGAGAACAAAGGTTTGGTTTTGTTTAAACCTTCTCCTTGAATGGCAAAGGTATGCTTAAGGCACTAATCCAGCTGTATAACAATTGCAAGCTTTATAACCAATAGCACATGACAGAGCATGCTGAGAGATACACATCTTGGGTCTGTTCTAGGCATTAATCCAAGACTCTGCTGTAACTGCAAGAGAAATACAGAACCTGTAGTCTTTAGAAAACCCTTAGAAATCTTATATATAGCATATGTTAATGAGGAGTTGGCTAATCTTGATTGGGAGAGGGAGAGTGAAAGTAAAAAATCCCAATCCCTTTTGCAATACCCATTTAACATCCCATTGCCATAGTGGAAGTTCAGCCATGTTGAAAGAAGACTGAAAAAATAGCTTTTAAAACATCAGTTACAGTTATATGAAAAATGACATTTTGTTGGAGGAAAAAATTTGGGTACCATTCATGTGTTATATTTTCTTCTCCTTTTATTCAGATTGATTAAATGGTTTGTTCTGGTGAAAGCTAAGACCTGATGCAACTTCCAATGACTTTAATGGAAAGCTTGTGTTGATTTTGTTTGTAAAGGCTGTGTCCATATGGAGTCCAAAATGGGAATCTTTCTGTATTCTACTTGTTGGAAGTGTGATAGAATTTGCATTTTTCCACTGCACTCTGAGGAATTCCACACTAATACATTTAAAAGGAAGAAAACAGTGAATATGGAAAGATGGGGTTTAAAAAGTAGAGATTATTATGACTTTTTAAAATTCTTTTTTTGCTGTTGAAAACTGACAGATCTGTTAGAACCAAGACATTTTGTCAGGATGTAGCATTGTGATACACTTTTTATCAATAAGATATCTAGAATGCCAAACAAAAGAGAGGAGTTTATAAATTCAGTGCAGGATAGCCAATACGTGCTGCTTAGGACACTCATCTGGTTAGTGAGAAATGCACATTCTAACCTGACTCAGGCAAAGTAAGAACTGGACTCTTTTCTTGCAAATACTTCAGCCAACACCTCTAATAACTATTGCAGCTATTCCTCATTGTTTTGGACCATGAGTCTGACTGTCTTTTTCTTTTCAGGCTCAAATTTGTCCTGGTGCCTGACGCCTGGATCAGAGGTATCTGAAACATGAGATTTTTGCAGGAAGAAAACAAGACAGCTTTAGCACCTCCAGACACCGAAGGAGCGGATCAAAATTGGGACACCAATGACACATGCTTGTCAGCATACCTCTCTTGCCGTATCTGTTAAGATTCATTAAAATTTGGACCCAGTATAAGCCTTGGAAGAAATACACTTTACATAAGCTCAGTGGAGAACTTGCTAGAGTTTGGTTGTGTAATCTGCCAAGGATTCAGTCCACTCTGAGAACGCTTCAGCCCCCCTCAGCTTCTTTGCATTAACTGGATTGGGCCGTTCCTGCGGAGTTTGAGCAGGCTCCATGCTAGAGTTCAGAGGCCAAACAAAACTTTCCCTGGCATTTTCCTACTGCTGCCAAAGGTTGTTTTAAAAAAACCCAGACACTAAGATCAGGAATGCAGGCCAGAAGCAGAGTATAAAAATAATTTATAATCAGCAGAGCACACTCCACTGCAGAATTTGGAACTCAACATAAAGTTACTCAATGTTTGGCAAGGAAACAAATAACTGAAACCAATGACAAGCTGTGGTAATAGTCCACATAAAAGGTAATGGCTTTCTATGGCTACAACTTCTTACCTTGGCTCAGACTGAGGGGAAAGTGATGTGGGTAGCAGCACCACCAGCGGACAGTTTTTTAAATACATTTAATAAACTGCTATATGTATGCTGCTAAAATAATGGTAATTTACAAAATCTGCTATTCAAAGGCTAGAAAATAAAAGGTTGCCTTTGTGTCCCCCATCCACTCTATGTCATAGATCATGATGTATTCTTTTAATTACGTAAACACCCACTGTTTTTCTATAGGCCTCCATGGGAATGTACGGAACCAGAAACATTTCTGAGAGCTCGGTATGTGTGTTCACCCAGCCTTCACATCCTCACATCTTTAGCTGTTGCCTCCTACTGGATGTTGATCACTCAACAGCCAAAAGCTTTAATACAACAACCATTACTAGGTCTATTCACCAGCCTAGTTTGAAAGAGGCAGTTAAGAGAGAGAGATTCAAAGAAGTTGGATACAAAAATAGACTTGCTTACCCATAAACTCCATTTTTTTGGTTGTGTGCTTATAAAATTCTTTAGTATTTCATCAGAAGGGGAAAATGTGTATGATTTCATCTACACTGTGCAACTGTTCAGTTTTCTCTGTGCCAAGCTAAAACATGAGGAAAGATCTAAAGAGCTCAAATTGAATGAGATACTGTATTCATCTGTGTGACTTCTTTGTTAAGTAGACAACCTCTGTGATGATAAAAAGGTCAGTGCTGCACCATTATACCTACCGTATCCTTTAATCTTTTTTTTATTTATGTGTTTAAATCAGGCAAGAGAGAGCTATGTTAAACAGTTGTATTGATTTTTTTCCTTTTGATTCTATTAGTTTAGCTTCAGGGTCAGGTACATGTTTTGTGATATTCCCAGAATAACGTAATCCTGACACATCACTGCACATCTGTAATACTGTTTGGAAGACCAAATATATATATATAAAGCACAAGCTGTTTGAAAAATAACCTGTATTTACTGAATTCCAAATAGGTATTTGGATTACTTTGTCAAATTAAAGTACTGCTGTACTACTTATCTCCCTTTCCAGGTGCAAGCAGTAGTGTTCACTAATATTTTGCAGGATAAAAATGAAGAGTACAATGGATAGTATTTCTTGCAAAAGGAAAAATTATTTACAGCATAATGGCGTAGCACAAATCTTTTGAAAAGTAATATCAACTACTGTCTCTCATAGTGTGCTGCTGCTTCATAGTAGATAGTTCCATATTGCTGATATAGGGAAGTGAATTTTATGTAAATGCACTAATATAATGGGATTTCTTAATCCTGACTGGTGGAAGAAGCTTTTCAAGCATATTTGCTAAAGTCATAGTCAATGTCATTAGTCATAGTCAGTGACATTAGAAACAGCGTTTCTGTAAGAAAAGAAAATGAAAGATACAGTTTCCCTGCTATAAAAACTAGTCGCGCTATTTCTAGCTAATTCTGAAAACAAAATGTGGGACTTTACAGGACTTAATACATATCATAGATGTTGAACTAATTTGGTTTAGTCAATATATCCCCAGTATAAAATTGGTCTGAGCAGAATCCTTTCCTAGTTTATTCTATGTATGTGTTAAGATAAATAATTAAAAAAAAAACCTTGAAAGGAAAAAAAAAAAAGTAAGAAGTGTTAAGAATTTTTCTGGGTTATTAGTGTTTTGGTGAGAAAACCTGCATGGAATTGAAAAACAAAAAAAGTGCTTCTATGATCATTCAGTTTTAAAACCAGGTTTATCTGAGATTTTTGCTTTTTTGTGGTTTTATGCATCTTGCTTGAAGCGTTTCCCATAGTATCGGCATCTGTAATGTGTCTCCTCTGAGTATATTCTTTGGTGCCTAATATTATAGTTGCACCTACTTTTCAGGCTTTCCATCAGCTGCAACACCAGTATCAGTCTATCCATTCATTCAGCCATGTATTCTCACAAATGTTAGTTTTCTGTCAAATTTGGTTGGCGCTGGCTAGTGATTTCCACTGATATGAGTGGAGGGTTGATAGACTGTGAGGACAAAGCTTCATCGTCCCTGTAAGCATTCAAACCTCTCAGCAATGTTTTTACCCACGGTGTGATGTGACGGGAGCACACACTTCTGCCTCCTGGGAATGCAATGGCAGCAGGGGCTGCGGGTGGATGTGGGCATGGGGCGGGGGCTACAGTCTCCGCAAGCTCTGCCCTGCTTTGGCTTCTTGTTGATGGCATGTGGGGTCAGAAGCAAGCAAAAGAAATCAGTGCTGTGCTGGGAAATACGTAAGTTGTGAATGTTAGAGTGGGAGAATAATACAGATATCACATATATAATCTCCCAGGAATAAAACTCAAGTGATATGACAGGTTTCTAAGAGTAAATAAGAGGACAAGGGAGAAGTTTCAGAAGCATCAAAACAACCAGATAGGAGGCCCACATTTTCAAAAGAGTCAAATTTGACCTCTGTATTTGTATTCATATGGACACTTAAATGATGTTCCAGAGTGAGGTAACCCTTGGATAAGGTGCTGGGATATCGAAGTATACATACTGTAAAAAAATGGGGAATCCTGGTTTTAAAGCAGAGCTTGGTATGTGCAGCAAAGGTTATATGTACATGATTTTGAAAATTCAGCTGTGTAGTGAAATAGCCTACAGATTCATGACATAAATAGGGAAACTATACTGCTTTCACACACACGTAAGTCATCTTTGCCTTCTATTTTTAAAATGTTAACAAGTTTAGTTTAAAATCATTCCGACGTGTCATTCTAACCAGTTGCAGCCAATCTGATTAGGTACAGCAGATATTTTCCTGGCAAAATCATATCAAGCAAGTTTGCCAGTAGGTAGTTTCTACAAATGTCTTGAAACTCTCAGTTTCTGGAAAACGTAGGCAGCTCTCCCTGAAACATCAGTGAAGGGCACTGTTTCAGCAAACAAGTTGCATTCATAAGGGACCAGGGGGTCTGTCTATGCTTCTGGTATTTTTTATGTTGGTTTGCATATATATATACACTCCTTTTTTTATCCTGACATTTTTGCATGATGGCTCATTGTTTTTAAGCTTGTTCACTTAGAAGGTGAACAATCCAGAAGCGTGGAACAGCAGGACATGCCAAGATATAAATGAATAGAGCGTGGTTTTACATGAAAGGGCTTTTGCCAGGTTTCCTACTGAAGTGTGCAAATTTAAAGCTGTGGATCAACGCCCTGCTCTCTGCCCACTCACTGTTGGGTCACAACATAGTGACAGTGACAAACTCCTGAGCGTCCAAGCCCACTTAAAAATGGAGGCACTCAGCAATAAAGGACAATGCCTTCAACAGCCAAGAGCTACCAAGGACTTTTGAAGACTAATGACCAATATGGAATATCACTTTACATACATACTATACATCCTAATGCTGTGCTGCGCAGAATTGACRAAACTGCCTCTGGTACAGGGAGTGATGTAACATTAGTTTGGCACTCTCCTATAGCTTGTGTACAGTTATTCCCGGCAAGATTAACTTGTGTGAGCTCCTCAGCTGGAATTAACTTGCTCACAACTGGCTTTAGCTCTCCAAGATATTGTGCACATATATCTGGTATTGGAAAGCTCATAGCAGCTGGCATTGCATCGGCAGTTTCCTCAGCAATATCAAAAAATTCAAGCTGCATGATGCAATTACCAGAAGCAGTGGGAGAATATTTTATTTCTTCAGTCTCATGCTCTTTTACGGTCTTTTAGCCAGTGGCTCACTGTTATGTCATTCACTTCATGAAGGACAACACTCTGTTTGTTAAATGGATGGCTTACTTTTAAGTTTTCTTCCAGGATAAAATTCCATAGCTGCAAAATCTCTAACCATCTGACTGATAGTCTGTTTTTCCAGTGCCCAGACTAAATGCAGAAGGGGGCCGATGGTTGTAGAGCTGCTTTAAGATGAGTCACTACTACTTTGCTTATTCTTTAATAGTTTTGCCCAAATTTCAGGTTTTCTCTGCTGCTCAGTAACAGATTCTTGCCTAGTTTTCCTGATGTTCTTAATTTTAAATCTCTTCCAGCATTACAGCTCTCCAGATTTTTACTTGTTACCATATGTTGATTTTTTTACCCAAATATTATTCTTCTGTTTTCTAAACTGAATCTCATTGCAATATTCTGCCTGTGTTTCTAATCTTCCCGTGACCCCTTGTATTATTTCTCCATTTTCAGCACTGTGCTCAGCTCCTCCTAGTTTAATAGATCTGCAGATTTCATTAATGTACCATTTACTCCCTCTTCTAGCTCATTATTGAAGCTATTAAATGAGATCAGAAGTAATACTAATCTTTGTGTACTGCACTAAATGCCTCCCTTCAAAGTTATTGTTTATCATTACCCTTCATTGTTTGTCATCACCCTTCATTTCAGTCAGCATGATAGTTCATTTCCAGTTTGATTTAAGTTTGGGAACAGAATTTTGACACATTGGAGATGGGAGAAGAAAGGCTAATCAACAATCCAGCAGAGGCTTCTAATTAAGGCTCAATTTAGAGGATCAAAGGTAGGAGTCCTCTACTGGAGCCACAGTGTAAGGTGGAAACTGTCTCCCTAACTTAATTAAGAACACCTTAAGCTCAGTGCTAAAATATCCTGAAGAAAACAGTATACTGCTAAAATTCAGACACGTGACAGTATAGCTTCTGCTCTCTATTCATTAATTTTGTATTACTATTAAAAAATCAAGTTTGCCTGGCAGACTTCAAAGTGTTTTAGTAAATTTGTTTTCTCAATAGCTGTTCCATTATGTTGCCAGGGAGGGAAGCTAAATTTATGAGTAGCAATTTCAAAGGCAACTCACAGAATATGTGAACTTCTATCTTTGGCTGTTTCAGAGACATACAGTCTTGCTTCCAAAGCATCTATATCCTTCTTCTGTTCCTGCACAGTGTAAAATTTCAGGAAAGAGATTTTCATTTTCACAACCCCTTCAAAGTTTAATTTCTAAATTCTGTAGTAAATACTATTAAACATATTTGTAATATGTCATTAGGAAACATCGGTTCAGTCAGGAAAAACTCATTTTGACAAGATACAATTCCTCTGATAATAATTAATCCCACATGGCTTAAGGGCCCAACACCAAAGCCAATTCATCCTTTACCTTAATATAATACCTAGCATTTTATAAAGTTAGGTTGCTAACCCTTAGCATCAGGGCCAATTACTCTTGGTCTTTATTGACTTGCCAAAAATGTCTTTATCTAAATACATTTGGATATCCAAGAACTGCTTGATTTTTCCTAGGAATACTTGGCTTGAGCTCATTTAGTTATGTATAGTCTGTGTCAGCGCAAATGTAAAAACCCTCAACCTAGTCTGGAAAAAAATTGCCTCTAGGTAGAACTGAGATCTCTTACAGTTTTGTACTTACATGTGTTGAACAAAACAATGGGACAGTGAAATACTGAAATTCAGGTTGGGGTCAGGTTATTTGTTAGATGTAGGGAAAATTATCAGAGTAAGAAGGCGGGTGCATCCCAAGGGCCATGACCTGCAGTGGGTCTAATGGAAGTATAATTGCAAGTCCCACTACTGCAACAAGGAGTGGGTTCATGAGTCCAGAAATACAACCAGACATGGGGTCACAAATCTAGAAATTGGGTTGCCAGAAGAGTTCGAGATTAGCTGCTATAAACTCAGCTTCTCTGAATTTTGAAGCTCTGCATCTTTTCAGTATCTGCCTACTTATCTGACATAGCCTGTTATCTCATTACTGTGAATCTGCCTTAACCTCTGAGGCAAATTTTGTTCACTCTTCCCCAGACTGCTTATGGAATATTTTCCTCCCACTCAATCTCTCCTAAAACCCATCTCTGTCTCTGTTGATTCCTGCTAGGGAATCAGCAGTGACACTTTTTAGCCTTGTTTTTATGGTTAAGCATTTTTATAAAACTTTTTATTAGGTTTTTATTGCTACTATCTCCTGTCTGCCCCTCTCCCCCTATTATTGAGTTACATATTTATTATATCTCTTGTGAAATTGGATTGTATGATTTTCTGGGAAAGGATTTAATGTCACTTACATTTTCAAAGGTACCTACCAATAACGTTTAATGATGTAAAAAATATGCATTATTACTCTGGTTCATTAATACCTATTAATCATGATTTAAGGTGTCCCTGATGAGTTTTACTGTTAACTGTCCAATGCTTACCTTCTTGCAAATGAAAGCCTGAGGAGGCTGCTTCAATCAGAGAACATTAACTAGTTCATTGCATCAATTTTTCATTATCTGTGTAAAACACRTAAAGGCTATGTATGTTTGCCTAGACCATGTGTCAGCATGTGTTTTGGGAACTAGTTGGTATGTTGTGCCTCATTTCCCCCTTTGTTCCTTTGTATTCAAGGGTCTTTTACCTTTCCTTTGAAAGACACTTGAGGAAATGCATGCCTGCTGTGAAAGCCTGATTTATTTTGCATTGCATCTGCACTGTCTGGTTCTGCAATGTGCACTTTGGAATTAAATCAGCTTTTCTGCATCTCTACAAAGGATTTTTTTTCCTAAGAAGTTGACTCTTTCATTGTGTGTATTTCTGGCAAAAGTATGTGCATTAACTGTATTAGTGGCTTTTTCTGTATATGTTAAGGTTTGTCTTATTTTTGTTATCAAAGAAAATATCACGTATGTGTATAACACTTTGCAGGAGCAGGTCCTCACCCAGAAAGGTTTCAAAATCAAAAAAGTGCAAGAAAAGTAAACAAGAAGAAAAAATAGTAGTGATCATACGTTGTTGTCTAGCAGTCCAGTAAGTGCAGACACTGACCTTGGCAAAAGCCGTGTGAATATAGTGTTATAATAAATGGGGAAAAAAACTCCTGCAAGTCCAAAAAAAAAAAAAAAAAAAATCGCAGTAGTGCCATCTAGTGTGCCAGGTGTTGCAGTTTTCTGGGAAGGGACAGTCAACTACTTTCAGCCCGTCCCACTTGTTACAGTCATACCCTGACTTGTCCTCCTGCTGCTGCTCCCTTCTCAGCCTGCTGACAGGCGAGCAGTAACAGCATTGACAGAAGGTAGAGGAAGAGACCTGAGGGCTGTTTTGCAGATGCTGATTCTGGCACACGTGCCATAAGGTTGTCATTGCTGCTCTAGAAAAAATGAACATCCATGGGATTTTAAAGAAGAAGAAAGACAGCTGTTCTGTCTGTACTCCCATACAAAACTTCCTCTTCTACTCATTGGTTTCTACTGCTAAACATGTAATGGCTAAAACATCCTTTCTCACCTGCTGCAGGCCAGTTGTTTTGGTGTTGGGGGAGAAAAAATACAAATTTGATACCAGAAAAGAAGAGGTGTTGCTGGTTTTTGAAGCTTACTGAAAGGGGTGGAAATGACTTTTTGCCTGGTGGCTAAAGGATTTATGTTGAGTAGAGGGTCCACAAAGTCCTTTGGCTGGGAGGTGGGAGGTGAGAGGGAAGTGAAGGGGAACAGGGATCTGTTCTGTGTACTAATGCTCTGTACTAGGTGGAGCCCTTTTACCACCATGACCACCCTAGGCTTTTCCACTGCTGCCTTTTCCACTTTCACTATTAGCTGACTGAACCTCTCTGCTTTAATCCTGAGATATGCAAAGTGCACGGCTTGCCCTTCAGTGTGTGAAGCTGCACAGGGTTTATTTTTGTCTTCAGTATAGAATCTGCTTGTAACAAGTGGAAGAGTAATCGAGCCAGAAACCTATGTCTGCAAATGAAGCCCACATCTCCATAGCATCGCATAATGCTGTGTATTCGCCTGTCCTCTGCAGCCAGTGCCAGAGGATATTGCTTTTCCAGTTGGATTTGCTTGGGGTGCAGCTACAGCAGCATATCAAATTGAAGGTGTCAATTTTTAGCTGCCAAAGAGTTAAGGAAGTTTTAAGTGAACAAAAAGTCTGGATCCAGGAAGGAGAGTGTTTGATCTTTGCCTCATCACGTAGATGCTACATCTGATGCAAATCCATGTAGCGCTTCTGTTTAAACACTTCTGGCCCGAGCAGAAAGAAGAGGGTAAAAGATGTTTCAAATTGCAGAAATATGGCTAGGTAATAGAAATAGAGGAGGAACCGTTCACTAGCTATTGGCAGGGGGCAGGGAGCAGAAATAAGTAATTTTCCCACCAGTTCTTGAGTATTTCCTTTCTCTAGAGCTAATTTAAGTAGATTACTATCAACTGTTCCAAAACTGGATGGGAGAACTACCTCATCAGACATTGGTACTCACAGGGGGTCCTCAGTTAGGAATTAATCTCCAAAGAATATGAAAAACAGTGAACTGAGAGGTTAACAGTTGGACTTGTGGAGGCCCTTCCCCAGGGACATGTGTCATGTTCCCAACTGAATGGAGGCACTGATAAAGTGATTTGCCCAGCATGATATGAAAATATGTGGCAGAGTAGGGAATGCAAACCCATAAGGTACAGGGACACCTACAGCCATAACCCCCCCAACCTTTATCCCTTCATAAATGTGTGTTTAGAGACCTTTAAAATACATATAGATCGGATTTTGTCATATTATACCCTGCAGCATACAGGCACTTAGCTCCCATTGATTTCAGTACCTAAATGGGAGTTGTAGATCTAAAATTGTCTTTGAGGATGTAGCCTTTAGTTCTCGGTTATTGCTGAAAGTGAGAGTACTTGCCCATGCTTGCTACCTTTTAACGAGCTCAGTTAGCTTCACCTAATAGACTGAACAGCTTGCTGTTCCTGGGGAATCAATATTCTGGGCCAGATTCTAACTCAAGTCCTGCAATGCGCATAGCTCTACTAACTGATTTTTAAAATGTGAATTGTGTGTGCACATAGAATGACATTATAATTTCCTGCCTTTTGAGTGGCTAGATGTGCAACTTTAATGTTCTCTTAATGTATTTTTAATGAGCTTTCCTAAGGCTTCTGAGTGGGAGAAACGTAAAAAAAAAAAATCTATAATGTGGTCTAGACACTACTCAAATGACCCTTTTCCCACAGAAGTAAGAAACTCAACAGGGAATTCCTCCTCCTGAAAGCTTTGGAAGCTGTGCAGCTTCTGACTTAGAGGCAGCACGATTGAAGCAGTAGTTCTTGTAGAGTCCAAACTCAGTTGCTGCACATATCACAAGATACACACTGGATGAGGCAAGGGCTGACAGGCTACTTTATTTTTTACTGTCAGCTATGTATTTATGCACAGTACAACCTTCTCCACTCTGTATATTTCAAAGTGCTAAAAAATCATACCAATTGTACGCTGCATGCTCAAAGTGCAGATTTCAAAGGTTCATGACTCAGTCAAATCAAAATCAATTTGCACCAGAACACTCAAAAGCACTTCTTCGTACTGAGGGCCATTTCTATGCTAAATTTCAACTCTCTGCTTGATTTTTTTTTTTTTTTTTTTTTTTTGAGAGAGAGAGAGAGAGAGGGGGGGAAAAGTTGCAGAAAATTCTCGTAATGGCAAAAGTGGTTTTCTTCACTTCTTTCATATGCCAAATAGTTGAACTGCATTAATTCAAAGAAAATTTCACTTTTTGGGCAGAGACCAGTCCAAGAAAATTTCACTCCAAAAGGTGAAAGCACAACTGAATTAGAAGAAAAGCTAACTGGGAAAAGTACATGAAATACTCTGATCAGTAAAATTCCTGCTTCAGTAGCTTCACTTAAAAAGAAAAACATTCTATCTTACTCCATTGTAATAATTGCAGAGAATGGGAGACATGCATCACGTTTCATGATAATCTATATTAATCATTTGATGACATGTTATGTGATGATTTGGTAGCTAAGTCTCACCTATGTGTTTGAAACGTAAAATCAGTTCCTCATCACTGTTCTTTTCTGGCCCTTAAGCTTGCTAAAACTCAGGGTATGTCTACACCGTGAACTGCTGTGTAGCATGGAGGTTTCTGAGCAAGCTTAGAGGTGCAAGCTCAGTTCACTGAAGCAGAGCAGAGCTCTGTGCAGACTAATCGTGGCTCAGCAGGATACATCAGTGTATGTATGTGGAGCTTTCTGTTGCCTTGGCTAGATTGCTTCCTACACTTTATTTAGCTAGGTCAGATACTCTGCACTGTACAGAGAGGCTCTTCGAACAGCATGAGGAATGCTTGAAAGTGGGTCTGTTTGCCACAGCCC
Source organism: Phoebastria nigripes (assembly GCA_035582835.1). Lineage (NCBI taxonomy): Eukaryota > Metazoa > Chordata > Aves > Procellariiformes > Diomedeidae > Phoebastria > Phoebastria nigripes. The sequence goes on from JAYKAV010002828.1 coordinate 193,148, forward strand.
CAGTCAGGGCTTTATAGTGGCTAATGACCACTGGAGTAGTAGTCATCCTCTGCTGAAAATCAAATGCTTCTCCCCCTCCCTCCCACCTCCTTTGCTGGAGGAAGGCAGACAAAAAAGAAATCGTTCAGCATCTGCTCTAGCTGCTGATTCTTAAATGAAGGTGTGTTAGCTGCCCATTATGGCAGCTTTTGACTTCCCTTCACTCCCACCGTAGTGAAAAAGGAGCTGTATCATATTGTTATGGTGCAGGAAGCCTGCTCTTAAAGGCTTCTAAATTCTAGGTACCACCAAAGAATTACTGTTATTTGTTATTTCCTGCACTCCTCTAAAATGAATGTTTGTTTCAGCAGGCATATTTGAAATCAGAAGCAGGATATAGAAAACTTTTAGTACTGCGTTTTTCGGAGGAGTATACAGACAGAGCACAAAGTCTGTGATAAAATCTGAGATTAAGAGAAACTCAAATTGTCTGGATCTAAAATTTGACCTACTTTGAATGTTGTCCCACATAAGAGTTTAATTTTCTGACCAACCAGATGTAGATGTATTGGTGTTCGTGTGCTGTGATAAAATTCTGTAAAGAACATGAAACGTGACAATGATCTTTGAAAAGCTAGGTTATAGAAGTGATATTACAAATTTTAGTAATGCTTTAAATTAAGTGTCTTCAATATGCTTAACCTTGCATTAAACTTAGATTTAATAAGACAGATGTGTATTAAGTACTGAATATACTTAAGGGAGCAATCTTGCGTTGGCAGGGGATGGACTCAGTGACCTCCTAATAGTTCTCCTCCATCTCTAATTTCTATGATACTAATTGATTATTAAAACACTTTTATTGAGGATTGATATGTAGCTATTATATCGTTATAAATCTTACAACCCAACTGATATTTAATTTATACATGATTTTAACACACAATGTCATTTTAGTTTTTAAAGAGTAACCCTGGAACAGTGCGTTCACTGGGGCTCTGAAACATCTTGCTGGTAAATGAGGTTGGCCATTTAGGGGTTATTTGGAATTTTATGATAAAATCACGCTTTGCAGGGGTGTAAGTTTACAAAGCTCTCCACATTAAAAATGAAACGTTTGCCTCAGTTACAGCATTGCTCTGGAAAGACAAAGAAGCTTGTCATGAAGAAAGGTGCATTTATTTGGTTTAAATACTATGTGATGTTAGTACTGTGTAATCTCAAACAACAGTTAAATTTTGAGTATTTTAGAGGTAATCTGTCTATCTCAATTTTGGATTGCAAAGAAATTTCCCAAAACCAGGAAAGTGAAGAAAATGGTGCAGGGATTTTGAGCATTCAAAATTCATTTCTGTGAACATTTGGCTAAGCAAAAAGCAGAAGTTTTGCAGAGCTGTGTTATTAACTCAGCTTGTATATGCCTAGGGCCATGGCTCATAACGGCATTCCTTTCTTTTTAACAGACTGTCAGGATTTTCAAAGGACATCCAGAAAGCCATAAGTGCCTATTCGTTGAACGTATTTCTCATACCCTAAAGGCTTTCTTTGATATGGACTGATCTTTCACATTTGTGGATGGAAGTTGCACTAGACAATGCCCTTTGTGAAAACCTGTAATATCTCAAGAGTTGCAAACATCTGATTTTTGGCYAAGGAAGTATGAAGAGTGTTAGAACTCTGAGTGCTTTTTAAAACAGGATTTTCAAATAATTAGCAGCAAGCAAAAATATGAATAAATGCAAAACCTAATGCAAATATATACTAATGCTTGGAAGTTCCTAGTTACTTTAAATGATATATGGAGGGGGGAGGGAATACTGCTCATTTTGCTCATAGGATTTTGAGGGGTTTGTGCCTACTTTGTGATAAATATTTACATTCAACATATCTCTTTTGATGTCAAAAGTATAACGACCAAGTTTTGTTTTTCAAGCAGAAGGCTGGAATGCAGATGGAAAGGGCCCTAATGTCTGGGACACATTCACCCATCAGGGAGGAGATCGAGTTTTCAAGAACCAGACTGGTGATGTAGCTTGTGGCAGCTACACTCTGTGGGAGGAAGATTTGAAATGTATCAAACAGCTTGGATTGACTCATTATCGCTTTTCTCTTTCCTGGTCACGTCTGTTACCTGATGGGACGACAGGTTTCATCAACCAGAAAGGCAATTGTTTCTTAAAAATAGAAGGTTGCAGCTTTAATTCAAGGTTATTGCTGCAGTCTGGCATAATTAATCCAGTATGCTATTCTGCAGTGTAGCTTTGAAATTGCAACTTTTTTCAGAGTAATTATGGGATGATTTTTTTATAGGTTTGCAACAACTTACTAATTAATATTCCAGATCCCCTTGGATAGCACAATCTTTTGGGATAGGATTAGTATTATGTTTCCTATGTATCTTTTTGCTTACTCCAGTTTTTTTAATTGTAACTCTAAATCATTTTGCTTCATCAGAATGTTTATACTTACAGGGATCCTAGCCATGAGGATATTTTTGGAAGGCTTACAATAGACAAGTATCTTATTTGGCAAATGCATTTAGATAGTCTATCTGTATACTCTGATGTGCTGAACTTCACATCAACTATTTTACACTAAGAGGGACATACTTTCCCCAGATATTTTCTTTAGCAAATTAGAGAGGATTCTTCAGACTCAGCTAGGAACTGTGCTTAGTTCTCTGACAAACAAAAGACAGTCCCTGCTCTGAAGAGAAGAGTTTTCACAATCTCAGCAGACAGTGTAAAAGTGAAAAGGGATACAGCACATAAACAAGCTGGTCAGATTGCTAGAAGTCATATATAAAATTTGYTAGACTTCTGATTTGTTTATTTTAATTCCATTGGTATGGACTGGGGGAAAGATGAAGGTGACTTACTCGGAAAAGATAGGAAATGGCAGCTTTGCCTGCAGAACATAGGGAATGGAAGAAAGAAGAAATAAAGAGAATTGTGAAGAATAAAAGCAGCTGAAGTGAACCAGAAAGGATGGGACAATCAAAGTAGTTGGTTGAGGTCTCTTATATGCTGGGAGGATAATGTTCCAAGGAGAAAAAAGCAAAGTAGATTTGGATGAACCTCTGAATCTCAATTCTGTCTCCTACTCTTCTGAATCTCAGTTCTACCAAGAAGATATATATCTTTGTACTTCTGGGGCAGTGTTTGCCTTGGCAATTCTTTTCTTCCACTGGTTTGAAGATTGCAAAGATGGAAGGCTACAAAGGGAAAGGATTTCTTAGAAAATGCTCTTCAGGTTATCCTGATCTGTACTAGGAAGATACCAGCAGAAGCAGTATTTTTCTGCAGAATTTTGGTCATGTAGAGTTTGGCTGTTCAATAGGCAGCAGCCTGTCCTCTGCATCCTGCAGATTACGGTTTTCACCAGAGAGTGGAGGAGCCTTTGTTTCAAGAATTCAGAAAGAGCGGGGGCTGGTGAATCTGCTGTAAACAGACCAACCAGCCATTTTCCCCTGCAGAGCATGACTGCAAAAACTGTGCCAGCATCCCGGAGAGGCTTGAATGGAAGCCTTTCCTTTGCCACCAAAATTTACAATATGCGGCCCACTTTCACTGGCACAGCTTGCCCTTCCCTAGGAATGCTTTTTGTGGCATGTTGAATTTAAATTTGGCTGAGTCCTTGTGGTTTCTTTCCTGTGCTGATATTCCTTCAACTGGGGCTGCAGGCACTGTACAACCCCACAGAGCTGCCTACTGAACAGGCTTTGTTACTTAGACGTCAGAGTGGGAGATATAGCAAGCAGACATTCTGAATGCACTTCGTAAGGAAAGCTAACATTTTGACAAAACTCAGCTGTAATTTCAGAAAATGTCCACTTGATCCCCAGTATAAGCAGTTGCCTGATTAATATTATGAACTTTACGTTTAGCGAAAGGGCATTGGAGGAACTCCAAGTAGGCCAGCTTTCATTAGGCAGGAGTTCACTTCTCTTGTGCAGTGATCTGTTGAAGCAATTGTAACTGCATAGCATGGAAAGGCCATCATCTTCTATACAAACATTTTTACAAAGAGCATGTGAAGAATTAGAAAGCTTAGAGCAATGTCCTTTCAAATAAAATCATTCACACCAACTGATTCACTACCAATTTCACACCTAACACGTAGGACATTTGAAAACCTTTAGAACCATTCTGTTTCTAACTCGGTGGGGGTAGGGTCTTTTAAAGCAGCAATGTTGTAGGTGTATTGTTCCTAAGACGTGTCAGGTTTTAGGTTAAAACTTACACCAAGCTTGTTTTTAAAGTATTTTTGTACAACTATTTTTACCCTAAAATGTGCCCTGAGCAGAACAAGCTAGCTGGTAAACACTAGGTGTCGGTGTGGAGGGAGACAGAAGGAATAGACATGGGGGTATTTAGTCTGGGAGAGTTTGATGTAATGCCTCACTTCAGCATGAAGGTAGGGAATCAGGATGGGGAGAGAAGGCGACAGAAAGGAGAAAAGAACAATCCTTCACTTTCCAGTGACAAAATGCTCCTTAATGTCTGTAATCCCAAAATTTTGGGGTATCTCCACAAAACCCTTATATACACACTTTCTCAGAAGAACGTTTTCTTCTGTATTTCTGCTTCTAGCTGACCCATGGATACAGCCGTAGAAACTAAATCAGGCTACTCTGGAAGGTATGAGACAATCTGGACATTTGACCTGACATTTACATTTTTCAGGGATGCAGTTCTATTTCTCTTCATTTCCTAATACAAAGCATAAATCTTTTCCAATATTGGTGTTTAATTGAGATGTAAAAAATGAATGATAGCTGGTTACACTTAAATGTTATAAATTGTACTAAGTAATTTATAATCTGAAAATTAGAATGGGAAATCTAGTGTCTTCTAGGCAAGCATTACTCTCAATATGGTAGAACAGGATCTTGTACCAGCAAAGGATTTCTTTTTTCCCAGTTTAAGCTTATGTAGTAAACCTTGCAGTCCCACCAGCAAACAGTTAACACACACCCAGTCCCACTGAAGTCAAATAGGTCCCTGTTCAAAAGTAACAGTAACAAACTGTATTTGCTCCTAATTGCTCTTGCAAATTGCAAGAAATTTCTTTTCAAAATTTAAAATTCTGGTATATTCCTTCCTCTTTTATGTGGGTGCATTCTCAGGCACAGGCACGTATCTCCTCAGAATTTAATGTGTTTTTCTGGTGCTGCATTCAGAAGAAAAAGCAAACTGTGAGATTTATTGTGAATTACTTTGTAAACAAACTTATTGAGTCTTGCTGTGCTAAAGGATGTGTATGCACCTGTTTGTTTACGAGAAGGCACTATCTAAATGTGGGGTTCATAATTGATTGCTGCAGTAAATGTTGTCTTAAAAAATCCATTCAGTGGAAATCCTTATGATCAGTCATTTGAAGTTAGGATAATTTGAAGTCTAATACTGTCCTTTTAAGAAGAAAGTAGTATGGGGTTCTGTGTTGGCATTTTTAAATATCAATACACAGCAAGCTGAACCTCAAAATACCAGGGAAGTTATAGTACAATATAGTATAGACATATTTACTAATGAACAAGTTTCCTGCTTTGGGTTAAACAAAATCTCTGGTTCAGAAACTGTTAAGAATAATAATTTAAACCATACATAACTTCCTAAGCATACATTTTGTTAACCTTTGCAACTTAGTCTTCCTCCTCCTCCTCCTCTCTACTGTGTTCTCAACTTCTTTAGACCTTTCTCTGTGCTGGGTTTCAATACAGCAAGGCCTTGGGATAGACATTTCATAAGCACCTACAAACACCTATCCTATATTAGGATATGTGGTCGTCTAAGACCCATGCCATTTTTATGAATTTTAGGTTTCTAAGGTTCTTAAACACATTGGTATATTTAGCCCAAGTCTCTGAAGAAAAGGCTGACTGATTTCTACATTCCACCAGCATGATGGAGACCTATTCCTGGCTGGAGCCTCTTAGCTTAACAAGTAATAATTCAAGGCCACTGTTGGCCTTTTCCAATTACCGCACTAAACCAGATAGTTCAAGTAAAAGAGCGAGCTAATTGATACTCTTTGAACCAGAGCTTATGACGTGTTTTGCAATATCTAGTGTTTTCAGAAGGCTTAAAAGCAATGTAGTTGTGTTTGGATGTAAGCAAAATTAAAAATGCCTATATAAGAGCTTAAGGTATCCTGATATTTAAACTTACCATGACCTCTCAGCAGCATAAAAATAGTCCTTTAGGAAGCATGTCAGCCACTGCTAAATCTGAACAGAAGGTGAATACCTTTTAAGCCTCTAGAAATACATCCCCAGTACTGGCCAGCTTTAACAACACATCCAGGAAATTAAAGTTGATCTCTGTCTTATCAAGGGGGGACAAGAAAGGTTGGAAGTCATGAGCTTTTAGAGAGGTGAGCTAATTCCTTCTTGCAGTTAGAGGGACTGAGTAGTCTGCAGCAGTGGCAGTGTAAAAGGAAGAGAGTTGGTTTCTTGGATAAACTATTGCCAAGCCATTCAAGTTGGTGGCTAAAGAGACCAGTGCCCTAAACTCCATCTAAAATCTATTAGAGCCCAATGAAAAGCCTTAAATGTCATATAGATCTGGTAAGACACCCCAGCTAATGAGGGAACCACTGAATTCACACCATTGCAAAATATTGAAGGCATTGACAGTATCTTCTTTGTCTTGATGCTGGCACAGACAGTGATGGAGAATGGAACAGTCTAGAGAAAACAGCTCACTCAGCTAACCAAGTTCAAATCATAAAAGATCAGCTTAGTTACCTTGCTGAGTGTGGCACTAAACTTTTTAAAAGACACAGTTCTCAAGGAGAGAAATGCTTTCATTAGAGCAAATCTATGCGTCAGGCTCTCAAGTGTCAGGATTTTTCCAACGTGCTTTCGTCTTGTACATGCAGCCAGGCTGCCATTCAGGCATTTAAATGAAAGGACTATATTTTCATGTGACCAGCACCCATCAGAATTATGTTTCTCCTGGGGAGTTGCTGTCCACTGATCTATTTTGAAAATTTGCATCCTCATTTGATATTATGTGCCTGGTTGGAAGGTTTTGTGTGCTGAGCATTTTTGCCAGCTCTGGGGTCTTGTAACAGTAGTCAGCATGCAGTTGAGAGACAATATTTGCATCTCTTAACAGACAAAATGTGCAGTGAGGTTTCTTCGTGTGTTAAAATGAAATAAAGTTAAGTTAACCCTTTTTTGTTTCTTTTAATATTTTCAGGAGTCAATTATTACAGCAAAATCATTAATAACCTGGGAAATGACATCCTGCTCACTGTATCACTTTGGCTTACCTCAGTCCTTAGAAGATGAAGGTGGCTGGAGATCTGAAAAGATCATTGAGACCTTTGATATTCATGCAAAGTATTGCTTTAGAACATTTGGAGACTGAGTGATCGCTGTTAATGAGCCCTATGTTGTTACTGTAGGTGGCTGTGAAAAAGGAATAGCCCCAGCATTGGTACCAGAGCTTACAAGGCAGCTTATAATGTGATAAAAGCTCCTGCTAAAGCCTGACACAGCTGTGATAAGATATTTGGAGAAAACAATGTGGACTTGGGTCCATAGCTCTGAACTCAGATTGGTAGAACCTCTACGAATTCTGTAGCAGATCAAAAAGCAACTAAAAGGTACCTGTCCTGTACCTTAGATGGGTTTGTTGGGAAGTATTTACTGATGGTGAATATCCAGCCATCATGAAGTCCTGGATTTATGCAATGCATTCAAAGCACAGTTACTTATCATCAAGGCTTCTGGAATTCACTAAAGAGGAAAAAATGATGGTCATGGGTATTGCTGACTTCTTTGTCCTGAACTGTTAAACTTAAGACCAAGAAAATACAGACAAGAGGCTAAGTGTTTCAATGGACTGTGAAGCTGAGCAAATAATGGATCCTTCTTGGCCTTTTGCAACTAGGAGTTCATGCCTGGCTGTAGTACCATGGGGTTTGCATTGAATTCTGTGTTATATCAAGGAATGACCTAGGGTTCACAGGACCATTTTACCACTATTAGCTGGCCAATGAGGGGATCTGAGAACCCARTGAATAATACTGGTGATTTGTTTTTATTTTTGAGGAGCCCATCTGGATGGCATAAGACATTGTACAAGATATAAATAAACAAGTCACCTTGGGATTCTTAATTTAATTTTTGCATGCTGGCTATAAAGAGTAGAAGCCTTAGTATTTTCCTATAGCCTTTGTACTTGATAGCTATTTTACAGTTTGAAATGACACACCAGTGTTATATCATCTTTTGAACTCCAGAAATGATCTTTCTGATGCCAGCAGTAAGGCTTTCCTGGCATGCATCTACTCCTGGCAATGGGACGTGCGGTGACTGCCAGTACCAAGGGGTTAAGGAGCAGTGACAATAAGCAGATGCTAATGCAGGAAAGATATTTTAGTCTTCTCATTAAAATAAGTCATTTCACTGTCTTCATGGATATTTGCACAGTTTTGCTTTTCCATTGTTAGTCATAAAAGGTCAGCTCATGGAAAATTAAGTTAATAGGGTCAGTGCAATTTGATGAAAACTAGTTTTAGTTTGTAGCTTAGAAAAGATAGAGGGTAATACATCTGATTTTATGGGCTTTCTTACATCTGTTCTGAATAAAACTTCTGCTCTCTTGTTCTAGGATACATATAATAACCCTATAATTTACATCACTGAGAATGGGTTTTCCCAAAGTGACCCTGCTCTACTTGATGACGGTCAACGATGGGAGTATTTCAGACTGATTTTACAGGAAATTTTAAAAGGTACCATTTAAAATGATGAAAGATCAATTGTGCAAACTTAATATAGTTTTACTTTGTGCTTATTTGCATTCAGAAATGACCAATGATTCTTGAAGCTAACTCATGTAAATTGGAGTAAAGTGATGTGATTAGAAGAAAAAAAAAAAGTTTAGCTGAAAGGAAAGCAAGTAGTTTCAATCCAGCTCCCCCCATCCTCGGGTGGAAACAGATGAAAAGGTCCTCCATAAATACATTATTTCTAAACTCAGTTTTGTAGGGCCATTGTTCTTTGTCGAGCAAAGCAACCACATTGATCTTCAAAAGTGCTCATCGTTCATACTTCTCATTGTGAAGGATGTAAAGTTGAGTGCACCTGAAAACCTGACCATTGCATCTCATAATATCCTTACAGAATACAACCTCCAATACACAATGAGGTCCATGTAATAATTCATTCCTGTACAGGGCCATTAATTCATTATAGCTCAGCTTCTGCCTTTATGTCAGGATGGCGAAAAGCACTAGTGAAGCTCTTTTTTCTCAGAAGATGCTTTACCATTAGTTTTGATAGAAACAAAGTTGGTCCAATTTCCAATCTTCTGGAAATTCGTTCCCTACCTTCCTTCTGTTGGTAGTATTCTCTGAGGTAATTTACAGGGAGTAGATCTTCTCGTTATGTATCAAGTGAACTGTGTTTTAAAATGCCAGTTCATTTAGATAATAGCTAGTCTCCCTGTTATATTTGTCCAAAGTGATCACAATCATGAATGTCATATCATAGTTTAAACATTTTTTTCTTCCATCTTCGTGCTTCTTTTTTACTTCTGCTGTGTTTATATTCTTTATTTATCCTTACTTTCATTAAAATGTTCCTTTAAAAGCTACCTTTCTATCTATCTACTTCCTTTTCATTTGAAGTTGCAATTTAGACTTGTCATCCATGCCAGTTAACTTTTTTCCTGCAAGTAGAAGATGCAAAGGACCGTTTTCTGGCACTGAAACCAAGTGGTAGGTCCTGCTTCTATCTAAAGCAGGCAAACCATCTTCTAGCTGCCTTTGGAGAGCACTTCCTGGGCTGTGCCATATCTGGCCCCAGGCCGTGTCTGGAGAGTAATAGCTGGCATCAGACAGCAGTTTTGTCAAGGAATAAAAATTAAGGTCCGCGGACTATTGAGGGATGGTGTTTGAGTCAGGCCATTGACCCTGTTTTGTTTACTTATAAGGCTGGCATTGACTTTCTCTGAAGATGTAAAGAAATTAATAAACATTCAATTCTCACTGTTTAATGAAATGGGATTCATTTACCAAATCTAGTTGTTTTACGATGTACAATGGCTTATCCTGAAGTAAGGATTTACAGACGTACATTTAGAGTAGGTCTGATGAATCACACCTTAGTGCATTCATTGACACAGTTCTCTTCATGCACAGTAAGGAAAGGAAGAGGACTAGCTCTGAGGTAGATGCCTATATAGGAGACATCAAAAGTTGAGTAAAATGAACCTTTGCCATTTGTTCAGTCCAACAAATCTTTAAAACGTGTGTGTTCTGACTGTAGTCAGTGCAACCTTACACACGTTTAGTTATATATGCAATTTGACATTAAGTTGGATTGATGTTTATCATTTTATCCAGTAAAAAGCATGGTGAAACACTGGTTGAAACAGGTCTCTGTATGCAAAGATAATATAATATTAAATTCATCACCTGTAAGGCACTTTATGAAGAAATGCCAGTAACGTTAGCCCCATGTAACTTCTCTCCTGCTACTCTGAGTAAACAGTTTGTTAAGACCACTCCCTATGTACTGACCCACGAATGAGCAACCCATTTCAAGTTTTCAGCTCAGATATCCTGCAAAGCAGGATATTTGAAGATGTTCACTTTATTCAATGCTTAAATGCTTAACCATTTGTTAAGTGTTATGTGAAGCAGAACAGTTTAATTGCTCTGCATACAGTGTCTACTCTACAATAATTCCTTATATTTTGAGCTAACTTTTGAAATGATTAGTACAGGCTCATTCATGCAATGAGCTCTGGGTCATGACAGGGGCCTGGGTGGATTTTGCTGTGGGATTTGGGCACACCTACTTACTTTTTTTTCTAACCAAGAAATAAATATGCTTGACTACAAAGGAGAGTATATCTACAGCCTGTCACTGCACTTGTTAATAGAAATATTTTAATATGTTATAATGGGATTGATAGTATACTCATTTTATCTTTTTGCATTAAAAACCCTCCTAGCTTTTAGAATACATGCTTGCATTAATTATGTTAATTTTGTCAGCCAAAATTTTCAAAATGATAAGGAGCTTCCCTTTTCAAGACCTTGTGTTTTAGAAAGTGCTATGCTCTAGTATTCTGAAAATCAGATACTTCAGTGCCTCTCAAGCTAGGTAGCAAGAATGCTGGTGTCCAAAATTCCCAAAATTTTTACTATCATCAGGACTATTTGAATTACAAGATTTTGGAGGGCAGGACCAGTCTTGAGTTGGTACAGCAACCTTCACCCACTAAGACTGTGATCACACAGTATGGATGAGTAATAAAACCATTGTATGTTACCCCTATGCTTTATTTTTAGAAAAAGATTTTAATGCTGTCAGAGAAAATTGAGATTTTTATTTTTTGGGCAGTGTTAGTTAATAAGACCAGAAAGAGCAACGTAAGTATGAATTAGGAAATAGAGAGTGAACAGCATGCAGCTACTATAAATATATCACATTATAGCTATTATAGATGGAAAATAGTTTTTAAATGGATACAACTGCTGCCATGTTGCCTCTGCACTATATGAATAGATAAAAGCATCAATATTTTAATAAATGTGGATATACATACTTAGCATCTCTACAGAGCCATAAGCATGCATGGTGCTTTACAGGTAAATGAAAATCATGTCTTCTTACCCCAAGGAACTGAAAATCTAATTTAGATACAATGATGAAGAGATGACGAGCAGAAGGCTGGATGAGAGATAAAAAGAGAACATGGATCAGAGTAGTGAAATTCTTTTTACTATGATTGCTCTTCCTTAATTTTATGTAATGTATGTTAAGGATGACATCCAGACCAAAGATCAAGGCTTCCAATAAAAAGGTAATTGAAACTACTTAGTTTTGAAAAGTGGAACCTTCTAAAAGAGATAATAGAGTTTCATAAAGTCTATGGAGGAGAGCAGTGCAAATAGTGGGTAAACTATTGCCAGAGGCAGCTGCTGGAGAAGAGCAATGAAGTTATTCCATAATCTGGCTGGTAGAAGATTATTAATAATGCTGATGGGGAGGAAAGAATAAATTAAATGAAGTTTGGGTTGCAGAGCGCTGCGAGAAGTAGGCACTGGAAAGAGAGTTGAAGTTAGTAGGAATAGAAAGTAAAGAAGTTGAGGATGATGTGATGTGATATGGGCAGAAGCAAATAAGAGGGAGATGAGCAAGAATAAATGTGAACAAACAGGACTAGATTTGGAAGTAAATAGAAAACATATGAACATTTAATTTGTAGTCAGCTAGAAGATCAACAGTAAAAAATGCAGGGCAAATAGGAGAAATTATTGTAAGGAGAAAGGGATGGGTAAAGCTTAAGATTCAAATGGTGTTAATTTTCTCCTTAAATATGCTTGAATGAAGCAGAAGAGAAAATGAGACACAAAGAATGCTGACTGCAATGGGAAGTGCAGAGCAGAACTAAAACTGACAGTAAGCAAGGTGCTGCAGTTAAGAGGATTGAAAAAAAATGCACCTTATGTTAAATGCAGTCCCTTCTGGACAGCTTTTTTTGTCCTTTTTTCCTCAGACTTCTAAGAGTTGTTATAAAACCTTTTATATATTGTCGTCACTGTACACTTTGACCTTGCTAAACTAACCATTTAGCCTGTGTTGTAGATATGTACTAGCCTGCTTTTGCTGCATTCCCATGCACATAAAACAGTGAGGTTATAATGCAATACTGTAGTCCATGAAAATATGATTTATTGTTAAATTAAATATGGATGTCATAATGTGAGCCCCTTGGGTCAACTATAAGCTTGAATGTTATTGAAAGAGCTGCAGCAGCAGCTCTGTTTCTTCATTGACGCTGACAAAAATGCCTCTACAAATAGAATACAACAATGCAGACATCTTAAGGAGTCTCTGAGATGTGCTGTCCCTGGCATAACATTGCCATGTGACATTTTCAAGAACTATAAATACATTGACTGCATTATAGTGTAAAAGTTAAGAAGCTTTGCAGTAGTCACTGCAGAAGGTTAAAATCAAGCTGAATTTGTTGTGAATACTATGAGGGATTTAAAGCTTTAAAAAACAAACACACAAACAAACAAAAACAACCACAACACCCCCCCCCCCCCCGAAGCCCCTAAAATCATAAAGATACAGCTAGCATAGAACAATGTCTTTATGAGATTTTTAATATAGTTTTAAAAGGTCCAGAATACGTAAGTATGATTCCATGAAGTTCCAGTTAAATGCCAGTTTTATACCTTCACATTATGGCAAGAACAGCCACACATAATTTCTCAGGAAAGATGTCTAAGACCACCTCTAGACAATAGAAATGACAACTTTGTAGCAGTATTTTCTTGTTACTGAAAGTTTATACCTCATTTTTTCACATTAATCCTTTAATCTGAATGTTTTAATCTGCAAAAGTGAGCACTTCTTTTTTCAACTCTTAACCAGCAGTTTTCCAATGCAAAATTATGAAGGAACATTTTCTTTCTCCAAAAGGTTTTGTAACCTGCCTTCAAAAGCATCTTCAGTGAAGACAACAAAACACAGTTGTGTGTTCGTGTTGGGAAAATTTCTACTGGAACCAGGGTCATAGGAGCCTGGTCAGTACACCAACAGAAGAGGAACATGTCTCTGGAACAAAGATATGTGAGTGGATTTCTTGCTTGCCAGTGTCTTGATTTCAATTGAAAAGATTAAATTAAAAGCAAGATTATGCAATAGCTGCTAGATGTCTATGGGCCGATCAGATGGTCCCTGGGGAAAGGGCTGCAGAAGACTCGGGAGCTTTGTGTGCAGTGTTAGAAAGAGGGTAGCTAGACTGAATGGTGCAGCAGTTTGTTCGAGTTGTAGGGAATCTGGATGTAACCAGTATTTCACATCCTCACGCAGTACCTGGGATGTGCTTTGATTAAAAACTAACTAGACCCCAGCACCCAGTGAACTGTTAGTTTTCAAAAGCGTTAGCGACTGTAGCACTAGAATAGTTCCTGCTCTGTAGAGGACAGATACTGTGTGGGAGGTTTTGTGACTACTAGTTACCTCAGAGAGGATAACCTAAATATGTAGGCACTGTGGATGTTGTACTGCTGCTGGATAGCTCGTGATTAAGCCCCTACTAGAATCCCCTTTGGGGTATTACTTTTGTTACAGGCAGAGGATTTGCTTTGCTTAGATAGAAGTACTACTGCATTGTTGAAGCAAAATTCAGGAGTCTTCAGCTTTGCTGCTGGTTGCCTCAGTTGTGCAAGCAGAGATTGCGGATCTCAACAACTAACCAGTCTCTAATCTCCAAATCATATCTATGTGGCCAGAAAGTTAGAGGCAACTGTTACTCACCTGCACATTACAGATTTCCCTTAGGAAATGATTTGTACATATAAAATATAATCCCCACATCAGAAGTAGCTGCTGTAGTTTTTTTGATTCTGCTTTTTTATTGTACAGGATGAAAGATAATGGCAACTCCACTGGAAGAAACCTCACAAATAAAAAGGAGGGATTTTGGCCTTTATGATGAATAAACAGACTTTTATGAAAATTGTGAGTTTAAATTCGTCAGATGTGGATTGCACATAACATCATTGGGTTTGATAACAGTTCTAAGCCACATGCTTCATTTGGAGTACCCTTTCAGGAGAAAATGTACTGAATCCACAGAGGCATGTCATAAAAAAATACTGTGCTAGTGTTGTGTCTTTGAGACAGTTTTTAATTTAAATCTCCCCTTTTTAAAGATCATTCAGTTTTAAATAACTCAGGCCCATTATGTGCATTCTAAATGCCTTCCCTAGGATTATATACAGGATCGTTCATAGCAGAAACTAAGTTAATATATAATACAGTTTGGCTAAGCTTTTCCATATAGGCATACATCTTTCCAGGAGTTGAGAGATAAGTCCAGTTTATTAGAATAAACATCTCTATTTAGATACCTATCACTTCTTAGTCACAGATTTCTATTCCAGAAAATGGGATTTTGCATTTTAATATACAACAGGAAACATATTTCTTCTTAGGGCAGAGCTCATTACCAAAAATATTATGAAAATTGGTTCAAAAGGTATTAGAGAATTAGTGAGAAAGCTATTAAATGGAGTAGTGCTGGTACAACTTTTATCTCAAAATGTTCCTAAATGATGATTCCTGAGTATTTTCCATGGGAAGTATTCATGCCCTGTTTCTCATCATTCTGTCTAAATATCTGCTGTTGACAATTTAAGTAGATGGACCTGTGATATGATTGTCCCTATGTTCATTTGACAGTTACTGAAGAATGGATCTTTTCCAAGACACATTTTTAGCAGTGCAAATAGGAGAATGAATGAGAAGAGAACCTTAGTTAGAGTCTACTATATTAAAAAAAAAATCCATGTTTTGAAGTGCTTGGATAGCTAATATATTGCTATCCAGCTTTCAAACTAGTTATTTTTCATGATGTTTCTGTGATAATAATAGCTCATCATTTGATTTCATGGGAGTTATTGTCATTCTAAAGGGCTGAAAATGATGTAAATGCAGCTGTACAGGGAATATTACAATGTCAAATGAAGCAGTGTCATTGCAGTTCTATGTATACGCTGCTACAATGTCAAGATAAAAGGAAAGAAACCATATTGATCATAGAGCAGAGTATCAGAAGTGATTGGATAAAATGCAAACAATGCATTATCTGTTATAAAGTCTTATTAAATGAAAATACAACTTTCAGGCTATAACGGTGCATTGAATTTGAACTCACATATGTCTGAGTGTTTAAAGCCACTGCAATTTTTACTGAGCAAGTATATGTTCCTTCAGTACATTAACACATACATTCAATATGACCTACTTTATAATTGCTGTGGGAGTTTGCCTTTGCATTTTTTGATAGCTCTCTGTTCAGATTCTCAACCAAAGCATTGCATTAGTTTATTTGCATTGAATCAATTTTGCTAAAGGATCTCCCATTTTTGTATAAAGAAATACTTAGCTTCATTACACAGGGAGTGAAGTATCTCGATCTCAATTTTAAACTAGGGGAATTGAGGTAGCACAGGTTCAGTGTAATTTAGTTAAGGTCAAAAAGCAGGTGGGGTAATAATAGGAATAGTACCTGGATCTTTCTGCTCTCCTGTTCTGATTCTGTGTGTGCAATGTCACATTTAAAAGACGTGTAGACATGGTGCTTAAGGACATGGTTTAGTGGTGGACTTGGCAGTGTTGGTTTATGGTTGGACTCTATGATCTTGAAGGTCTTTTCCAACCTAAGTGATTCTATGATTCTATGATTCCTGCTACTAATAAACACATTTTGAAATAAACATTCATATCAGAGAGTATGAAGATCTACATGAATGCACAGTATATGTCTATCAGAAACACTAATGGGAAAGTCATTTACTGAACTCGTATAGTAGCTGGAAATTACATACAAAATATTACTGTTTCAAATATATTAAAGACGCTTATCCTTAGTGAGGCAAGTCTGATGTTTGAACAGAAGATGTTTGAGGAGTTAATAATTCTATGATACAGTGGAATAATTTACCCAGGAAAAAGGTGGACCATTACATTTCTGGGAAATGAAAAATCAAACCATCAAGTAGTAAAATAAGTACAAGGCATTATTCCTCTATAAGAATGCTGCATCTATCTGGATACAACACAATTTAGAACATAAAAATTGGAAAAAAAATATGTCCTTTACTTATTCATGCTAGTGTAACAAAAGACCAGCTGCATGAAATTTTCTAGACTTCCCTAACAATTTACCTTCAGAAAGAAGTAAATGTAAGAAAATGCAGTTCTCAGAAGGAGAATTAATTTTATCATGTTCATGAATGCTTGAAAAGAATTTACTTTTACATGTAATTTTCTTACAATAATGTAACAATTAAATGTATTTTCCTTCTTATTTCCTGAGAGGAGGAACCCTTTGTTGGTGTCACTATTTTATTATGGAAAAGTAACACCTGAATGTAAAGACCTTCTTAATATTTATAGCCATTCTGTGTTGTACTCTCAAATTGTGCATCCTGGCACATTTACACAGTGTAAAAGTGTCTTGGAAGCATCAGAACATAGGGCTTTTTTTACCATCTTGTATGGGAGATAAAATCTGGAGTGAACTGGACCTGCACAACAAGTATTTGCTAGTGTTGGGCTCAAGGGGTTAATTGCCATTTAAAGGAAAGAAGAAAATGCCTGCAATGGCTGTTTGCAAAACAAGGGAAGGATGTCTGGAAAGGTTCCTTCTCCTGCATCCCACACCATATCTCGTCTGTGTTTCAGTTATTAAGAAGCATTTAAGATACTTCCACATTAGTCTTCCTTTGTTTGTATTCCCTTGGTGACACCAGTAGGTTAGGCATAGCAGACTTTTGAATTCCTAGAAACACTGACTGTCTCCTCAGCTAAAGTGTAATTTTTGCTGTTAATGTTCTTTGTGTTGCCCAATTTATTGGCAACGTTGGTATGGAATGATAAAGTTTATATTAGCAGGGGCTATGGGAGCTTTAGTAAAGGGCTTAAGCAAAAAAGAAAAGCTTTGATTTTTCAGAAAGGATCAACTGTAGTCCATATGTGCCTTAGGTATTTGAATGTTTCTAAAAGAAAAGTCAGATGGTCAAAACCCAACAACAGTACTTTGCACTCTCCTTTCTTGGAAGTGTAAGAGATTATATGAAGCCTAAGTTTACAAAAAGTGTTCAAAATTACACGTTTTTAAATACCGTGTGTCCTTTATAATGAATTCTTATTGATTACTTGGATGATTTAAAAAAGAGAAAGGCCAGACAATGTTTGTGCTACTGTGAATACAGGGTCAGCACTTACAGTGAAGAGCTCATGCGGTATATTTTCTGCCTGGGCTAATACCTTCACAGCAGTAAGTAGCCTCCTGCTGTAACAACTGAAGCTGCCATGCACTTTTCAAGTTTATTCCTCAGTCACCGTGCATTGTAGAAATCCAATCTAAAGATCATAAAGGAATGAATAAGCATGGCTGAATGCAGAGCCAGAGACAAATGCTTTAGTCCTTGCAGAAGGGGAGAAGAGAGTGCTTTTCGCTTCCGCAGCTTCTGAAACAGTCATTCGAAAGCTCTTTTGGACTTGCATGCTTTTATATCTGCAGCTCAGACTGTTGCCTCTGATCTCAGCAACCAGCTTTATGCTTATCTGGCAGTCTTYTTCTCATGAGCTACCCCAGCAGTTATGATCAGCTGGGTGCATAAGTAAACAGTTCCCAGGTTCTACATCCTGCCCTTTACTCAACATCTTTATAAGCTTCTGAAAAGGATCTTTCACTAAGAAATACAATTTATGGAGCCAGAGTGGGGCAAAATCATCAGTCTCCTCTCTCAGGTGTTGGATCTGCAGGGCAGGCATTGGCTTGAATACTGGACCTGCATCCTGAGACTTCAGTAATTCAATGCTTTTTTAATATAGGTTACAACATCAATTAGGGTCATGAAATCCCCTTTCCTTTTGTATTCCTTTGACTGTTGTGGATTTTTTTTTGTTCTTATTTGACTATCATGGCATTTCTCTTCTTTTTTATTCCCTGCTTACCTTACCCCCGTTAGTCCTGTGTTTTCCAGCAGGCAGATGCTGATTCTCCTCATCCATGTGTAATCCCAATGAAATTTTCATTTTCCATATTTTATAGTCTGCTGCTATTCACCTTTCTAAACACAGGCAATAGGAGTCCAAGGGAGAAGAATTCACTAACCTCCTGGGGAAACTAAAAATGATCATAGTCTAGCAAGTCAGTCTTTAAATGTCCTTTGCCCATTCCACCCTCCCCTCTGCTACTCTTTAAGTATTTAAATCTGCCCCCTACCAGTCAGGCTTCCTCACCAGATGGTGCCTTCTGACTAGCTCTGCCTTTCTTCAGAGGATGAATAAGTACAGCAAGGAGCATAAGGAACTGGTGAGACAGCTACTGGAATATTTCATCAGTGCTAGTGTCCACTTTTTTAAAAGGACGGTGAAAAATGGGAGAGAGTTCAGGAAGGAGCTGCAAAAATGATTTGAGGGCTGGAGAAAATGCCTTACTGTGGGACTCTAAAAGAGCTCAATCTGTCTAGTTTATCAAAAAGAAGATTGAGAGGTGACTTGATTACAGTGTACAGGTACCTTCGTGGGGAAAATATACTAGGTACTAAAGGGCTCTTTAATCTGGTGGAGAAAAGTATAAAAGGAGCCAATGGCTGGATGCCAGACAAATTCAAATGAGAAATCAGACACATTTTTTAACAGTGGAAGCAATTAAACATTGGCACAAATTATCAGAAGGACTGGATTCTGCACCTCTTGCCTTCACATCACTGCTGAGTGTAGTTTGGAAGATATGCCTTAGCCAAACACGCGTTTCAGATACATTCCAGGGAAACTAGTGACATTTAAGAGCCTGTGATTCACTGAAGGTCTTGTGATCTCTCAGGTTTTAATTCTGTAAGTTTAAAAGTGCTGACTACAATGACTGTCCATACATCATGAAAAGCAAGCTGATCTGAGGTGTACCCTTGGAATATTAGACACTGCTTTTGTGGAAGTAGATCTGTATAAATAATTATTTTATTGGCCTAAAGACAAATCTAAACCAAACCAAAACAAAAAAGGAATAGAGTGGTCCAGAGTATGTAATTTAATATTTAGATTATTTTAAATTATTTTTTAAGTCAGGACAATTTGCAAATATATACCTCATTTTGTAAAGAAAAGTCAAGCTGTTTCTTCAGGGAGATTTTTAATTTGAATATTTATACTTTCCCCAAATCTTTTTGCATTGCTTTTTTTCTGGCTGAAAGAATTCTACCCATCTCACATCATAATTGCATTTACAGTATGCTTATTTTCAATGAGAAAATGACACAAGATTTGTCCAGAAAAACAGGGAAACATGTTCCATACTAATGCTCATTGGTTGTTCTCACTTGTTCTCCTCTCTGAGAATCATTATCATTTATGAAGGCAGTGATAGGTTTTTAAATGATGTAATCATATATAGGTGTGAAATGGTAATGGTTTTATCTTTAAAGATAAAGATTTTTTAAAAGGTTAATTATATTCCACAAATTGTTTTAAAAGTAGAATGTTAATATTATTGTAAGACTCAGACTTGGAAAGCAATTCCCCTGTCTAATATGTGTCATTTAATCCCAGTATGCTTCCTTCTTTTCTTCCCATTATTGTTACTGTTTCCAAGTCCTGCGCTAGGTAATTTCTCTCTTTCTTTCGTGTTTATTCATACAACTGTCAGTAACTGTGTTTCCTCTCCTCCAACCATAGAGGTTCCTCTCCTCTAACCATACTTAGCCAGGCCATGCATATTTATCTTTTCTCTTGGTCTTAACTCATAATTCATTTTTTCCATCTCTTGATCGCTTTTGGTTTTCTTTCAACTTCATTCAATTTCTCACTGTCTCTCCAAACAAATCATATTCAGAACATGAGACCATACTAATAACAAGTGTTGCATGGTTGTGATGGCTGTCTGACAGGCACTACRGGTTTCAAGCAAACTCCAAAGCAATTTCAGCCAAGGAAAAGACAAGGAGCATGTAGCATGGCTTAGTGGCTGAAGCAGGAAGACAAAGGTCTCAGGAGTGTGGTCAAGGCAGGTTAGAAGGAAAGGAGAGGTAAGGAGAAGGAGAGCGTGGCAGCAATGAACCTTGGCTACATAAAAGTTGGAAACTCTGCTCTAGCCATAATGAAATATTTTTTATATATATGAGATTTTAGCCACCTGGATCTCAGGAGATGAATTCTCACACTTCTCCACATGTTTTACTAGTATTATCTCCTCTCTTTTCACCACCCATATAAACAATAGTAGCAGCAGCCATAGTCATCCTCTTTATCTCACCAGCTGCAACTTTGCCCTCCTTGTTTTACATGTGTTTGGATAACGCTTCTCTCTTCACATGGCAAAAAAAAGCCCCACATCAGTGCAGTCTTTCAGTCTGAACCACCACCTCTGTTTTCTGGGGGTCACAGACCCTCATGATTTGGCCTGGACGATCCCTCCCWCTGTGTGTTTTCCCATATCATAGGCTATCCCCCAGAATTTTAGAAGTATTCAAGAAGCAGTTCGTCCTAGACAACTAGACAGCAAGGACATATGGAAAATGGGAAGGTAGATTCCCTTTCCGTATACCGAATGCAAGCCGAGTGGGGAAGGTATTGAAGTTAGAGATTAGAGTCCTTAATTGAACAGTCCCTAGTCATAAGAATTTCGCTAACATGGCAACATGCTGCTACTAGTATGTGGGGAGTGATGGTTTATTTGTTTCTGTGGTATCAATTTTTGTTATTATTTTTTTAAAAGTCAGCTGTGATCAAAGGCTCAAATGTGTATGTGCCTCTTCACTGTCAGGCAGTCTGAGCCTGTTGCCAGAGTTTGTGCCTGTTTTTCGTTTATTCTGAGTAAGTGTCTGAATAATATAGACAGTACATTCTGTGCATGATCTGTAACTGGAGGTGGCAGTGTTCTGCTACATCCTTTCCATAGTTTTAGTCATGGAAAGTCCATTTTAATTCTCTCAGTCTTAATCTATTGCTTTTAAATAAGCAAAGCGTGTGCACCTGTTTGAAAGTTGTAATAGAGAAGATTAATATGATATGAAAAATGTCTTTACTTAAACAAAAAGGTTTTCCAGAACCTTAGTTTTATTAATTTATAAGCAATGTTTATAAATTACATAAAAAACATACTGTAGGATAGCATCAGTTCTGTGTGCAACAAAGGCAAACCGTGTTCTAACACAGGAGACATCCCTCTTTGTCACGGGTAGCTGCAAGTATGAATGTGCTGCATGGTTGCTATAGTTATGCAAAAGATTTCAGGAAAAAATGCAAGCTAAACACTGTGAAACCAAACCCTTGTTTTAGCCCCCTGCTAGTAATAACCACAGCCCTGCTCCAGAGGTGACCTTTTTTTCTTTCCGGGGGTGAAAAGCAGTTCACTTTGTGGAGCAATGAACATTTTGCTAGTCCTGCAGAATTTGACGAATTGTGGGAGATTTTAGAGGAGCAGAGGGCTGGCTGGAGATGAGCTGAAGGAAAGATTCTGCTGCAGCATCCTGCTCCCCTGCACTGGTCCCAGCTGCAAAAATGACACTGTATCTGTGTATTGATTTTTTTACCAGCCAAACCACTGAGTGTACCTGAATCTGTAAAACAATAGAATATTGATCTATTAAAGAAAATGATCTATTTAAAGTGTCTATTCTCTTTACTAGTCCAGGGTGCAGAGAGACATCTATTTGCTGGTGTAGCCTGGCATATGTGCACTGCAGCCACCAGTTTGCACCATCTGGGTGTAAATTTAGCTTACGTATCTGCTTTAAAAATACCTAAATACTGGTTAAATCTTCCACTGTCAGTTCCCAGATATGCTGAGCGGGTTGCATGGAGCCATTTGAAACAGAAGAGCTATTAACAGGCAGAGTTGGATTTTTTTCCCAACTAGCAATTTGTTTAACAGGTTTCCACTGCAACTCCTAAATGATTTCACTTAAAAGGACACTGTGAACTTTAATTAAAAACATTCATTAGAGTTTTAATAATTCCTTAGAGGCTTTAAACACAAATCTGTTTCTGTACCAAAAATGTTTTTCTTCTTGTCTTCATCCATCTATTTTGGGGAAGCCAGTGTGTGTTGCTGGACTGTTAATGTTGCTTCTCCTCCTCCTGCCCCTACCTTGCTTTGAGAAAAAAATTATACATTTGATTGGTGATGAGGAAAAATCACACTCAAAATTAAGTTGTTTCTTTTACAATGAGAAATTGGAAATCAGAACTGAAACCAGCCTTTGTGTCAGTTCGGACATATTTGATTAGAGTGTGGTTTCTGTAATGTCGGTTAGGTGTATAGGCGTGATATGGTAAATCTGTCCTGTTACACCAATACAACCTTGAAGTCTCTATTAGGATGGTATCAGTATAGCTGGGACAAAATTTTCTAATTTATCTGGGTGTGTATTGATCATTTTTGTGAGTGGTATTGTTAGGCATGAATTGTGGACTGAAGATGTCTGAACATGCCACATCATAGGTGAAATTCAGGATTCCAGAGTCAGTGGGAGGTTTGCCATTAACTTCAGTGTGACCAAAATGTCATTATACATGAATATACACTCCATTTAGTAGGAGGTCCTAAGTCCCTTCATCATTCACAAAAGGGAATGGGTATCTTTCAGATTGTAGTGGATGTACAGATTTTGAATTCTTCTTTAGGTATTTTTTGACAGTATTTCCTGATTCTTTCTGCATATTTCCATATTCCAGAAATATAATTCAAATATTTAGACTTTTGTAAAGTGTGACAATTGTGATGCTGTATGGCTGTCTTTATGTCATGCTTCTGTGTTAGCAATCCAGATTGTCACTTATATTAATGGAATTTTGATTTCCTTTTTTGGTCTTTCTCTTGTGCTTTTTTAGTTTATGATGTTGAAATCTAAGCCTCAGTCTAATCTCATTCCATTGTTCAGGTCAATTTTTTCCCCTTTGTGTTTCTGTCAAATTTGCTAACTCTGTCCAGGTATAAGGCATAGTAATACACATGGTATTAAATTAATGTTCTTTTTTATTCTCTTGATTATTAAACATCTATTTAAATCCATATATATCATTTGCCTGTACATTTCATTTGCATGATTGAATGCTTTTTGGTAGTGAGACAGATGCTGTATACTGTAATATGCCAGTTCCAGAAGTTTTCAGAGAGAAGTGTATTTCATAGTTTTCACTTTGTGGTCTACGACGAATCTTATTTTTTGAATAAGTATTGATTGCATAGTACAAATGTACAAGCCTTCCTTTTATTCAGAAAGAATGAGCTTGGTTGATGATGAACAAGAGCATTTATGGCAATCCAATAGCAAAAAAGTACCTTGACACCTGCAAGTTAGTAATCGTACTCACTGTAAAATTAGGTAAGTGCAAATGTTGATGTGCAATGATTTCTGTAAAATCAGTATGAAAACCAAGATTTGACATTTTCATTTTAAGTATGGGACACTGTCTATGGGTTTCTAGTTCTTTCAGATTTGGGTGAAATAATCCAGTATTGCCAGCTGTATTGGTAAGGAATAGCCAATCCCTCCTTAAAAGGAGCCCAAAGGGACAAGAAGAGATTAGCAGTGAACAATTATTCTCATAGCAAATACTATATCCTACCATTTTTGTTAGTATACTAAAGGCAGAGTAAGTAAGGGAGTTATAACTGTCTCAGATTAAATCCTTAATGCAGATGAACTCAGGTTGGGCTCGGTCCAATATTTGTTATTAGCAGCATCTTAAAACGCTGCAAACATTTCTAAAGGCACTCTAAGGTATGGAGAGCAGAAGGTGCTTTATACAGAGAAATGACAGTCTGGTTGTCATGGTGGGACACGGTTCAACTCTGAGCATGCCTACCCCTTCCCCTATAAATTAACCCTCCATGCTGGTACTCATTGACAGAAATTTCAAGTTGTTTGTTTGGTTTTTTTAACTCTTGTAACCTCTACTATAGATTCCTGCACAGTCAGAGCTTGAGGTCAGTCTCTTTATCCATGCCTGGATAAAGGGCTGCTACTCATCCGTTCTGAATATTCATGGTCCTGGCCATCAGTGGCCGTACCTGGAGCACTTTCCAGTTAAGACTCTAAGCAGATAAAAGCTGCAGAATTGTAATAAACAGGTTTATTACATTACATCCAGGGTTTCCTGCTATTCTTTCCCTTATTAATATGCCAAGTGGTTCACTGATAATGTTTGCTTTGATACTTACAAATCTGCTTGTCCTGCAGGCATTAGGTGCTATAAAGTTGTCACTCTCACAACAACACTTTGAAAATGCTGTTCTCAGGAAATTTTCGCTATTTCTCATTACCCTTCTTGACGGATCTTCGGTGTTTAACTTTGCAGTGCAGCTTGTAATATGAAAGCAAAAATAGAGGAAAGTGGAAAATACTCAGCAGTACTGCTGTGTAAAATCTCTGAGCAGTCACCAGTAGACTTGCAGTATTTCATACCTGCAAAGCAGGTCAGCTGGTTGCTGAATGAACTACTAAGATGATGATTCAAATCTGACTCAATGTGCTTAAAATGACCTAACATTTACTCAGCATGACCAATTACAAAACTCCTGTTACATGCCTATATGCCCCTGCCAGATAAGTCATTTAATCAACTGTTTCCATTCCTATGCAGCTATGTAATTGCGTAAGAGAGGATTAAAAAGTTTTCTCTGCCTATCTTATGCCGTAACTGTTGCCATTCGCAAAATAAAGTGTTCCCCTGTATCTACCATCGCAGAAGCTGTAGTCAGATGTGGCCTATGAGAATATTTGCCTACAATATGCGACACTCGGGTTCAAAATTCATCTCTGCTCTCTCATCAGTTTTGGGGACTAGATAGAGATACCTGCTTTGCTGAAACTTCAGGCTGGAAGATGACATTCCCAAGCTACTGGTTGCTAGAACTGTAAGTTCCAGATGAAAAGAATTAGAAATTACTGTAAAACACATTGCAGAAGAAAAACTTATATCATGTTCATGAAGGTATGAACAGTACTGTCACAAAGACACAGTTTATCACCATAGTATAAAGTAAACATTTTTGATAGTGTTACAAATATTCATTATGTCAAATGTTTTGACCATAATAGCTTAAAAATATGCTATACTCTGAACAAATAAACTCTTCTACATTTTTCAGATTTAGTCTCAAAAGACTTTAGCATGCACATATGCTAAATTTGCTGATTTTGAAGGAGACAATGCCAAAGGAGAATAAAGGTCAGAGAAAGTTCCATTTAGTCCATTGAGAAAGAACTTGGGTAAAATTTAGGCAGAGGAAATGGAATAACAGTGATGGGAGGTAACAACATTTTAGAAGGAAATGATTGCAAGGAGATAGAACTCAAGGAGTAGTCAAAATAACCATGGGACATGTGCATAAGCTGCTGACAAGGAGAATAGCTGCCATGGATAAGGCTGCACGTTCATCCTTAGGCATGCAACATCTAAGAAAGCCATGGGGAGTCCAGCACAAGACACCACAGAAGCAAGGCTGGACAGGCAGAAGAGTCATGAACACTGGGAAATAAGTGAGTCCAGGACAGCTGGCAAAGACACCCAGGTGGTGACTGGGAAGAGGGAAAAGGGAATGATGACAGAGCCTTGAGAGGTGCCAGCAGAGACAGGGGAGAAATAGGGGATCCATCAGCACTAACTCTCTAATGCTGTCAGTCAGCTAAAGAAACAATAAGTTGGTGTCACATAAACCTAAGAGTGGGAGTTTCTTGTGGAGTAGTAAGTGGCCTATGGTGTCAAAGGTAACAGAGCTATCAAGGAAGAATAAGCACAGAGAAATGACCCTACAAGAAATAGGCACTTAATGTGAAGGATGACAAGACAAATTAGATACTTGGCAGTATACCTAAAGCAACTCCTTCAGCTACTGCGACCACCTACGTTGGCAAAGTAATTAGAAGGTCTTCCAAACACAGTGATAAATGGCGTGATAGGGGCAGGGAGATCTATGCCTATTTATAAAGTGCCTGTCATCATAGTATCCAGATATCACAGCAGCCAGTTAAAGAAAGATAGTTSCTATCCAGTAGTGGAATATTTTCTTCAGTTTTGGTTAGATGTGTTTGGTATAAAAAGTTATCCCAAATAAGCAAAATTTTGTCAAGCATGACAAAAGCAGGGAAGGCCTCTTTACAGGGATGTACTGTGTACATCTTCAGGAATAGGAAGTATTCATGCTTTGAAGCTGAAATAAAAACATCTTTTATAGACTTTTGTAATGGTGACCCTCTTCCTGAAGAAAAAAAAAAAAGAAAAGTCTTGACTAGCCTATGCAGACAAAAGCTGGTGCACAATTTAACTAGCAGTGTTAGAAAATTGTGCTTGGGGCTTAGAAATAATGAACTCCTAATGTGTTTTTCTAATCAAAGTATCAGCATGAAATTCACTGTATTTGGAGACCATCCTATTACCAAGGCAGCAGTGTATCAAAAGTTCACTGTTGATATTATTTTTGTGTCTCATCTTTGAATTAGATTTGCTTTTGCCCTTCCCTTTTAATAGTTTTAAGTCAACAGCAGTAGAAACAAGAGAAGAGCAGTGCTTATCACATCTGTTCCAGCTTCCTTGGACCAACAGACATCCCTGTTGTAAGAGACCAACTGGCAGCTAACACCAAGGCCAACTTGTAACCCACTGGAACAAAGAACTGTTTTCCAATGACAGGAGACAAAACTTGATAGGGGAGCAGGGGGTGGAGATCCCCTGAGCCTGTCTGAGGAATGTCTCAAACACTCGCAAGACTGGGGGATGGTGAATCCCAGGAAGGCTCCTCTGTAGAGTTAACTGGGTCTGGCCTTGGGAGAAGAAATATGATGACACCATAAGTCGGCCAAATAAGGGAGTATCCAGATAAGTGCTAAGAAAACAAGAACCAAAGAAAACAAATAAAACCAAAGAAACAACTACTTGAACTGAGTGAACTATCCTAATTACCATACTAAAAAATCCACCCACCAGCAGGAAAAGCCCCCTACCCAACAAAGCCCCTTCCCCACTGAAGATGCGCAGTAAAAAGAAAGGACACTGTGACTTTAAGTGAAGACGAGACATACAAGAACCAATAGAAGCGAACTATGAAATTGCCACCATAGCA
This sequence comes from Phoebastria nigripes, assembly GCA_035582835.1. Lineage (NCBI taxonomy): Eukaryota > Metazoa > Chordata > Aves > Procellariiformes > Diomedeidae > Phoebastria > Phoebastria nigripes. Next base: position 220,753 of record JAYKAV010002828.1, read on the forward strand.
GAGGGGCAGTTTGAAGTGAACGGCAGGCATAAAAGGGGAAGGCAAGTGCCGGGGGGGGAATCTTCTCTCTTTCGACTTTCGATCTGGGGACTTGGGACTCATTTTGGGAACTTTTGATACGGACCAGAGACCCCCGTCGGCTGGACCAATGCTGGAACCTGGACTGGTGATCTCTTCCTCTCTCTYTCTTTCTCTCGCTCTCTCCTTCTCTCTTTCTTTTATTCTTTTACCTTTTCCTAGTAAGTAACGCAAGGCATAAACTCCCACACCAGTGGCGAGCAACAGGCTTTTCTGTTATCCAGTTATTTACCAATGAGTCTAGCTGTAGAGTAAAAGTCTTTGTTTATGTACAGACCTTGAGTGTCATTTCACCTTAATCCATACCGAGGGAATTTGCAAATCTGAGTCACCTCTCCCGCACAGGCAGGATGTGACACCTGTCAGTCTCAGTTATCTTTCCATGCAACACTGTTTTGAGCAGAGGTTTGATACGCAAAAGGTTTTTCCCCCAAGATTTAGGCACATAATAAATCAAACCGACAAGTCACACGATGGGACTTCCTTCCCTATTTAGTCTATTGGACACAGACAGGTGTGTACTGTAGGTTCCTCAACAGCTTACTTTCTAACAAAAGCATAACATTGTGCAGTTCACATATTAGAGCAGGCTTTTCGTGGGTTTTACCCAGGCAATATTTTCCCATCACAAAAACAGAGCCATATTTCCACTACTGAATCCACATAATTGTAGCAGCCGTGGAGCCAGTGGTGTTTTYAAGGACTAATTTTTTCTGTTTCTCTTTTTGCTTTATGGTAGCAACATCCTTTATTCTTGCGAGATTGATTTTCTGTGTTACATTTTGTTAAAAAATTATGCATATGTATAGTTAGTGACATGCATGATTATGTTTCTAGGAATATGGAAGAGAGAAGCAGATTAGGTTTGTTTTATCTTCTTCATTAAACTAGTCAAAGGAATCCAGGTTATCTTCACTTAATTTTTGCCTGGTTTTGATTATCCAAGTTATATGAGCATTATAAAATTTCATGCAGTTTCTCTCGATACTTTTTCCAAGAAAATCTCCAAACAGCTATCCAGGCAATTGTTGCTTGATCATTTTTGTTAGCCTTGTCTCATGTCTACCCTCACATTTGTGTAGACAGACAAATACAGATATGGCCAAGCCTCTGACATATGATACGGGGGAGTGCAGTACATTCTGGTATTAATGAAAGAACAAAGATATGGAAGGTTGCTGGAAGCTCTTTCAGCCCTGCCTTAGTTATGTAATAAAATCTGAACCAACATATATAAGCATAGAGAAGCCAAGCAATACGGGGTTATACTGATTTGCTTCATGGAATATGTGTATTACTTAAACAGCAGTTTGATAGTTAGAGGTTGTACGGAGGCTAAATCATGCATGCTGCTTGTCTACTGTGCTGCAGAATGTAACTAGGAATTGGTGTGCAGCCTTGTCCTTAATATACACACAGTGCACTTCAGATGGGGATCCCATAAAAGCTCTCATGTTGAGAGGAAGTTGTGAAAGATTCCATTAAAAAAAATCTGAAATTATGTGCTTTACTCAACTTGAATTTCACAACACTAAACCATTGCCCAAATTAGTCTCCCAAACCAACACTTCCTTGGAAAAATGTAGCTGGGAAGAGGAGGAAACACTGTCTTGTACTCATTAGCTTACAGGACAGAAGTAGAAGGATGATGTATAGATTGGTTTTAATAGACAAAGGTGAAGGAAAGGGAGAGAAGTTTAATACCCTACCCAGTTTAATGTCCTCCAACCTACTCTACACCAGAGCTTGTGTAAGTGTACAGAAGGGGAGGTAAACAACCTCCACGAGTAAAACAATATTACGTTCAGGTCTGCCAACCTTACTGCCAATGATTCTTTATGAACAGCAGAGAAAGACTAATCCTCTGGATTACATTCACAAAAAGACAGGTTATAAATAGTAAGTGTTGCATTTTGGGGCATTGACTCATTTAAAACTGGAATATGAAAACRTCAACCCATATACACTCCACATTTGCAATTGTGTGTTGTATTTTAATTCCAGCCATTTCTTTTGATGTTGCCCAACTTATAGTATGTTTTGTGTGATCCCTCTGATAACTTTGATAACACACTTCCCCTTCCCCAGAGAAACTGTGAGAAAGAGCAGCAGAAAACTGGAACAAAACCCCACCTCTTCGAAATGCTGGTGTGGTACTGATGTGGGGTCTCGTAGCACCAGCAGCAAGTCACTGCCCTGGCTCCTCACTTTCTTTGAAGAAGAGGGAAGAAACAAGGGAAATCTCTCTCAGATGAGTATCTTAGGACCATGTAATTTCATGGAGCACCAGCCTGGCTTAGGGCTAGTCCAAATTAACCCCAATTTAGAAAGGCACAATCKAAGCTGGAGTAGGCAAAAAGCTTTCAGACAGAAGCAATGCAGAAAAAGTTGATGTTCCATCCCTGTAAAATATATTAACATAGATTCAAATTTTCTGTTAGTGACCCCTTGCTTTAGCACACTCTTACGGTAAGAGGTTCATTGTACTAGCTAAGCAGCTGCCGCCTTCTGACAATGGAGAAAAAAAAGTTGAACATTTTTTTAATGAAAAGGATTTACAATAAGAAAAAGTAAGGTGAAAAGACTGTATCTTCCTAGGGAAAAAAAAAATCACATAGCTCTGATGCTTAGATTAAAAACAAGTTGTTTTACCCTTATACAAAATGCTTGCAACCTGCAGCTGTTCACAAAAGACCAGAAGACTTAATATATAAGCAAGTAAGGTTGTTGGCTTTGTTCCCTTCTTTTCTTGTAAAGGACAAGTGTACTTTATCTGTTCCAGTGTTACATCAAGGTGCTCTCCTTGAATCAAGACTTTATTTCTCTCCTTTTGGCATTTGGGAGGGAGGGGAAAAGGAAAGAGTAATAATATTTTGGTTTTACTTTGAGAAGAATCTTTCATGCTTCATCTGTAAAGTGCTTTTCTAAGACTCAGAGTGCTAAGTATCCTGCATTTTACAGATGGGGATAGAGCTAGATGAAAAATAAGTGCTTTACATTCAGATCTTACACTGATAGTTAATCTTACAATTGCTCTTTCTTTTCCAGTAGCTGGCACGTCACCTCTATGCAGTTCAGTTTCTCAGGATCTAGGAATCAAATGAGCTACGAGCTGCAACGATATTTCAATATTTGACCAGCCTCTGTCATATCGTTAGCTTCCTGACCTTTGATACAACTGATGGCAGAGTTGACTTTACCACCTACAGCTTGAGGTTCATTGGCAACAATTACTTTAGAGTGGTGCTGGGATTGAGATTAGACTACAAAACTGTGGTTTCCTCATCTCGTTGTAAAATCTTCTCTTTTTTCCCCTACATTTTTGTCTTGTTCTTTGCTTCCCCACCTCCCACACCCCTTTTTAAGGCACATCACTTCCAAGAATGTCATCAACACTATACCTTTTTCTGTTTAATTTTATGCCATTTTTTAAGTTTGGCACTCTCGGTGATTTCAGCATTAGGAGACCTACAGTGGACATGTAGCCCATGCTGGCAATGGTATTGCCTCTGTGTACAGGAGACTGAGTATGCTAAAAGCACGATCCCTGTTAATTTGGATATACCCAGTATCACTAACGTGCAGCTATATTAATCCCTTAAGGCCACCATCATCCTACACTTTGGAGAAGCTCCGGTACATTATTCTCTGGGTACTTCAGCTTCAGCCAAAGAACCAGATCATAAGCTTGCAGCCAGCATCAGATTTTCACTGTGGTTATTTACACACAAGTTTGTCTGGAACAAAGCTGGGCAGGAGGGTATCCTAAGAAATACTCTTCTTYGGGAACAGGATAGAAACAGTTAAAATAAAGGTTACCTGAATCAACATTTATTAGTAACTAATCATTACCTTATCTGTCTTTACTATCCTATTTTCCTACTGCTTAAACAGTGAAATCCTCGTAAAGGCCTAAAAATCTACTTTCATATTCTTTATCAATGGCTGCCTGCTTTACTGGCAGTCTCACATCCAGAGCCCTAAGTGTGTTATATGTTTCAAATGGGGGTCTCACCATATGTATGCTTTCTGCTTGTGAGGGATGACATCATTGGCAGGAAGCCAATCATACCAATTGCTTCTCTTGGTGGCAATTAGGACCCAAAATGGTTTTCTATTGTAAGAGGAGTATTTGCATTTCTGGAAGGTCAGAGCTTCAATAGCAACCCCTGTATATCATACACAAACCCTTGAGGATTGACTATGCTTATGACACCTTACTGTCGTCATCTACCTTCACTTCAACTCTCATCTTACTCTTTCAAACAATAACTTTTCTCACCCTCCCATTATTACACTCCAGTGTATATATATAGTATAACAGAAGGTATTCTGCTTGCACAGATGATGACTTCCCTGGAAAATGCAATGTGATGTACTTCAACTCGCCTGTTACTAAGAAGCTAGAAGTTCTTATCAGATTTCCAAAGCCCACAGAAGTCATACTGCATGAAAAATCAGCCTCCATGACTACAGAGGGAGCTAACTGTACTTTCATGTTTACGTGTTATAATGACACTATAACAGTACTATGAAGGAGAATTGGGATTCTTATTTGTGTAGATTATAATGTGATCACTAAAGACTCCCAACCTTGCTCTTAAATCAAAGTCACCTTGAGCCTTTGGTAATTTTCTGGCAAAGAAACTACTCTCAGTGTCTTGATTTAGAGAGTAAAAATGGCCATACCAATATGTTAAACTGGATCCTGTGGAAAAAATGGTTAAGGTACATAGTTATATTGTTTTAACAGTTACATGATAGGTTTTAATTTTACTTTTTTTTTTTTCCCCCGATTTTTTAATTGCACAGCAAAAAGTTTTCAATTATGCTTGTTTAAAAACAGTGTTATATATTTTTATCTGTGTTCTGTAGATTGTCTTGTTCAGTTTTATAACATATTTCCATGTACCTTTCCCTCCTATGTTTCATATGAGGCAGTTACACCCTTTCTTCTAATTAGGACAACTGGGCAGAATATAATCTATCCTATAAAGGATATTGGCATGTTTTACAACAGGACAAATGGGCAATGCATTTTTCTTTGCAGAAATTAATATTCTTCGTTGTAAACAATATAATCCATCATGTTTGGTCTACATGGTGAAGTGAATATCCTGATAGTTAGCATGAAAGCTTACTGAAAGTACAGTGACCATCTGCATCTCTCTGTTGGGCTTTAAAGGCCAGTTGTCCCTCCTAAAGATTTATAATACAGAGGGCAATTCACTAATTAGTACTGTAAATTAGTGTTGCCATGAGGTTAAAAAAAAAAACTAACAGCCCCTGCAGTATTTCAATTAATGTTATTTTTAATTGCTTGTATTAGCATTTGAGAACAAGATTGATTAGCTTTTGACTGTCAAAGAAACAGAACTTGAAGCTCTTAAATACTGAAATGGAAGTTGTTAATTATACTTTAAAATCCATAGATACTGTACATGGAAATCTAGAAGGTCATCTGAGTACTAAAGAGGGTATGTTTCATTTCTGTTCTGTTTAAATAAAAATTAAAAATGTTTGCATAGAGCCACATGTATTCCTCATGCTCTCTACTAATTGATCACGCAAATTAACATCTCCAAAATCACTCTAAAAACAAAACAGCTTTAATAGTGCATCTGTTTATAGAAAGTAATTTTAGAAGTTGTTTAACTTTAAAGTGATTGGTTAATTCTCAATTTGTGATTAAAGTGGCAAGACCTGAAATTCTCCTAAAGCTGTCATGAGTTTTCCTCTGTAGACCCCAATTCAACAAATAGCGGCTGTTTGCTAGGACTCGAAGGCTAGCTCTGAGGCAGGACTTGTGCTCCTTCATCCCCAAGTTCAGACCCTACCTGAGGTAGATTTAGAGACCTCAGAATAAGACACACAAAAGCCAGCAAGCACAGCAGAGATCTTCGTGGAGCAAGCTAATAAGGATCCTGAGGCTAGCTGTGGTGTGTAGCACCTTACAGAGCTGCTTGTGTCCAACAAGGTAGCCACAGGCTGATAATCTTTCCAGAATACATCTGTAGTCATTGTTTAAAAGAAACAACCAGTATCAGCATTTTCTTCATTATTTAATAGGCCCATGTTAGAGCAGTAATCTGGGACGTAGAACACCTGGATTCATGTCATTCCTCAGCTTGAAAGGATTTAAATACATCAGCCATCTCACAGGGATATATATTAACAACCAGACCATTAAGGAGAGGGGATGGAGGAAAAGACAAAAGTTTTTTCTTTTAACCAGGTCACTGCAGCTGTGCTGTTTTGCAACAAAACATGAGTGATCCACTAAACCTAACTATTTAGCCTTATTTAGTTCTGTAGCTCCTGAGTCCTGACTGGATTTGGGAGGGAGAGAGGTATCTTTTCAAACTATATCATTTTTGGATGTAGCCCTTAAGCACTTGCTTAAGTCCTCCATAGTTAATGGGGCAGAATCTCAGTTGATGTACAATGTTAGCTCTTCATCAAGTGCACACAGAGGTCTGCTTTCTTAATGACTCTTGGACGTGTGCTTAAGTGCTTTGCTGAACCGGAGCCTTCAGCCCAGATCACAAGTGGAGTGGAGCCTGTAGTTCCACATCTGTTTTGTCAGCAGCTGGGCAGGTCTAAGCAGGTGCCCTGTCCTCAGTGCCTTGTTCCCCACTGCTCAGTTGACTCCTCAGGCACATACTTTGTTGAATAGGATTGTGGAACTAATGTGGCTAAGAAAATTTTTTTCCCCCAGCCCAACTATTTTTCACCCAGATTATCATGTGTGGAGGATTGTAATCATCTAACTATGGATATAGCAGGCATACCACTTCAGCTTCTGCTTTTAAAGGCAGTGGAACTTGGTACTCTGACCTTGATCCCTTTGTTGCATTAAGACTCTGAGATAAGTTTACTGGAAGAACATCTAACTGTAGATTCTCATTGGCCTTAAGCATAAGGCAGGTACCAGAGAGCACGGGTGCACACTGGGATACACAACAAAGTACAGCTGTCAATGCATGAGAAACCTCAACGACTATCAAAAATTGTGGCACTTACTTAGGAAATTCATGTCTCTAGCTTAGGTAGCAGCCAAGTGGCAAACTTGAAGGCTTGCTAGTACTTCAGATCTTTCTAAGTCCCTTTTTTTATATATCTTAAATATAACATGTGGAGGACCTGGCTCCTACCGCTACAGAAGAAAAGAGTATGGATATTACCTTGGTAGCAAAGACCACAGTGCTAACTGACACATTGTCCTGACTTCCATGTTCTCCCTCTCTCTCTTGCCACTTGATTCACATCCCCATACCAACCTCATTCGTCATCTCGTACACTTACAGGAAAAATTACTGTGGATTATAAGTAATCATAGACTAGCTATTCTACAATAATCGTAACGTGAGGGAACTGCTGCCTGGCTTCTTACTGCTTTACATCTTCTAACTAGATAATAGTAAAAAGTGAGGGACACAAAAGAAAGGGAGATTAAGATAAATGAAAATGAAATTTAAAAATGAGATAAGAAATAAAAATGAAATCTGATATTTTTCACTGTTAGGAAAGCAAAAGAAAACCACATTTTAACTGAAAATTTTCATTTTGGAACAGGATTTTTCAGCTGAAAAAGCTTTCATACAAAAAAATTTCAGCTACATGTGTCAAAACAGTATGTCAACTCATCAGAGGACCAGGATTTTTTTAGAGGCAATTAGAAGGTATATTTTAGAGCTAATTTGACTATCTAATGAGAATATCGCAAATGAAGTGATTCAAGATAGCTCAAGTACTAGTGATCAGAGTTTGTCAAGGTCGAAAGTTTCAGTTATTAATATTTACATATATATAAGTGGGCAAATAGTTTATTCACAGTTAATACTTTAAAAAAATCTGCAATGTAGTGACCAACAAGGAGTTATCATACCAATCTTTTCTAACATGCTGTTGAATTCCTAACTGCAGTACACATGTCAAATAGAACACTATATTTAATTCCTGGAGAAACAGATGATAAATCAAACTAAATAGAATTAATAGTGCCTAATTACTAGTTATATACTTCACCTGGAGTATCATATTCAGTAGTGATCACTATACTTCAGGATATAATTGCCCTTCGTGGCTTATAATACAGAGCCTGAAGTACAATAAACCTCAGAGAAAAACATTAAAAAGAGAGAGAATAAAAACAGCACTTTATTTTTAATATTTGAATAAAAATCTTGAGGTTCAAGGAAATCATCATACATGGCATTTTTAGTAAGTCATAAGACAATTAATTGCATGACTGGTGCAAACACATACTGCTGATCTATGAAAAGCAAAAGTAGCCTTAAAATGTTTTAATTTCTTTTTCCCTACAGGGCTGTGATTTTCTGGGAATATGGTACTAAGTCTGCTTGAAGAATTAGTTTCCTTTTTAAAAAAATACTTCATACTATGGCATCTTTAACTTGACTTGTTTGTGTTGTAACAGTGTTGTGACAGGATTTTTGGCTGAAAAGGAAGAAATATAAAAGCTTGCCTTTCATATAAAACTGCTCTAGGTGTACATAATCTGTTTCTTCTTAAGCTGTCATTTAAATCAGCTTAGAACAATCTAATGTTGAGGAATTCTACAAATTTGCAAATGGACATTGTCAAATGCTGGATAATTGCTACATAGTACTTGAAGTCTTAAAATAGAGTTGGAGACCCCAGGCTCCTGAAGACTTTACAAAATGCGTGTGTTACTTAGTTTTAAATATTTTTTCTCAAAGAGTGCCTCTTGAAGGTTTGATAAGTTATTTCCTAAATTGTTGTGCCAATGAGGAGAGTCAGTTAACATCTGTGCCTTATTTTATCTATCTGTACAGTGGGAAAATGTCTACCTACTTATATGTGTAATCAAGTATGGCCTTCACTTAATACATAAGTACCAAATTATTGTTTTACAAGTGGACAAAATGCGAGAGAGGACATTAGTTATAATGCGAAACATTTTTCTGCTTTCTCTTCATTAAAATTAAGGACATAAAATACTTCCTCAGGCTAGATTTAAAGATTAATTTCTAAAGGGCTTTCTAAAAGCATTGCTATGTTAGGGAAAGATGGTCCAGCAGTAAAGGATGTGATTAGCTTTCTGATCACTGAAACTTTGATACGTATGCAACCTTAATTTTTGCAGACATCTGCTTCTTTTTGGCTAGTAAGAGGTGATCTTCTCTTTGTTGGCTGCCCCACTAAGTGCAATGATCCCAATATGGCTAAATGGGTTTTTTTCTGTTTCAGAAAGAGTGACAACCACCCAAAGAAAGAGAGAAAGCTTAACTCATTCTCTGCGAAACTTCAGAAGGAGGGTGACAGAGAAAGAGGGCACTCTTCTTTTACAAATGAAACAAAAGTCAGACCTTTCCTGTAGGAGAATTTTGCTGATGTTTTTTCCCTACCAGCATTTGAACAGCTTGGCATTTCCCTGCTGAGAAGCTGTTCACTTCCAGATTTTGCCTTGCCAACTGGGAGAATGCTGTTCTAAAGAATGACCATCTCACAAGTTCTAYTGTACATATAGAGAGTCAGACATGAGGAAGACCTCTGCTGAATATTACTGCTGGCAGAGTTAGGAGCTAGGAGCTCATCCTAGGAATCCAGTCTCAGGTCTTCTCATGCAGCAGGTTTTACATGCCTTTGTATATTAAGCTAGTGTCAGACAGAACTGAAAACATTTTTTTTACCACTACACTAGAAATAAATGGGTCTGTGATGGGAACTCTATATTATATTTTCAGTTTTCTTGTAAGTGTATTTTTACAATATACAGTTCTTATTACTTTAAGGGAATGTGAATTGATTTCCTTGCACTATAGAAATAGTGAGAGTACAGCTCTGAGAATGACATGTTTCTTGCAATTTCATTTTTTACAATACAATAGGTTACTGAAACACTCTGCAATCATATAAGTTTTGATAAACCATTCTCCTATAATCCTTCCTAATGTCAATCTTTACCTTATTGTCCATAAATTTCATTTAACCCTGTTAGGAGTCTCTTTATTGAAAGACAAAGATGCACTTATCTGAAGACACTGAAAGCCTTCACGCACCAAGATATCATGCTCAGCAAAATATGAATCCATTTTTAAACTTTTTCACACAAGAAGTTTGCTACATTATCATGCTGTGTGGGACCTGGCTGGCAGTACTGGTTTGTTCTGTACAAGTAATTCCTGTTGCACCGTAAGCATGTTCTGTACCGTGTAGGATGAGACTTGGTAAGTCCAGTGAGAACCTACACATGAGCCATTCTTTCAGAAATGGTGTGATTCTGTTAGAAACGATACCTCATGGAGGGGAAAAGACTGTTGGATTCAGTGTACAAATTAAAATACCATGGCCACAGGAAAAATTTCTGTATAGAACATTTTGTGGCAAGAACGCATAATAATAGCCTTGTTTGGGCAACGAAAGGAATCTTCTGCTGAAGTTTACAGAGCTTCCGTGGTAAAGTTTTGTGTTAGCAGTAAATTTTGGTTTGGATACTAATTTGATGCATTAGAAAACTATGCCAAAGTGCACTTTTGTTCTTGTCATGAAAATATGGAGAATAAGGTCTACATATCACTGCTGTGGCAAGTTGACATCCAACAAGATTTATGCTATTTGAAAACCCTATTCTTCCTAAATGCATTGCATATGTAAGTTCAGTGTAATTTACTTGGAACTTTGCTGCTACAAATAATGTTAATATCTCTGTTTTGATATGACATGAAATTTATTTAATCTGGTATCTCATTTTGAAATATATTCATTAAAAGTGTTGAACAGAAGAAAAATCTGTCAGCGCAAATGGTGTTCATTTTCAATGTGACAGTATTCACAAGTCCCAAGAAATAGAACAGTTGAATAGATAATGTCACATATCATAGCATTATTCAGATGGTGTGATCTTCTTATTGATTGGACAGCAGTTGCAAATTTAGAGCTTATGCTACATTTCACTAATACCATGACAATGAAGAACATGAGCAATGGTCTGTCAAATGTGTGAAAATTGTGCCATGCAAGTAAATAAAGACACAGTTTATAATTCTCTGAAAGGAAGAGGATAACATTTGTTCTGGAATTAAGCAATAATGAAACAGAGGCTCTGCTTTGTGCTTTAAACATAAAATGGGGTTATAATGGAAGAGCAATTCTTTCGTTACTGATATTATGAAGCATCTGAAATGGTTAGCTTCCCTATAGTGTAAAAAGGCTTCTCAAGCAGACAAACAGAGACAACTCTATTGAAACTGCAGTTTGTAGTCTCTGTACCGTTATCAGCCTTTAAGACAGCAGGCATTCTATCCTGGTTTTATTGTTGTAAATAATACTGAAAGCTTTTTTAATAGAGTTCTTTCCTAGTAAAAAAATAAAATCAAATTTGGTTCATATGTGAGCCACTCGTTGTAGCTTGAGTCCGAAGGGCCAAACTAAAAATTCGACTAGAATTCTTAAACCAGCTTTCACCAAATTGTCTGGGAAGTCCTAAGATGTGGAACAATTAAATGAGTAATATCTCATATAATAGCATTATTTGGATGGTGTGAATAGTGATGCATCAAGCAACATAACTAGAATTTGTTGCATATGGTTGTATTCCATCCCTCCCACTAAACAGGGCAGATGACGGAGCAATTCAGATGTATGAATACAGATGCTCAGTGGCATTTTAAATGTTATAGGGTATCCCACCAGGCCTCAAACTGTCACTCTAGAAAGGCACAGGTCTTTCACAGATCCTCTATAATTTTTGCCAGCCCCATGGAGAAGACTGGAACACTCCAGATCATCTCAGTGGCACTGTGTTAAGGCTGTTGAATTTCTCTGGGAGTCTTTCTGGGCTTTATTGTGTGTTTAAACAGTAAGGAGAAAGCAGTAATGGAGAAAGCAAAAAGACGTAGTCTGACCTTCAGCCAGAGAGTCAGGGACTTGGCGCTTGGAAGAGGAGACAGAGCTGAAGGGGCTTACGTCTCTTGGGTTCCCAGGAACAGAGTGAGAGGTATGTCCTTGCCCACCTCAAGGCTGTATTTTAAGAGCAGTTTCACAGTCGCTGTTTACCTCTGGAGGGCACTCTGGAACAAACCAGATAAACCAACTGATAAACTTCAGGAAGGGGATAGAGAGTTGCCTTTAAGTGTGCCTTTAGTTTAGGTTGTGTAACCACACGCTTACTGCACATTACACCTAGCTTGGCTGTCCCCTTGTATTTCTTCATCCTTGTGGAGATACTGCTTGACCAGCATCAGCTGTATGGAAGAACCTAGTGGCAAAGAAGAGCCCTAAAAGGATTTTGATGTTGCCTTCCACAAACCCAAATATTTACAGTATATAGGTCGGCTGTGAAGATAGTGTACACATGAATAGTGAAATCTCAGAAGAACCAGCACACTCAGGAATGTATAGGCTTAATTATTCTTCTAGCCTAGTGCCCTATCCACTAGCCTGGATCTGCATTGTTTGGGATATAGACTTTGTTTATTTTCACTTGTTGAATTATTTGCTGAACTGAATTTTTCACAGCAAGCGGACAGAAATATCTGTATGCATCTTTTGCAAGCAGGACTGTGCACAAGACATACCTGCTGTTTTGCCAGGTATTGTGGGTGTGACTGCCATCACTGATGCAGCATCCTCATTGGAGCTGGCAGGGCAAAGGAAAAATTTCATGGTTGTCTATGTTGGGTTTTCTTTCTCCTGAATATTGCTACTTTTTCATTTTCATTTGTTTGGGCAATTATGTTGAAAATCTCCACCTATCAGCCAGGTTTGCATTTCTTTTTGGCATGCTGCTAGTCTCTCTCCCATATTTTTCCTTATTGCTATGCGCTTTGGAAAGGTGGGAGGGGAGGTGCCAAAATGGATTGATTTCTTCCAAAGGTCAGTGTGGGGAAAGGGTAGGCCTAGAGGCCTGATCCCAGTCACATTGACAAATGTCAGGTATAGCTCTAGACCTTTTCAGCCTGGCAGGCTGCATACCCTTGTTTCAGCCCCAGGGGAAGACATGTCCTGGAATGTTCCCCATCGCTTACTGTCCTGTTTCCAAACATGTGAATGTTTCCATGTCCTGTGAATGCCTTATCTGTATCAAAGTACTGTGCAATAAAGTCAGGCACTCCTGGCCTTACTTGCAACGAATGTCTAGCTCCCAGGAAGGACTAGATTCCCGTAAATGATGATGAATTTGCATCATCAAGGTGCTTTTATCCACTCATTCTTTGCATGCACAGAATTCACAGAATCACAGAATGGTTGAGGTTGGAAGGGATCTCCAGAGGTCATCTGCTCCAACCCTCCCTCAGGCAGGTCCACGTAAAGCCAGTAGCCTAGGACCATGTCCAGATGGGTTTTGAATATCGCCAAAGATGGAGATCCCACAACCTCCCTGGGCAACCCGTGCCAGTGCTTGGTCACCCTCACAGTGAAAAAGTTTTTTCTTAGCTTTAAATGGAATTTCCTGTGTTTGAGTTTGTGCCCATTGCCTCTCGTCCTGCACCACTGAAAAGAGCCTGGGTCTGTTGTCTTTGCACTCTGTCTTCAGGTATTTATACACATTGTTACRATCCCCCCCCTCAAGCCTTCTCTTCTCCAGGCTGAGTCGTCCAGCTCTCTCAGCCTCTCCTCATAGGAGAGATGCTCCAGTCCCTTCATTGTCTTTGTGGCCCTTCACTGGACTGTCTTGAGTATGCCCATGTCTCTGCTATATTGAGGAAAGAGCAATGTCCACTGCTCTCTCCTCATCCACCAGGCCAAATGCAGGAGGCATGGTGGATGCAATGCTGCTGAACAAACTTCTGTTAATGCCAGGCAATCTGTCTACCCACAACACAGAGTTGCCTACAAGAGAGAGGACCTTTGGGGGTGGACTTTGGGCGAGCTAGGTTGCCCTGGCAGAATACATGTGGGCTACGGACCCCAGCTGCGGTGATTAACAATACAAAGTTAATGGATAGGCAGGATCAAGTTCCATCAGAAACAGTCCTTTATTCTCCCTAAACCTTTAAAACTGTATCTCAGTCATTCCCGCACAAGAAATAAGGCTGAAAAAAATTTTTATATATATAATTTCAGGGACTGTGCTTCCTTCTAGAATGACAAACTGCTGCACAAGGAAAACAGATGAAATTATATGACATAAATTTGCGGTTTACAGAAAACCAAAATAAGCAATTTGAGTCAATTAGGTATTTGATACAAGTCATTCTACTGTGTGTTTTACAAGTGAAATTTTCAGTCTCTTGACACAGTCTATATATTCTGCTGTTCAAATGGGTTATGACTTTCTTTTCTAAAACAGTAAAATAAGAATCCCTCAGTCCCTGGCAGCAGCCCAGTATTTCTGCTGCTGTCTGCCACCCCACGTGATCTGTCCTTAGCACAAGCAGTGCACCAGCGATGCTGAGCAGTAACTTCACGAAAAGCAGAAGACTCCAAACCTCAGCAAAACCATTCAACTGTGTGTGCCCTGGAGTCACAGCCATGCAACATGTCGGGAGAGCAGCAAAACATTGCAATTCCTCTACGGGATATCAAGGGATCCTTTATCTTGCTACAACCATTCATAGGCCCCTATCACTTTCAGATGATGGCAGAAAATCGTTGGCACTAAAGTCCCTACTGTCCAGCGATAACAAAGAAAACGTCACCGTGTATCAATTGTCTTGTAGCAATTGTCACTGAGGACTGACAGCATGCAAAGTGCACTGCCATTCCAATTATTAAAAGGTCTTTTAGTCCAACCTGGTTTTCCCAAAGGTAATTGATATCAATTTATTTATCTAGCTTTTCCTAATTACAAGAAGAAAAAAAAATGGCTTAGTGAGATGCATTGGCATTTCATAGTGTTTTCAGGGGAAAAAAATCCCCAGAAAAGTAGACAAAATATGTTTCTGTAGGAGAATGTGATAAGTCATTCTCTATTGATTTAAAAACTTCGAACGAGGAAAGTTTTGCAGTGTTTAAAATGAGATTGAAAAGTGAATGCATTGGATTTTTTTTTATCTGTATTATCAAAGTCTAGGGTTGGTTTTGATTCATTCTTTTTTTTTCCTGATGAAATGTTTCATGTTGTAATGTAATAGAATTAATAAGATCTGATACACTGACTTTTAATGAAATTTCATTTTTCAAAAATAGGCACATAAAAATGTCTCCATAATAAACTTAATTAGAGAAAATAGAAGACTGTATTATTTCATCATTAATACAAAGAGATGGATAATTAGGAAGATGCGATATGCATATTGAGTGAAATCAACCCTCCTGCAGGAGTCTGGAGTATACAGGCCCTTTGTGGGAAGTTATTTAAACCAAGGAATGGGACTCCAAGCCCCATCACGAGCAGGCTTGCTAAGGTTATAATACTCAATACTCTTTTCAAAGAGTATTTTTCGAAAAGTACTTTTCAAACTCAATGCTCTACTGCCTCTCTCCTGTGCTTTTTTATGTTTTTCTTTTTGGTGATCTTGTGCAGTTTCTCTGTAGCCTAAATATCTTTGTGTTAGCCATTGTATTCCAGTTCCTACTGAAAAAAGCCCAAAACATGCTGCAATTTCCATATTCATTCAGTCTCCCTGCCTGTTCCTTAGCCTTTTACTAAAGCTCTGCCTTCTTGGTTTCAGTAATTTTCCTAACATTTTTCTTCATTTTCTTCTGTACTAGATATCTTCATGTGCCTCAACAATGTTATTGTCAAGGTCTTATTTCATTATGTAACTCCTACTTACATCAGTTGATACACTGCACATGTCAATATTTTTATTAACCAGATTTTACCAAGGAAACAGCAAAAATCCTCTACCTAACCTGAAACCAGATTATTTGTGAATGTAGTATAAACTCTGTTATTCAAAATACTCTGTTGGTGACTGAACCAGTTTCAGTTTTGCTGGAGCACAGAGTGAATTAATTTTCTGATGCAATCAGAATGAAAGGTAGTTTTTCAACTGTTGAGGGTGAAATTCACTCCTGTTCACAGGGTCTGTACAAGGACCTCATTTAAGTTTAGCTGATGCATGAGACCTTGTATGGGTACTCTACATTGACGGAAATTTATAGAGCTGATTTGTTCAGTCTATTATATTAGTACTGTTCTGAATAGGCTAAAGCTCTCATTGGTGGATTTCCCCCTGTAATTCCATTCTTTTTACCCTGTTACCAATTTTATGATTGGTATTAAATTAGTCCTGTCAAGGATGGTAGCTTCCCAACCTGTCCTAAAATATCGCTAACTTGTTTAAAAAAGTACAGCCAATATATTTAAAATAAATGTTCTAAATGGTGCTTATATTGAAAATTAAGATTCTCAGTGACCAACATTTATAAGAAACTATATAATAATAAAGTAGTGTAACAGGATTTGGAGGAAAAGTAGCTTGCATTTCAAGCCTACAAAAAACAACGATATTTTGAGAAGTATTACTCACTGTTCTTCCAAATTAAGGTGCGTAAGGTGACTTCTAAAATCACTTGAAATCAGTTTTTCTGATGGATGCAGCATGGTTTGGTCTTCCACTGTGAAATAGGTCTGTCATGTAGTGGGATTTTTTGTGTGTGTTTTGGAGTGCGGTGTTGTTTCTTTTGTTTTTAAACAATAGTTTCCATTCCAGGCAGCTGCAATAAAGCAGCATGCTGTACCCCCTTCTTACGAAATCTGGACTGAGAACTGTTGTTCAAGGAAGCATGAGGAACTAAAGCTGGCTTCAAATATCAGTGAAGCATATTCCTGACTATGCATTCCCAAAGTTAGGATTTTAAAAATGAGCCTCTCAGTTTCATCCTGCCACCCATGTTTTCTGTAGATGTGTTCATGCCTTTACTCCCCAAACCACCTGTAGCAGTGCAGCTCTACCAGTTGACTGCAGCCTTCCACAGGCTGCGCCAAAAGCATGTCAGTGTTTTAAGATTAAATTAATTTAATTAAATTAATTAAATCCCCATTTAAAATTTTGACACTGTGAAAAGGGCATTTTTCCAACTGAAGATTACTGCTGTGAGTTGTTCCTTACCCCTTCTAACAAATAATCTATTTTGTCATTGCTCCTCAGCAGATACCTGACAGCGGGTCTAGTGTCCAAGTTCAGACAAAGACTGGTCATACCTGACTAGCAGCCTCGCTGATTAAATGTTTGTAAAGAAACTTCTGCCAGGAAGGTGTCTACCTCTTAGTCTGTGGGTTCATTTCATGCCAGTTGCTGCGAGGCCACAGCCTGGTCTTGCTGTATTTTGGTAGTGGCCTCAAGGTCTGGCCGCAGTTCCCACTGCAGAGCTGTGCACAGCTCCGTGTGCTGCTGGGTGTTCCCGTGACCTCTATCTCCTTCACAGTCTGCAGAAATGTACCGCTAATCCCGCTTCTCAACAGGGAAATATGACACTCGTACATCCCCAGAGGCCTAATTCCTGCAACAGGATCTGCTGTGAGGAATCACAGGTGGAGGCAAGCTCTGAGCTCTCTGACTACCTGCTTGGGGCTTCCAGCAGCCTCCCTCCCCAAATGACATCCCCTTTTGCAGATCCCCCTCTTTCAACCCAGGCATCTTGCTCCAGGCTCTGAATGCCACTGCAAAGGTCACATCTGGAAAGCAGGCATCACGGCAAGTATTCAGACCTCCCAAATGTAGGCACTTTAATTATCAGCTAGCTCTTCAGTTGGTGTTAATGGTTGGCAGGAAAGGCAGATGTGAGATGGCTYCTGGGCTGCATCAGCGAACCTTGCCTAACCACTTGCCAGGGCAGAGCTGCATCCAGCATGGGTGAGCTGCCGTGGGTGACCTGCAGGCATTAGGGGCCTGAGCTGCAGTGGTAGCAGTACCCTCTTCTTAATTTCAAAGCATGCCAGTCACTTCTTAAATGTGGTCCCTAGTTCCTCCACTGATGTGGTGCTTGGTTTCTACCTCAACATTAATAGCGGCCTCCAGACTGTATCCATCCCAAGACAGAAAGGCAAGATGGAAAGGAAAACAATGCTTTGGAAGTGTCCCCGGATCTCTCCTTTAACCTTAGAGACAGTCTAGCTGAATAGCTTTGATTAGATGTCTGATTTTAGATGATGGGTTTTAGATGAGTCACACACTGATAAAAGACAACATTTTCTCCCTCCATGTGTGGTAGTTTTCTTCACAGCTTCTGGAGTGGGTCTCATATGATTTCCCACTCTGAACTTGGTCTAATTCCCCATCTTTTGAGAGACCCATTTGTAGCTCCCTTGCATCCGAAGTGGAATAAGTGGACCCCAATGGTCACCAACAGAACAGCTGCTAACAACCCATTTTATGCAGATTTTGAACTCTTGGGGTAAGACTGGTGCAATGGAGGCTACCACTGCAGGCCAAGATGCATCAGCTTTTTTTTAGCAGTTAGAAGCATCAGTCTACCTGGTGACAATGCATAATTCAATTAGCATTATCCCTTATATGCCTGTCTGCTGTTACCCAAATTTATTCCCTGTTTACTCCCATGGTCCTCTTTATGGATGCATTTCCTATTGCCATCAGTCTCTATCTTTTTATGTCATTTCACTTCTCTGCTAGAAGCTGTATAATTCTTATCAGCTCCCATAGTACATCATCCAATTCTCCTTTACTTTATATTGTATGTTGCTATCAATATTCCATTCTTATATATTTTTTAATCTCAGACAAGAATATTGTATCATCTTTACTTTGCTCTGATAAAAGAAATGTAATATTTTGGTATGGAGACTACTCTGTAATCCAGATGAATATACAAGAGATTTGTTTTCTGTGTTGAAGAGAGGTCTTTTTTTACAGTATCTTTAAATCAGAAAAGACATTACATTTTTTTTAACATGTTTTCTCCTTAAAGGATGAATTTAGTGCTCATGAAAGCTGCCACATTGACAGCTCTGAGAAAAGAAGCCTATTTAATTGGCCATGGAAAAGATAAGTAGCAGTAGTATAAGCTTCCTAGACTGCTTATGCATTCACCTGGAAAAATCTATGATCCCACTCCCATTCAAGTCAATGGTAAAATTCCCTCCAACCTAGTACTTCATTTGGCTTCTGAGTCTGTCCATGGAAATAATCCCTATGGCAAAGGTAGATGTGCTGTGTTCTTAAAATTCTTCTCCAGCTGGAGATACTGTGAATTTGCTCTGAGAACTGAATGCCTTTCATATGGCCACATCTCTGGCTGCTATCGGTCTATGCCAGATTCACATCAGTGACACAGAGAAGAGAGGGGGTATAGCTCTTTGCTGCTCTCTCTACCCCCCCGATGATATTAAAACTGTGATGGTATTAACTGTGTGTGATATATTACAAATCTCCCTCGAAGTCACATTTTAGCTCTAAAAGGAGCGAGAGACTTTATCAATAAGTAAGTGGTATGGTGTCTATCACTGTGGTTTGTAAATGTTATGCCCAGAAGAAATCTTATTTTATAAACAGATGGGTCCTTTTTACTTGATTCACTAATGCTTTACGATTAACTAATTAACAGGTTTATTGCCAAAATTAGCAATAAAAAGTGTTCAGGAGTTTTGACCAAAGCAGTCTTTGGCAATTACATAGATACAAAACAATCTGCGTGATAGTTTGAGGCTAAACATTCCTTAGATCAGAATTTAACCTGCTGTTTTCTAATAAAAGTTGACAAATAGGAACCCAAACCCTGCAGATTTTCTCAACCATTTCATATTTGAGAGGCTCAACCTTAATTAGTATTAATTACCGGTAACATGACAAAAGTTTGAAGGGCTGATTATGCATTTTCTAGACAAACAAACCAGTTTAATATCCTACACTTTGATGGACTAGCTTCTTTCAGGCTCCTCTAATGATACAGTTCTGGGTCAGGAATCATTGTGCTTTTCATGCTATAAATAATATTTGGTTTTAAAGGGCACCATATCATATAGAAATATATAGCACAAAGGACATTTAAAATCTAATTATTTAATATTACTACAGGTCAGAAAGAGAGAAGGGGGAATTCTTGTAGAAATAGACTACTTACTTTTGAGTAATCAGCTGCACAATTCCTATGTAAAAGTCTGTCCCTTTCAAGCTGACACCACAAAAATGCAAATGAACAAAACCCATATGATCAGAGTTTTAAAAAATCTTACTCATTCATCTTGTAGATTTATCTCTAGAATTGATTAATAGATGGGCACCGGTGATTCACTCACTCCTGACCATGAAGGTTTCAAAGGAAAACATATACAAAAATACAAGATATAGTCAAGGCAAGTCATAGTCAAGTCAGGAAGAGAGTAGTTTGCAAGTATATGGAGTTGATGTGTGTGTGTCCATCCATATATACCAATTCAGTAATGATTTATTATATTACCCAGTGTGACCCATTATACTTTCTTCTTGACATTGTATCTTGCAAACTGTTTATATTTTTCTTTTTGAACAAGATCTATCCACCAAAGGTAACGCTTAGACTGACATTGTATTTTACAGAGCACTCAATTTTTAGTAGAAGGGACAGAGAATTAAATACATAACTCTATTACCAAGAAAGGAAGTTTTTAAATTCCATTTTCTAAAGACTACAAAAATATATATTATTATTTCCTCCCAGTTTCTAACTAAGTTTTACTGGACTGTTTAAATTGCTGGTAAGCAAAACTGTCCTATAAGTGACTAGAAGAATAAAATATTAATCTTCTTTTTGAATAATGATATAAAGCCTGTATAACATGGATTTAATAAGACATGACTGGTTATTTATTTGTATAAGATATCAATACTGGAAAGTTTGTTTGGACTGGGAAGTCTGTTAAACTTAGCTATTGTCTTAAGTGAAAGTTAAGGTCATTTTTTCTCATGGYTGCATTTTATTTCATTGTTATGCTAATTTTTATTCATTTCAAAAGGACTGCTCCTTTTCTGACTCATAGTTATGTGAATGAGATATTGACATACGTTCAGATTGGTTTTGAAGACAGTCTTTGATTTTATATTTAACAGTGTTAATATATTTGTTTATCTTACTGGGTATGGTAGGTTGCACTTTTTAAGAAGTATGTTGTATTATGGATTCATTTAATGAACTGAAACATATTTGCAGTAATTTATGCACAATGGGCCTCTTGTGTTTGTGTGTATTTGAGAAGGACTCTGCATGAGAGGTCATAAAGATTGGGGAAGTTTGGAATTGCTTTAGATTGCTGGAAGTTTTCTTTAATGTTCCTAGCATATACACTGTCCAGAATATTTTCTGAAGAGCGTATGTACCTAAAAGGCAAAATTTCAATTTATATCAGTTTTCTTTTAACTGGTGGAAGTTATCATTCCCTTAAAAAGGGGTGTTATAATAATAGAAACACTGAAAGATTTAAATAGAGCTAGTGGACAGTGCTATAATATACAATTTATCCTATCTGATACTTGCTAACAAGGGCAGTGATCCATGAAGAAGATTCTTCTTTGAGTTTTTGTGTCTGAGTTTAAATTAATGGTTTGGGAGTAGAGTCTATTACTGTGTGCTATATAGCTAGCAATCGTTTAAATTCAACACAAACTACTCACAGACTGGGGTTCTCAAAGTACCTAGTTATGGTTGTGATTGGCAACCAATCATTTCTTTCTCATTTTCATTACAATATGTCATCAGAAACACAAGTTTGTAAGATGCTTCTTCTGTTTACCATGTGTTTGATATTCATGTCCCCAACTGCAGGGAAAAAAACCAGAAAGAGTAACTTAGCAATATTACTACCTTTTTCAAATATGAAGTAAGAGCATACATTAGTTTTCAATCTATCTGACCCTTAAGGATTAGCGAAGGAGAAACAGACATCAGCAAACAGCTTCTGAACCTTTAGGGACAGTTGATGTAATCATATGCCGGCGTGGCCTATGCAGTAGTATAGTGATTCCCAAGAATAGTAGAGATATTATGTCAGTGAAACAGAAGTCATAAAGTGATGATCTGAGGATCAGCAAGAAGGAAGGTTTTGACCTTGAAGAGGTTTAAGAGTGCATTCAGAACAGCTATCTGGGACATAATTAAAGGCATTTTAACATGATAAACCCTAAAGAACGCAAACCATCATCTATGCACATTGAAGAGTAAAAGATATTGCTTTTATAGCTGTGGAGCTTATGGTCAGAAGTGATATGAAATATTAGAAATGTGACAGTTTTATAATAATTTTATACTCATTGTAATAATTTTCATTTGCAGCTTTTTGCCAGTGAATCTCTGGAATGGCATTAAGTATTTCTCACTCCAGCTTGCCCTGTAATGTTGGAGTGTCTCTGTGGTCTTTCTTTTTTCACATAACTGTGTGCGTACAAGTTGCAAGCAAACAGGCATTAAGACGATGTCTGTTATTCAAGCTAACAAAAGAATAAGGAACGAGAGTTCCCAAAGACTTTTTGTTAAGTTTCTATGTATGTGAAGAATACACTCCCAGATCTCCTGAAGTCTCTTATAAAAATGCAAGTGTGGTATTTCAAGCAAGAAAATAAATAAGTCTTGTTGACTTCTGCAAACTAATTATTGCCAGAAAATGGGAAGATGAAAAGAAAATATGTAGATGAGGAAACTCAGTACATTTTCTTTTTTCTTCTTCTTCGAACTCTGAAGCGGTCTAATCAATATCCCCTGGACCACATAGAGGGCATGGTGTAATTTAGCTCTTCTGTAAAACACAGGATGGACTATGTAAACCACCCTGTGGGTTCATCACGATGAAATTGAAAACCAGTGATACATTACATGTGAATTTATCTTCTCCTGAGAAGTATGCATGGGACCAGAGCAAAAAGAAGTCCATGTAGTTGAAACAGAGGTAAGTGCTTTTATTATTACTGGGGAAGTGCCATAGTTTGCCTGCCTGTTTATAACTGATAGCTCTGGCTCATAAAGTGACTCCCTGAATGCCTCTCTTCCTTCAGTTAGGGAATTATTTCTCACAAGCTATAGTAGTATCTGGTTTCTGTATTTAAATTTTGCCAATCAGTCTGATATCTGACTGTGGGGCTAAATCTTAGGCAAAACATTGTACATTATGTAATTAAAGCATTTGCATTGTCTCCTTAGATGGTTGCCTCTTTCTCCAAATACCTTAACTTGACAGAAAATTAATCCTCCACATACTCAAACTAACTCTCCATCTCATAATCATACCGATTATTTGTCTTAATAATCATTATAGCACATTAAGTCTAGATCTGTTCCTCAGTGAGGTTTGGCTGCTGGGAGAGATTACATTTATAAATGTCACATACCTTTCATTTTGGAGTATATATGGCAAAAGTGTCCTAAAGTCTGCCTACAGCACAATAAATATGTTATTCTCACCATCACTTTTAGGGACATCAAGTTTTGGGCTAAGAGCAAACATGGTAAAGTTAATCTCAAAAGTTTCTTAAAGGCAGGTATAAACAGCTGGACTTCTGTGTTTCAGCTGAACTATGGCATTTGATAAGCAACCCAAAGCAGTACATGGTGCCTTAAAAGGACTTATTCTGGATCGGAGAGTGGAAGCGATGGCAGCCACATGTAAGATGAACTCATACGGTTGTGTTGAGAAATTTGCCAAGGGCCCTGACACAGAGGAGCCCAATTCTGTTTGGAGCAGGAAAGCCTTGCTTTCTCAGCCTCTCAGGAGCTGCTGCCTCACCCTGATTCGACACAATCCATGCAGCCTGCACCACGGACTTCAAAGGTGATGGGATTGAACCCCATCTGAGGTGCAAAGTGGGCTCCTTGTGCCTGGGTCTGTGGCAATAGGAGCCATGTAAACAGCTTCCAGTAAACAGAGAGATAGTCTCAATCCTTCACTTCCCCAGAGATGAAATTCAACCCTTTTATGTTTTAATTTTTTGTTTTTATCAAAATCATATTGGAGATTTATACAACTGTTGCTGCCAAATATTTGTAAAAGCCTCACAACTGCATCACATCATTCAGACGTTTACTGCGTGCAGGCTGTCCTGAAATGAAAGCTACTGCCTTCATTTACACCCATTAGGAATCTCCAAATTGAGTCACTTCCCCAAAAGGTATAATGGATTCCTAAGATGCTAAATTAAGCTGAAAGATACTGTAGGGTCTTGCATATAGAAAAACTGCAACAAGTGTAATGTAACAACTATAGTAGTCCCTCTGAGATGAGAAAGATTACTTCCCTCCATCAGTTTTTTATTGTTCTCTGATGATAAGGCCCTCTACTACCCTTAGGGTACTTCTCTTCTGTTTAACCAAGAATGAAGAAAGCTATTTTTTCACTGAACAATATTTAGTTCTGTATAAAAATCTTCCATTTTTTGACATGTTTGTAATGCTTTGAGCTTAATGCCTCAGAGAAAGACTAGCTGTTCTCAGTGTATCCATTCATGGCACTCAACAGAAACTTTTTGATTTCCTTTGTTTATTAATCTTTATATCTATGCTCTGCTTTATACTGAGTGTGTAACAGCATTCATAGCTTTTATTTATGTCTGTATTAGCCTCAACACTGATATACATTGCTAATTAAAGAAGTACAGCATTTATTTGATGCCGTGAAAAATGCACTGACAGTTTCCTGCCTTGTAAACTGGAAGGCTAGAAAACATTTAATCACACTAAGGGCAACAGTAAGAGTTTGCCTCCTGCATATGGGTTTCCAGTAGCCACAGAGAAATAGAGGCAAAGTGCAGTATTTATTTTCGGCATACATATTTTTCAGAATTTAAACTCCATTCAGAATGACAAATTTTCAGAGAAAAAAAAATCTTCGGCTAACAGTGCTGGTTTATGCTTTCAATTCACTCAGCTCCTTCAGAAAAAGGCTAACAGTTTCAGCCTGCCTACTGACACTATTACACACGATTAAATAAATATTACTTCAAACGTTGTGCAGCTAAAGAAGAACAGTAGATTTTGTGCCTGTATAGTGCTGCTTACATAAGCACAATGCTAACTACCTCGCAGGCATTGATTTGCATGGTATCTATGTAAAACGCTCCAGACAGACAGATTAATGAGCTCCTCTGCATTTAACCACCTTCGCCATTAATTGTGAGACTCAGAGGAAAGGAGGGGAGAGGTATCCTCTGATACAAATCTACGTATTCTCTCAACTCTCTCAAAACTTCAGGCTTTTATATTAAGATCATTATATACCAATGGCAAGCAAACAACAGCCTCGCTTTACTGAATTTTATTCTGCATTCCATTTATTTTTACTATACTACATCTCTATTGAGGC
The DNA here is from genome assembly GCA_035582835.1 of Phoebastria nigripes. Lineage (NCBI taxonomy): Eukaryota > Metazoa > Chordata > Aves > Procellariiformes > Diomedeidae > Phoebastria > Phoebastria nigripes. The sequence goes on from JAYKAV010002828.1 coordinate 245,987, forward strand.
ATTTAGTAAAATGGAGTCTGAGGCTTGCTAGGTCCTGGCTACATCACTGAAAAGATGGCAGAGAGTATTATAGGTTAAAATAAAAATAATGTTTCTAATATTTTTGCTCCCTACTACCAATTTCCAGGGTCTTGTGGATTTGTGGTTTTCTGGTTTATTTTTGCTCTGCTAAGAAATCAGGGCTAAAACTTAAATCTCTTTAGCCCCATTCACCCTCAAAAAAATGCACATCCCATCTGTTTTCTGAGAACAGCATGGAGAGAAACCGCAAGCAGTTTCCTTGATCAGAAGCCTGTGGCTTCACGTCGCTTTGTACCCAATAAGCTCAGTCTTGTCTCTTCTGTCTCACAACTTCTTTTTTTCTTAGCTTTTTACTTGCAGTAGGATCAACTTAGTTTCCAGGTCTCTTCCTTTGCTTCCAGGAAAGATCCTTGTAGCTTTGCTTTGAGCTACTTGGATGCCCACCACTTTTGGTCGCTAGTCCAATGACTGGAGCAAGCTCCTTATTTATAAAGCAGGTTGATTGCTCCCTCCGTGAGTAGGAGGGTAGACATCAAAGAAATCACAATTAAAAATAGCAAACATGAACTATGTGGGGAAAGGTGTTTTGATTTATTGTGACCTTAGTGACAAAGTGCTATCCTCATCGGAATCCACTAAAGCTGAAAAATACACCTAAAAATTTTAAAAATTCCAGATAACTTAGCTCCAGAAGAAGATCCTAAGTGTGATAGGGAAAAAAAGAAATCACAGTCAATCCATCAGTGGTATTCAGTAGATGATCTCATCTGATTTGGCATCCCCAGGTCCTTTAGACAGAGCATCTGAATATTTGAAAAGATTAGCTCTTGTCTTTTAAGTGGCATTGTAGTAAATTACAAACATGGTAACAGGCAACTTCACTTTTGAACAATGAAGAAAGAGCTCCTAAATCATTTACATAGTCAAAATTAAAGTGGGATCCAGCAAATAATGTGGGAAACTACGTACAAGAAAGTTTTCTGGTTTTCTACACCAAAAGGAGATGCAGATAATTACATTTAACTAAATGCCTGCCTAAATCTCCTTGACAGAGAAAACTATCAGTCTTTTGGAAAGCAGATGTCTCGTTGATATTGACTGCATTTCTGATCTGATTTCTTGGCTGAACCTTTTGTACAGATAACATGAAGAAACAGCACAATTCATATGCTCCTTGTAACACTTATACAGAGCTAGACACTTCACAGACCAGTCTAGGAGAACTATGCAGTCTGTTTAAAAAGGTTTGACTTTCACTTTGTTAACCAAGTATCTGTTCACTGGTATATGCATATAACAACTTCTTTATCCTTGAATTAACATTATTCACTAATTTGGAAAAATGTAGGTAATGCAGAACTGAAGAAAGAAATGTAGAAAAGGCAACTTTTTAATAATAAAATTAAAACATTGAGGTATCATTTATATTAGTTTTATTTTTATTTACAGCCATCTTTATTAGGAGTAACACCACAACCCCAAAACTTCCAAGAGCAGAATCCATGAAAGGATTTGGTACAATCAGTAAGATAATGACTTAAAACTAGCATGAAAGAGTGTTGCTTAGAATCATAATCAAGGTTTTAAGAAGCATCTCAGACTAAGGGTGGAAAGGACCTCCTTCTTCTGAAATGAAATGGGAAAGAAATTGGCCTTCTATTTTACAGAGAAGAAAGTAAAATAAAATATCATTCTTTATTCTTAAATTGCGGTGCAAGACTAAGATATTGTTCTTGATGTTCCGCCCCGCTCAATGAACCTTCTGGGCAGCATTTGTTATGCTTAATAATGTCAAGGAACAAGAAAATTTTAGCTGTAGTAACCATAATAATGTCTTATGTTCCTTCAAGAATAGTCTTTTGGCTTGAGGCTTRCAATCCTCCTGCTGTCTGCATCTCTCTGATCTGAACTTTTGGGGCCAAATTATCCTAAACAGAGCTTTTTGACAAATGGAATGAACCTGATACTCCTGCTCCCACAGATAAGTGAGGGAAGTGGGAAGGCTGCACGACTGCAGCCGCCACACCATGTCTGAAAGGAGAAAAGAAGACAACAGGGACTGAGTTAAGCAAATTAAGGTAGTTGGATGTGACTGAATTATGCAAACTGCAGATCAGTGCTGAATTGAACTAGTATTATTCAATTGTCTTTTATCTCCTCCCTTTGATTATTTGCTGCTAAACTGATGGCCTGGAGGGAGTGAAAGGGAAGTCTGTAAATACTTCAGATGTCCTCCTAAATGTGCAACTCTGCCAAATACTGATGACAGATACAAAGGTCAAGTCCAACACATCTAGTTGTAAGAAAATAACAGGAAACCTCCCTCCTTCCCCCTTTACATGTCATACTCTTATTTAAGACCTGTCAAAATAACATAACTGCCCTGGCACCCTTAGCATCTGGTTCCCACCCATAATGGCTCTTAAGTCTGTTTTGAGAATGAACAGATGATAGATTTTTCTTTCAATGAGGGGATTCTGAGGGGCAAATAAGAAAGGCAGGCATAAAAGCCATTCAGGGACAGATCAGAATAAGCATAACTGCAACGTTGCCAAATCTACAGAAAAGGGAGTAGTTTTCTCTCTCCTCTCCACTAGAAGTTGCAGTAAGTATATCTACACCTTGTGCGTGACTGGGTCTGAGCCATGGGCTTTGGCCCTGTGAGCCTCCTGCTGTATCCCAATTAGGACAGAGGCATTCACACCCCTCAGCTCAGAGAGGGAAGCTGGTGCTTCCCAGCCGAGAGCAGTGCCTGCCCTGCATGGCTTTCCCCTGCTTTTCCCATACGCAGTCAAATGGGACAACTGACACTGCAGATGGCCTATCCTAATTTGCCTGCCTTTACACAAAGAGTGAGGAGGAGAATCACAGCTTCACAGCTAAAAGTGGCTCATGTTATGGGGTTACTTTCCCTAGCTCCTATGCAGTGGAGCAGGCCAGGGGAGAAGCAGTCATGCAAGTAGTGAGTGGTCTCAGTGGGATGCTCTCTGTTCATGTTCAAAGTTGCATGAGTTGGCTGAAAGCTCAGGTGGGTTCATGTGCTCTCACTAGAGCACAGCGTAAGAGAAGTACTTATGCAGCCAGCAGTATCTCAGCTGGGATGGGGCACCTTGTAGCCGTATCCTGCACAGAGGTGTTCACCGATAAAGACCTGAGACTCTACTTTCTCCAGAAAGCTGAAATTTCTTTAACCTATGAGCCACAGGGGCCTAATTAGACAATACATATGGCGAGACATAACTTAGGCTTATGACTTCCATTGTGTGAAGATGTGACAAATTCAAGCCCAAGCTCAGCCCCAGAGTATGCAGCACAGGTTTCTTTACTGACCAGTCATATGGTTCCTCTCAGAGCCGCTCAACCAGGTCACCTACTTCTTCTCTGAGTCTGTTGTCCAAAGCTGATCAGGTAGGAATCCAAAAAATGTAAACATGCACTGCCTCTTCTTATGTCAGAGAAACTCATTCCAATATTAAGGAACAGGCATCGTCACATTGTGGCTAAAGCGGTACTTGTCAGATTCCTGCTTTCCGCTGTCAATGCTAGCCTGGAGTAGTCCCAGCAGTCCTTGCAGGAGTCACTCACTGCTGTGGATCCAGTTCTCACAGACTCCATTTCAGACACTGAAAGTGAACCACTTCTCAGATTCCTGCTTCCCTACCAGGAGAGGCATATTTCCCTCATTCCGCTTGCTGTGTCCAAGCTCCGTTAGCTAGCCGTAACACCCACCTTCCTTCAGAGATCCCTTCACCTGGGAGAAATGTACTGCTTTCCTTATGCTTATTTTCCTAYGGAACTACAGTATTTTCTTCATCATCACCTTGCACTTAAAATTTGAACAAAATACAAATAAATGTAAATGATACTGACTGAGCTGGTTTTGCCCCAGAGCTCTGTGCCTGACCCTCTGTAACAGAGGGGGCAGTGGGATTAGTCCTTCTCGTTCCCTTGATCCTCTGGCAGTGGGGTGGACTAGTGTAATAATGTGGAGACATCAAAATACAGGGAACTGGAATGCTACAGGAGAGTGGATACGAAAACAGTGGGAAAGAAATGAAAGCTGACAAATTTGTGAGACCTCTTGGGATTGCTATGTGTCTGTGCAGTGTGTAATAGTATTGGGGCACTCAGGATATGAACAATAATAATGAGAGATTAGTTGATGAGTTGCACAATGGTTAGCTGAAGTAGTACCTTTATTGATTCTTCAAACTATTTAATTCTTTCTTTCTAGCTTACTCAGATATCTATTTAGTTGGCATCTGTCTTAACTTCATATATCATTGTAACTGTTTTCTTCCCAGACTGACTGCTACTTAAGGGATAATAGGAGGGATGCTCTGTTTTACTAGACAATAATATGGTTCCTGCTTGAATCAATTACAAGGCTGAAGGGAACCTGATTATTGCCAGAGAAAATGGGACATCCCTCCTATTGTGCTTAATATACTAGAAGTGAACCAATGAAGTTGATTTTTGGATACAAAGTTAATTACATTGAAAAATCAGCTGTAATCTAGCTGATGAATACTGCTTTTAAACACCCAGAAGTATACTCATTTAGACCTATTATTTCCTATTTGTAGGAATTAGGATCTCTATAAAGTTAGCTGATCAACTTCATTGTAATTGTTCCCTTATTATGGAAAGAAGTATGGAATGAAGACAATACTCATATGCCCACCTCTCAAGGGTGTCCTGAGGATTAACCAGTTAATGCTTTTACAGCACTTTTAACATTTACAAGGAAATATAAATGCTATGCATTATTAAGTAATAGTTAGTATTAAGCAGGAATACCTAAAGAGAGGTTACAGATTGCTTTCTCACGCCCTTTCCAATCCCCGCTACTTATTAGGAGGAATCCCACCTAGGGTGCAGAGAATGCACTGCCTTAGGAAGACAGTTTACATCTGCCTCCATTTGTTTCAGTAAATCAAGCCTTCTGGTTCTCCCTTTTTCCACTCACAAGTGAGAGAGACAGGTTTACAGGCAATGCAAAATTGCACCTTTAAGCAAGGCTGTGTGTAGGCAAAACATATGCCTATAAGCCACTTGAGGCGATGGAACATGTTGGAAAATAGGCCAGATGGCTCTTCATTTTATCTTTATGGACTTTCTCCCTTCCAGAATTGGGCCCTTGATAATGTTGAGATATTCTGTGATAGCCCCGACCAATAAAAGAAGAAAGGATGACATTTATGCTGAAAATCTGCCAGTGATGGGAAGGACACACTACAATACTTGACTTACTCAGCTCTCAGGTCCTTCACGTAATGTGAAAGAAAAACATCTATGAAAAAAGAAGTGGGTGTGCTGTAGGTATTTACACGTTCGTAAACTTGCACCTCCGAGTGGTGAAGTTCCTGAACTCCACCCAGGGAACAACTAGTATCCGTTGCAGGTATTGTGGAGATGTACATCAGTCCTGCTGACGTACATATGGGTTTGCGTGAAAGGATAAAGATGGACTCACAGGAATTTCATTGCCAATACTCAGATTTTTAAACCGTACACATGTAAAATAGGGGGGTTGCAGGGTGATAGGATTAACAGGGAGAAAGCCATGATGGTACTATCATATCGTTTTATTTAGAGAAGTCCTCGCTTTTTGAGAGACATTATGACAATAACTCTATGTTGCTTTCTCTGGCTGAGAGTCTGCATTTTTACCATAATTTTATGTAATCTTCCCAGCAATTCAAAGGAAAATACAGCAGACTCTTATGTGCTCCTGCCACATTTGTTTGTATCACAGAAACCAGTCACCTAAGCTCTCAATTTCTCAATTTGAAGTTAATAAATTCTGTAAGCAGTTACACGATGCTAGAATTGGCAGACAAAGCCATCTCGCCCACAGAGAATACCCACTGTCCCCTTCCAGGAAAGAGTTGTCCTGTTTCAAGGCCTCGTGTAAACTAACATGTAGGTTTACATCATTCAGCATGCTAAGGGCCAAATTCCATCCCTAATGAACTGCGAGCAGAGAGCTCCTGCTGCAGCTAGGGAGGAAGGACGCTCCTTTCCAGGCTATGAAACACCTGCGCTTTGCTCACTGGTGAGACCTTCCTGTTACCAGGACAGACCTTATCGGACTTGTTCTGCACAGAGGTGGAAGAGTTCATGGTTGCTGTGCTGCACAGCCAGACCCTACCTGGCTATTTGACTGGCAGAGGAATGAGATGATACTATCATACAGGTTATTTTTAACATGATCTCGTTTCCTCAAAAAAATGGAAATACTCTTGTATGCTTAACTGTGGGTTAATTATATCTTCATTTTTAAGCAGGGTTTATCCCATCCACATTATATTTCTGTAACATGTTTTGTATGAGGTTGCAATCCTGCCACATCAAGTGCTCCTTTAATGCAATTCTTCTGCTAGTCAGAAATATTAGTAATTAAATTCTCTCAAATACGTTAGTGTAAAGCAGGGGGAGAACATCCCAATTCTATCAGCACTGGTGTTAATTATTTTAGGCAAGCTGTCATTTATGTTTTCTAAAGTGGATTTTGTTCTTGCAGTCAGGAACATTGCTTAGTGCAGAATTAATTAATCATTATAAATATAAAACCTGCAGTATCAGCTTCTGCGTTCAGTAAGGTTTCAAGAGGCAAGGTTGAAGGAGTCAATAGGCTGCTGTGGGGAATCATGGTTTTTTCATCTAATACAAGGACAATTAAATTATACACTTAATCTTTACAGGAATATGTATTTAAAGCATCATTGCAAAATAATGAAAAAGAAAATTTGATAATTTATTGTGACTGGCAGCTTTTACTAATGCAATATTATTTTAAAAATGTTGTATAAAACAATATTAGCGAGGAGAAAACTGAAAAGCTAAGTTTACTATAAATCTGAACAGTTGTTTTTAAAGGTGTCTTTCTCATTTTACCTCTTTGGAAGATGGTCAGGTCATTAATTTACTCACCATAGTACAAACGCCAGCATAAAGCACTACAAGCCCAAAAGAATAAACAGATAATAAACCAACCTTGTCTAGAGCTTACACTCAGGGTAAGAACTGAGTGCCAGCACTTGAAACTATGGGGGTGCCTTTACTAGAAGAGGCCAAGCAAGGCTGACAGCTCAGGAAAACTGGAATTAATGACAAAATAAACTAAAAATTTAATCTTGGCATAAGTGATGTTGGCTTTTTTTTTACCTGCACCCTTATTTTCCCGTCAAAAAGCAATTAAAGCACATTCATTCTCAACATAAAAGGACACAATTTCATTGCCTAAGACATGCACTGACTTTACACCAGCAGAAAATTGTCTGATTATTTTCTCATCCGGGGATCAAAAACGTGATGGACGGCCACTAGCCGCTTTACTGAATTGACTGCCACCATCATGTTGCATGTCTCATTCTTTTACAATCTAGATTTGCTGGCATTTAATCTCCAAAAGGAATGTATGATCTGGGGCTTTGAGGAGGGGAGGGAAATCAAAGCTATCTAAAGAAAGACACTCTGAATCTTATGCCATACATGTTGATGTCCTATTGAAATTGCACTCTTTACTTTTCAAAGGCGTTCTTTTGACATGTAGGTTGTACATGATTGAAAGGTATGGGTCTATCTGTGCAATAGATAGTATTAATTATGTAAGCTTCCTCAGTTTTATAGTTTATTGTAAAAGATATTATTTTATGATTTGTATCACTACAATTATGTTTCTAATGGGATTTTAATTGATTTTGAATCCAATTAAAAAAATCCCTATTTTTAAAGCACACCTCAGCTGCTGCCACTTTGAATCTGTGCCAAGCTGGCAGACTGTAACTCATTGTGTCATCATTTAAATGTCTTGCTGCAGTGCTGGCTTTAGGGATTTGGAAGAGACCTGCATTTAATACAGTCTTTTAACTTGTAGCAGTTTCAGAACTCAGGGATGCTGAAATCTTCAATAAGCATGTTACTGACAGTCAGTAGGCATCTGGTAGGATTGTGTTATTTTACTTATTCTTGACACTTGTTGAGCTGATAATCTTTTAAAGATGCTTTTATTAAGTAGTGCAATTACTTTCTCAATACATGCTTGGAGTTTGGTCTTACCCCAAAACCTTATTTACCCAGACAAACCCAGGATTTGGTAGGCATGCAATTAATCAAATACAACTCACAAACATCTTTCTTTATCTTGGACAGAGCTGACATCCACATCCAAATATCCAAGGTGTGAGGTGAGTAGAAATATGGATCATCATTTCTTCATTTGGGCTCCTTGTTGTCACTCTATATATCTCTCATGTAGCAATTTCCCAACCCTTTTATACCCATGTTGATTGAAAACACGTAGAATTTGAGCTGAGTCGGTTTTAGATAATTATCAGTTATAAGATAAACAGTGGTTATTTTATACTTGCAAAAACCTTTCTTAGTAGTTGAGATAACTTCACATAAGCTCATTTGACTACAAATAGGGCATATTACTGTCCTCAGGCTGAAGCAACAGCCTAACAACCATTGAAAACAATGGTTCATCTACCAATATCATGTCTATTCTGCTATTGCTGATGATGATCTCAGTTCATGTTTCAATCTGTGGAGCTTTCCAGTGCAAGCTTTCCATTAACCCAGAAGATTCTAAAAGGTTAATTAATCACTGACTGGGTCTGTGGGAAATTGCAGTAAACTATTGCCCAAAGGTATTAAAGCGCTCCTTTCGATTGGCTTCAGGCAATATTACCTAATCCTAGGAACGGCTTTAACCCTCAGGCAGTAGTTCATTGCGGTTGGCCTCAAGTGCAGTCAATAATCTGTATTTGCTATTAGGGCTCTGTTGGTAATTGAATTTTGGTTTAGTGGAAGAACTAAGAATTTTAAAGAACAACAAAAAAAAACCAAACCCACAACTCTCTTTATTTTAGGTTCTATAAAAGATATCTTTTGAGAGCATTCTTGATAACTGTGAAAAAATGAACTTAGAATAAGAAGACAGTGGTACCTACACCTGTTTCTGAAAACAAGAATTTCACCTGCTTTCCTCCCTCTTTCTAGATGAGTGCTCTAACCACTAAGCTTTGGGACATTGATTTTTTTTTTCCTCTTGAAATTGTTCCACATTTTATAAAATGTTCAGGTACTAATCAGTGCAGAAGCTAGTACCTAACTACCAGGACACTCTTTTCTTCAGAGCTGTGCGAGTATCCACATTAGTGAATGAAGAGGATATCAAGCTAGCTAATGAGTCAGCTCCAGGATTGGTATGGTTGTGTCAGTGCAGGGCTGTGCTCAGGCTAATTAGTTCATTTGAAGAGAAGAGATAATTAACTCTGGAAGAGCAGTGAGCGGCTGTTTCTCATATGCAGCTACTGTTCCTGCTGTACACCTCTACAATATCTGTGTAGTTCTGACTGCTGTGTAGACCTCATTCCTTTAAAATTCCTGCATTTTTTACCTCTAACTTCTTCAGCTCATGTAATTTTTTTCCTATGCTGCCTTTCCTCAACGTTCCTCAGGGCAGACCTTCCCTACCCTCTGAAAATGTAATATGTGGATGGGCTTAACTCCAGTAATCTTGTGGTTGGTCTTTTTTTGGTTCATCGCTTTCATCATTTTATCTCTGCCTTTGTTCATCATACATACTATACTACTGAAAACTGTTTAGCAGCACAGTTTCTTGCTGTAAAAGAAATAAAAAATATTTGGGGTGTCAGAAATGGGTGACAGAAGCCATATAACTGCACAGGCAAGCACAATTTCTAATGGTCCTTCTGTTTTGAATCAATGGTATTAGGAACTGCTTAGTTGACATACCCCAACTTTATGGCCAGACAGACAGGCACATGTGCAAATGTAGATGTGACTTTTCTAGCAGATACTGCTTAGAATTTCCCATTTAAAACTTGTCCTTCTGTTTTCAAATAGCAGCACTAGTATAAAAGATGCAATTCTATTACCCTGCAGTTTCATTTTTTTTATACAAACTCTGAATACAGGCTAATACATCTCCTCTCCCCGTGATACACTAGAGTGTAACCCACTGAATAAAGAATAGCTCCCTATGCAACTGAGCATTATATGATAATGAAGAGACTCAGTTATCAGCTTATTAATATTTCTAAATGAAACAATTGTTCTGAAACAAGAAAAATAAAGAAATATTTCTTTATGTTTTGTATTTGAATTAGGGTGTTTTCAGTCCCATTATTGTAAATTAGTTCAATAGAGCTGGCACAAAGTAGGTCCACATAATAAAAACATGTTGAATTATTACATACGTTAAGTTTCTGGGTACCATTGTTTGCCATAACTCAACTAAACAGGCAAGTGAGACATTTAGACACCTGATGGCAATCTTTCATTAAATCTGATTAAATATGATTTGTGTTACTTTCTATATGAGAATGTCTCAGGCATAACAATGCAATTTAGTTTTGTATAGCACTTCGGTCAAAAAAAACTACAAAATGTCTTACAATGAGACACAGAAGGGAGAGATAACGCTTCTTGGATGTGGGTTCAATGGTTCCCAGAAAGGCAGCATAGGAAAAAAATGACGTGAGCTGAAGAAGTTAGAGGGAAAAAATGCAGGAATTTTAAAGCAGCAAAGACACTTAAGCATTTTTGCAGCCAGTTAGAGTGAGAACACACTGGAAGAAAATAGCGATAGAAGGGAGGAAAAGGTGAGTGAGGTTTATGTTGTGTTAAATGATGCAACATAACCTAATGCCATGCATGGATTGTGTTACTTCAGAAACTTAAACAGATGCTGCTCACTTTTTCTTAGGGCTGACTGGCCAGCTAGCCAGGCTTTCTTATTGCTATGCCAAGTACGATAAACTTATTTTTGCAAAATGAATGTGATCATCTGTGACAAATTCTACCCTTCCTCACCATCTATAGTCATCTTAAACGTACTGAACTTTGCAGCAGCTCCATATTTGAGGCTGAGAGGAAGACATGCTGAAGGAAACGGACATTCAAACCCATTTGGTAGCTGATGTAATAAATAGCAGGCCTGGTGTTTGTCAGTCTGTCCGTGCCAAGGACTGTGAAATACAGTTCTACAGAGCTTGACAGGAACCCAAAAGAGGGATTCATAGTTGTCAGACCCCTTTGGCTCCTGACACAGTTTTGTGGGAGCCAAGGAGGGACCCAGGGTATGGACTCTCTACCTTTTCCTTCTTCTGGATCCAAGGAGCATTTCCACTCTTCCCATGCACAGGGGCCTTGATAGGGGATAGCTGAATAATGCATATGTCTTCCTTCTCTGTCTCCTAGAGAACCCCAACACAATTATTTGCATTGGTCACACTGAAAAGATACTTTATATGCATCCAATTCTTCTGCCCCTGCCTAGGGGCTCAAGCAGAGCTGGTGACTAGAGACAGATGGAGAAGGACAGGTAAACCCCAAGACAGCCACGGTTCGCTCACCAGACAGTGGTTTCATCTTGCCGATTGCCTAACTGTGGAAGCATATTGTGAGTGCCAGGGGCTGTGGTCACTGAGAAAGAGACTTTGATTAGTTTTCAGGAGGTAGAACAAGAACCTGGCACTCTCTTCTTCCTGAAAATATAGTGCCGTTCTAGAAACAGCTTAAAGAAGAGGTTTATTTAGTATTATAAGTAAGTGTAAGCACAAATGGGTGCTTGGTCCTAGACAAAGCTCAGAGTAACTCATTTATGCTAGAGGAGTCACTCTAGTGTGTTACTTGATGAGAGAGAGAGAGATTCAGTCAAAAGCGTTACTTTCTGAAACATCTCTTGGTTTTAAGAAACAATGTGTTTCTTGGGTAGAGCTAAAACCTGTAATTCTGGAAACCTTAAAAAACAAACAACCTGACAGACAGAGGCAAAGGCATGTACCAGAAATTGGCATTTTCTTCATGATACACAAACCCCCATTGGAATGATCGAAGCATTTCTCTCATTGTTTTTGTACATCTCCCTCAGGGGAAGCAATGGCAGTCTATTTAAAACCAAAGTAAATCTTACCCTTGCTTCCCAGTTCACCCAGCCAAGAGCATTATGTGGCAGTTCAGCCATAAGGAGATACCTGGTCGTCTGGGAACTGGGGAGAGGATGTGAGGTGCTACCTCCTCTTTGTTGGTATTCTTCATCCCTGACAGCTGGTGGGCAGTCAAGACTCAGGCAGACAGCCTTGTGTTCAAATCTTCTTTGAGTGTTTATCTCTCAGATGTAACATATACATCAATCTTTCCTTTCCAAGATCTCTTTTTTATCAGCATACTACTTCTTCATGAAATAGTCATTTTGTTTTACAGAAGATGAATGAACTGTGTTGAAGAGACAAGCAAACAAACAAACCAGATACTGATTTTTGCTTTGACCCTTTGCCTCAGCAAAAAGGCTTCCTGTAGTCGTGGTACAAAAATGTGCTAATGTCACATTAATGCATCTACATTCAAATATTATTTGGCTCTAGAAAAATCAAAAAGAGGCCATAAAACTCCTAAAAGTGTGTTAATAATTGAAATAGGACATTCAGCTTCTGCTGCCAGAAGGGTTACCCGAGCTGTGGATACACTGTGATCTGAGGATAAGGGCTGGAATATATAAATTTAGCCCTTAAAAAACAGAATTTAAAAGGCTAGAGATTATCTAATGTTTCACAAACATTATCTTGAGCTCCCACTTAGAACCCCATAGAAATGAAATAAAACTGTGTGTATCCATGCAAGTAATAATACTTCCCCTCACAAGGAGTAAGTATATTATCCCTGCTCCCTTGCCCTCCAAAAGGTTATAATCAGCCCTTTCCCCAAATAAATTTGAAAAATCAGGATGGATGTCAAAGGAGATGACATAGCTTATACTTGGGAAAGTAATAATAATAAGTAATCACTTCATGTGCATATTTTAGTGTCCCAACCCCAGTGTGTTTTGGAAGCAGACCTCTAACAAACTTTTACTGCATAGGCCACTTTCCCACCCACCTGCTTGTGATATTTACTGGCTCCCAATCAGCCACTTTTCTTGTAAGCATGTCAGCTGCAGTTGCTTTATCATTGCAAAAGAGACAACATTTGTTTAACTACAAGCCTAACTTTTAATGGAAAGGCAAAATTTTCAAATATTAGAAATGCAAACAAGACCTGACCTATTCGGTCTTTGCTCTTGATCCCCATTAATATGATCCCCCATTTCATTTTGGTACTGCCAGAAATCTTCCTCATCTTTGTTTACCTGGAGTTTTAAAGCAGCTCTGGACCAGTCTTCTCCTTGCTCAACACCAGGTGTCAATAGGGAACACCTTCTTTTCACCACCGCGAGCTACAGGGATTAGATAAGCAACAAACAGAGTCATTAGGAGCATTATGTAATTGCATATACCAGTTATGGGTCTATGGATGAATGACTATTATATTAAAGTACTCTTGGCAGACCGCCTGAGCAGACATATGCAGCGGAGGCTGTAGCAGAGATCTAATTTAATTTGCTTTTTTAAACCTACCTTTGTTTTTTTGGGTTGTTGTTGTTTTCATCCCAACAGATTTAGTTTGTATGAAGCTGAAAACCTGTTATAAAGATTTGGAAACACAAACCTGCCCCTTCCAGGAAAATTTCTTTCCTTGCAGAGTTTTGAAGGATAAGATGATTGAGTTGCCATTTCTGTGATATTTGTTAGGGATTTGAAACCTGGGCTAAAGTGACCCATAAAAAAAGAAAGAAAATAGGGACACTGCATCTCTGCTAGAAAAACTGGGACATCTGGTCACCTCATTTATTACCAAAAGAGTATCTTCAGAATATGATATCTATAGATACAGGGGATTTGATTCTTTCCAATGATTTCTTTAGAATGAGAGGAAAACAGAGATTCTGTTAGTTAAAAGTTGATCTAAATCCCTTGTTACAGTTATGAATTTTGAATTTTTAAACCAGAAACAATGATTTTATTTACTAAATTTACAGTAATAGGAGATTCCTATGCCTAAGGCTGTAAGCACATTCATATAACTGACATCATCCCAGCTAACTATGTACCTTCTTCAAACCTGTTCACAATCCTCCATAAGAGGTTTATTTTGTAGTCTGCTGGAATGGAGTGTTTCACAGGCGGAGAGGAAATCCTTTGGATAGGCCATACGTATAAGGCAGAGATATGTTAATGATGAGAACATGAAACATAACCATATAAACTCTGAAGGAGAATGTCATTACAATCAAATATATCAGTGAACAAGATTCACAAGTACTACAGATGCTTGAAAGATAAAGCTGGAATCTGAACTCTTGCTGAATTTTGATGTACAGGAAGAGAAGATTCTTTTACATTGTAACCGCAGAAAAATTTTGGAACATGTATTTAGAGAAAGCAATTTGTCATTAAAATTATGTTGTTTTGAGCTGGTTTTATTACTGTTGGGGAAGATTCCAAATTTAGGTAATTTTTAAGCATTTTCACTGTGACATCAGAAGTATCATCTCATTCCTGCATCACCAAACACTTGACTGCTAGGGGGATTGTCCACATAACATTGTTTCACAGCTTCAACACTACTGGCACAACTGCTTAACAAGCTCCATAATGTTGGGTCTGAGGCTCAACCTTTATTCCTTCTGAAGTTCTGTTTTAGTGAGGTCACCTCAGATTCAGTCAAGTATAAATGTTACTGAACTTCCTGAATGACCAGTGTTACGGTTCCTTGATCAGGTTTTTTGCTCCAGAGAGACCAACACCATTTTGCAACTTGCCAGTGAAACAGCAATAGTTTCCATGATACCTTGCCTCCTTCACCAACTTCCACATCCCTTGCAGTACTGCAGCAAATACACCCAGATGCCCAGAGGACCTTTCTTTGTCATCTTAGCAGTTCCTAGCATCATTCTCCCCTTTCCTCCACCATTTTCTTAGTACTCAAACCAGCATCCAGCTCATCCTCCACAATCTCCAGCCATTTCTGTATTTCCTTTGCATCTGTAAGGTAGAACATCAGTGATCCTTAACTGCAGAGGGCTCTGAAGGGCACCCTCAGCAGCATGCTATCTGTAAGCCTTGAGTCTCAGTGAGGATTTGAATTTTGTTAATGTATAATTAGGCACTCCTGTATAGTCAAGACAGCAATGATTTCAGGTGATACTTGCTCCAATCTTTGATTAACTGTGATAGATGTATCATATAGTTCTGCTAACTGGCTTACTAAGCCTCTTTTTTGTTTTGTTTTGTTTTCAGATGTTTCTTTGGGGCTCTGCTAGTGCATGACATACACTGTCCATGGTTTGACTGCTATGTCTTCTCCCTCTACTGCTAATTTAGTTTGTGATCAATTTGTTGTATGTGTTCTTTTTCATATTCACACTGATTGTGTTACTAATGTTGCGGACCATGGGGATGAAAGTCAATAACCAAAGTTACCAAAGTAGGCTTTAGAAGGAAAACTTAATTTTATTAGCTCAGGAGGAGTATGGAATTTGAGCCATGCTGAGATAACATCACACGGTAGGTCACACCCAAGGGCTGACATTATCTCTCAGGAACACACGCTCCTGGGGTGTCTTATTAATTATATTTAATTGCATGAAAATTAATGATCTTTTTCAGTGACTACTGGGCTACTCTACAGCTGCAAGACAAACTATATTAGCTTTGATTTTTATGTTTCTTGGTCTTTGAGCAGTTAGATGCTTTCACTTTATCTTAATTCACTCTCTATTCTTCTAGTGTATAACTAATTTAATATTGGTTATTGTTTACCAGCAGCATTGCTTTATGCTTTCAATAAGAATTTTTTTCTGCTGTTTTTATTGTATTTATCATCTGTGGCTAAGACCGCAAATTTACCTCATTTACCTTAAAATTCCCCTTGTTTCGAGAAAGGTTTAAAAGCCATTTGCCAATATAAATATCTAAGGGACACAATCCATAATTCTGTTAGTCTCCTGCTTGGGTTAGATTTAGACAATATCAAGACAGCCAAGATGTCTATAATCAAGAAGTGAAACAGGCTAATAATGTTGCTGGAAAACAAACTTCAGAACTCATGTTAAATAGCTGTATTAAAAACCTAGTACTTGCCCCAAACTAAAGCACTAATATTTGAGAACATGGGCTACTGACATGCCAGAAGTGAAAAACCCAAACAAGAATCTGTATTGCTGAAAGGGTTTCCTGGCTTGGGGACAGATATTTTGGTTTTCCATTTGACTTGACAGATCCTGGTCCCTTTTGGATATTTCTATACTCTATATGATAAACTCATGTACTCCATATTCGTAGACCTGTGATACTTACTAAACAAATTTAACATTCAAGACATTTCTATTTTTTATAACCTTTTTGTTGAATATAGAGTGTGGCTGATTTTATGGAGTAACTGTAAAAAGCTGGAAGAAATGATGAATTGAGAAAAACTTGCACTAAAGGAATAAGGATGATGCTGTGCTATCACTGCTCAGTGTTATTCATTATACACTATAAGCACTGCTGCAGATTATTTAGTGATGAACGCTTACCAAGCTCAGTATATCTTAAGAGCCCAGAAGAATTAATTTGGGCCTTAAATAACCTTCTGTTAATTTTTAGCACATATTAGACATCTTTCCACTGGGTATTTTACAAGAATATTAGACATATTAGATATCTTTCCACTGGGTATTGTACAAAAATACCCTTTTCTCAGGTCTTCCGAATATTTCCAACATCATAATGAACCCCACTTTTAAAATCAGTATCTCTTCATGATAAACACAATGCTGAACGCTTGAAAGAACCAATGCAGCCTACATACCTATAAAATTTATTCTTTGTAATAATATGGTCTTAAAGTTCTGACTCATAAGAGCATCACTTTATTGAAAATATAAAAAGTAAAAAGTTTTAAATGAGTGTAGAAAAATGAATTTAAGACATTAACTGCTTATTCTTTGCTGTATAACATTTGGTATGCTTTTTAAAAACAGTTACAGGCTTGATATAGAAGAAGGAGAGAAAAGAACATATTAAATAGAAAAAGTTGCAACGAAGTTCAGGCCACTTTTGAGTTAATGTTGGTGATTACATGTACAGCTGTATTTGATAACATGTTTAACTTTTCCAGTCTGAAACAACATAACACTATCAAGAGCAAAAATTTGCATAAAACTTTCAGTTTATTACTCATTCACTTCAAAATGGCTGTTTAAAACTCATCTCTTCAGTTGTTTAAGAGGTGACAATCAAGTACCTACATGAGGCAGACCTATTTGATAGCAGACAGTGCTTTAATCGAGCAGACAAAGGCATAAAACAGTCAAATGGTTGGAAGCTGAATTTTGACAAAAATAAGTCTGACACACTTTCTTAGGAATGAGAATAATTAACTACTGCAACAACTTACTAAAAGATGTAGCAAATTCTCCACTCTAGAAGTCTTTAAATCAGTATAGAATATCTTTTTAAAAGAGCTCCCGCAGTCAAAACGATTGCTGACTAAATGCAAGAATTTTGATGCTCTTTAGCCTATGTTACCTACAAAGTCAGACTAGATTATCATAACAGCCCCTCCTGGGCTTAGAATCTATTAATTCATGCATCTTGGCCTACTGCAGAGGGAAGTTTTATTAAATACAGCTTTTCTCTGTTAATTTTTAATATTTAATTAGAACTCCATCATTCTAGGCCACTGGATACTGGTGAACTGGCTAGTGATAAATTACTTCCTGCTGACTAAATTAGCTGTGGCACTTCTGGAAGTCAGTAAATTTACCATGGGTCAAAAATGTCTCATCAGACTCCTTTCACAAAACAGCAGCATGTCCAGCTTCTTTGTGCAGGTTTAGACCAGATGGACTTGAATTCTTTTATCTCAGTACCTAACTGTGGCAACTAAATTATGTGTAAGGGTGTATTTCTGTAGTCAGTGGTGGAAGATAAGATTTGAATGAACTTTGGGTTCTCTATTTCTATGGTCTTAGAGCAATTTTAGCTATGCTTCCTATTGGATATATGAATTAGGATTAAATTAAGACTTGAAGACAAGCTACATCACTAGCTATGGAATGGGAATCAAGAAGAAAATAAAGTGCTTCATCAAACATTTTCTTAAGTATACACAACTAGTCTTCCTTGTGCTTTTTCCTCTAACAAAATATAATCTGTAAAATGAGGGAGATGTTGCTTTCATATTCATTACACAATAATCTTTTAGCTAAGATGATCATCAGGTCAAGCTGATGGCAAAGAAAGGTTCTTGATCTTTGTGAAATGTGCACACTTAAAGATAAATATGATGACCACATTTCCAAACTAGGACTTTCAGTAGGAACAAGAGATTCTCACAGTTTTATACAGTCATCTCCAAAGTTTTGGCTGACGTTGCTATAGCTTTATGCCTTGAAAAGCTTTACAACTTGTGAAAACATCAAAATACAACCCTGTCTGGCTCAAAACAAATCTGAAAAAGTGATGCATAAAGAGGATCTTTGAGTCTTTTAGAAATAATGRGGAATGGAATCTGGACACAACCTCCTGATTCATCAAGAGCTTTCTACTGCAGGTTGAAAAATCATATACTGCATTCCAAAGACATGCTCCTTTAGTTTATTGCCAGTTTCTGACCACATCTACTCCTTAGTAGCTTGATTTTTTCAGCCCTCCTGGCTGATACACCCTCTCTGGTTATATCTTTAGGAGCTCCTGTGCGTGTGTTCTACCATAACTTTCCCTCAGCTGCTGAAGAAAGATTAACTGTTTTCCATTTTTACACAGAAGAACTCTCTTGAAGGTTATGAATCTCATAATCATTTTCTCATCATGTCCAAGGATCTTTTCTAAACGCTTCTCTACTGTCCTGCACAATTTGGCTTTTCTCGCAGAACATTACCTATCTGAGCAGCTTCTGCTTGCGTCTGCAGAGAAGGTGAGCTCTTCACCACAAAAAATATACCCATTTTCCCATCCTAAATCTGAATTCATTATATTCTGTCAGATTTCACAAAAGTCCCAGGTGAAGTTCTGCCACCTTAACTATTTCCAGAAAGCTGTGTTGTACTTCTAGAGTTCAGCTTTTTAAATTCAAGGGTTTAATTCTCCTTTCCCATTTTATCCCCCTCCCCTTTATCCCTTCCCTTTGATCAGTGTGAGTCCCATGTTTCAGAATTATCAAAGTACCATGTGACGTGTGGGCCCATAAGGAAGATATCTCACACATCACATGAGCTATGTGGCCTACAACAGAAACATGGATCTTTTTTAATATGGACTATAACAAAAGGCAATATTTGACTCATTTTCTCAGGAACACTTACAATTTTGAAAACTTGACAGTCCAGGATATATGATGTACTCAAGAATGGTGATACTCAGATCTCATTCCTTGCAAAAGGCTGTAATTCCCAGCCATGTGCTCTTTACCAGGCCCCTCTTTGGGATGTCTCAGATATGTCCTGGCTGCCAGGGTGTGGTGGACAGCGCTGGAGTTAATGAAATCTTTCCCACAGGGCAAAAAAATGGTTCTTCACTGAGTAATATAGATTTTTCTGATTGCTAAAAACTATGACCAAATGAGCTCTCTACCCTTAGTGTCTTGCAGAACAGAGCAGTGTTTTGAACACTCTTATACCAAGTCAGGTATAAAACCCGGTCGAAGATGTTTTCTTTCCTCCTTCTTACTCTTATTATAAAATGGGAAAATTCTAAACATTATACTTCTGTTTTGCAATGGACACAAATAATTTGTCACATAATAGGCCAGAGAGGGCATCTTCAGTGCAAGGTGCAAGATGTATTTTGAATTAATGCTGGAGCAAAGTACCCAGCATTCCATCCTTAAGAAAAGATTAATTAGGCTGGTTATTTTTGAAAATTCATCTGTTAAGTGAAAATGTACATGGACATGAAAAGAACCTTCAAGAGAAGGTTTGCCTTGTTACAGGGCTTTTAGATTAAAAGATATAATTGAAAAAATATTTTTAGGTAATATGAAACATAAATCCTAAAACCATTCTTCACAAATAATTTTCATATATTACTGATCCCATTGGTACATGATAGAAAGACCCCTTTATGGAGAAGTAACTCTTATTGGAGATAGTATTTATAACTGCCTATTGATGACATACAGTGTTCTATAATGACAGTGCTAAAATTGGCTTTTACTTTCTTAAACCATCGTTGTATTGAACCATGTAACCAGAAAATCACAATGCAGTGATCTTTCTGTACGCTAATCCTTCTATGAGAGCTTAATGACTTGTCTGCTCATCTTGGAGATAATAAACTCCACAATGGAAGCAATAGCTGTCTTGGTGACTTTGCATAAATCATTATTTGTAAAAGTGAAAGAAAACCTATACACAGAAGGTAAGCAAAGAGATTGCTCACCTTTTTGGTATTAACTCTGATAATTGACTTTAAAGCATCTGTAATGCAGTGAATAGATAGATACAAAGCAAAAAATATAAATACTATCCCAAGGTATAATCAATCAATAAGATCTCCTATGTAGTCAGTAAAATCATTGAATATCTCAGAATGATTGACCTTTCATAAGCAAAACTATACTACATGCTTGTAAACACCAGCATCTTGTTCAAGGACCTGAGATAATACAACACATGGAAGAAAGAAATGGAGTTTAACAGTTCAATAACTGAAAACTGAGGTACTAGTTAAACTTTATTTTTACAGGAAAACATGAGAGATCTGAGCCTTTTTAAGTAGGAGACTTGAACACTGTGGGTTATAGATTTGTGATTTACAAACTGTCTGCAGAAAATAGTGCTTAGGATATCTCCCAGAGAAAACACATCTGTAATTAATTGAACAAATGCAGCAGAAAGAGCACCTACTCTGTCTGTTGGTAAGAAAGCACAGCCTGTAGAGAAAATTACTCTGGCATGTGTGAGTTGTGAGTGCTTGAACACCCATTCAGCCTGAATTTGAACAGCATAATAAATAAAATTAGTCTGTAACTTTATTTCCAAACCCAAGAATGAGCAGAAGAGAGTGAAGGGCTCTATTCTTTTTCTTGTGCTACTGGCTGATTTACTTTTGCATTCCTCCCATTGAATAAAGAGATCCCAATTTTGGTCCTGTGTATCTTTATTCTTTAAAAGGGGAGAGGGAGGTATCCATCAAACTGTGCACAGAGATAGTAATACATATGTGTGTTTAGCCAGGGTCTTGCCTTAGCCTTTGCTTCCCTCATGCTGTCTGTTATTCTCTTGTTGGAGTTTATCTTAAATTAGAATATAAGCTCTTCAGGACGGGGGCTGTATCTTCATTAGTGATGACACAGAGCTGAGGCTTTAACCAGCAGATGAAGAAACAGAAAAAACAGACAGGAATAGAAAGAGCCAGGGCTGAAAGAATGGAAAATGGACCCTTTTATTACTCTACTAGTTAGTGCTTTAGATAACTAAACAGCAAATTTGATTTGTATTGGCATATTTACAACTCTTGCATCCTCTGTCAAAGATATCAAGATGTCAAAGAAGATGGGTGGAGGAAATATTAATACAATTCTAAATTATGCAATGAATTTACTTTGGATTCCTTTGTGAAACAGTCTCTCTTCCTAACCATCCCCACACATTCTTCTCTTACGTAAAAATAATTAGGAAATCATTTTTTCTCAGGCACTGTAGGTGATTTGCTTCACTTCATATACATGTATAACTTACAGGCTGCTACTTGTTAATAGCTTGAGTAAAATTATTTTTCATTAGAAATGGTGATTTAATCTTAAACAGAGTCACCTGACTGATGATGTAAAAATGATGCAGAGAAGCTCAGCTTCTGAAGTCAAAGCAGTTCCCTGGATGGCTGTCTGCTTTGCCTGTGTGGGAGGGCAGGTAACCCTGCAGCAGGGCGAGCCAGCTCAGGTGAAGACACTTCAGACAGGTAGATCATCTTACCCACATCTTTAAGCCGCTACTCTGCTTTAAGCCACTAGTGGACCATAAGCAAGCCACTCTTTTCAGCTGAAGCTTCCAGAGTAGTTTGGGTTTTAGTATGCTATACGCAGCACACTAACACACCCTTATTCTGAGGAAGGTTAAATACGCTCCAGGAAACAAAAATACCCTATCTCCAAATGCATAGTGTGTATCCTGACATGAAGACCTGGAATCTTCTTTCTTTTGTAACTGCTGTGCTTGGAGCACCATAAGTTTAGTGGTAGAAGGGAAAAGCCTTACTGATGGATATTATTAAAAGAGAGAGGATCTCATCTGAATTTTGAAATAATGAATAAACAGTCTTTATTTTTCTCTCAATATATCTGCATAGCTCCAGTTTATGTTAATATACTTTACACAAAGGCTGAACGAACTCCTTAGTGTACAAAGCACTTGCTCTTCTCTTCAGTAATGAGTTGTAATGCACTCTATGAGTGTTTTTGGAGAACATGCTTAAAAAGGTACGTATCACGCTGGACATTCTGTATTTCCCTAGAGATTATTAAAGGTTATTTTACACTGTGAGTAATGGTTAAAAAACGTTTGTTGCTTAACTAATTGCTGTGTGCAATGAATAATTTAAAGGTTGAATACTTCCTGTGGATACTTAGTTTCCCAAAATGCCTTTGATTTATTTTCCTCATTTATATTGCCATAGCATTTGAAGTGAGCCAGGCTGTTATCAAAGTGCTATGGAGGAAATATCCTCTCTATAAAATGCACAATCAAAAGCATCTATCCTGCAAGCTGCTTTTCATGGGAGGACCTTTGTCCCTGAGTTGAGCTCTTTTGAAACACATCCCAGGAATAAGGAACCATCTCTGCAGGACTTTTTTTTTTTAAAAAAGAAGGCTGGGGAAGCAGGGAACATAAATAAGAAAGATTTTATAATTCAGTGATCCTCTACAATTCATCACTACACTATGAAACACAAGACAGATGATAAATATCTTCAAATATTTGATAAATGCATTAAAATGCAACCACCTAATTCTAATTATTATAATTACCACAAAAAGCCTATATTTAAAAAGAAGTTATCTGTGGTGCAAAATGAAGCAGCCAGACAGTGTCAGACATGTAATCATCCATACGATCTTAATTCTGCTCACTTCTGTGCATTCACAGGGCTGAAAGAGGCAGTTCTCTGCATATCGTTTTGCACATAATCGCACGTGTATAAGGCCTGCATCAAGGACACTTGGCAACCATAAATTTGGCATTCCTAACCCTTCTAGGGCTTGACCTCTATAAACAAATAACAGTCTTTTAACATAGGTTTTTCATTTAACCGGTAAAAGATTTTTTTAATTTTCATTAGGTACAATTACAAGGTCTTCCCCATAGCTCCTTAACCATTGCAACATAGATTTGAAGTATGGGAGCTAGTATATTGGTATGAAGTCAATCAGCTGCCTATGGAAAGTGACTTCTAGCACAATGGTGTCAGATAAAGCGAGTGATCAGAAAAAAAACCCTAGCCAAATTTCCTGTGCATTCCACTCATTCCTAAGCATTTTAAGTACCACACCTGCTATTTTACCTGCTGTTGTGTTGGTAACAATCTGGGTGTAGACCTTTAAAATGTTCAGTGTCAAATAGTACTTTTGCAAAATGCTAAATTTTCCTTTAAAA
The DNA here is from genome assembly GCA_035582835.1 of Phoebastria nigripes. NCBI lineage: Eukaryota > Metazoa > Chordata > Aves > Procellariiformes > Diomedeidae > Phoebastria > Phoebastria nigripes. Next base: position 269,499 of record JAYKAV010002828.1, read on the forward strand.
AACAAGTGATGAAAAAATCAAAATTGATACTTCAGCTAAATATGAACGGAATTTTAAGAGACAAAGAAAAGGCAATTCCATAGCTCAAGAACTTTTTTATTGCTGTATTTCAAATACTTGCTACAAACAACACACGTCTTTCTTTTAGCAAAAATCTTTTATAATAGAAATGCTGAGAAATATAAATATAAGTTACTACTATCTTTCAAAGCTGCTGGACTTTGCAACCCACGTAACACTTTTCTCAATATAGAGGTTTTGTGGTAACCTTAATAAGCAGTCAAATAAGGATTTGTAAAAATGTAGGCAATTCACATGTTTCTTAGCTACCTGAAGATACTTAACCTTTAGTTTTGTGTTTTACAACATATTCACAGCATCCGTCTATTAACACATGAATTCTAGAAGCTTACTGATTTATACAATAATAGAAAAACAGTTGGTTTTATTTCCAGCTGCAATCATAATTCAGGGTTTGCTCAAGCTGCTTTTCTCTAAGCCTCTTTTTTTTCCAAAATGCAAAGTGACATACTAACCTTCCTTTACAGATCCCTCTAATGGGGAACTGTATGGGTGAGAATGCTCTATTTTCCTGATGCAATTTTCAGTTTCCTACTTTTTACTGCACATCTCCTTACTCATAGCTGCACCGAGCAATCCTCACGCCACACTGCTGACAGGAGCAGACAACAGCCTCATTTCAGCTTCCATTTTTTTTTGGGTGTAAAATAAGATGATAAATATTTCTTTAGGAAAGTGCCTTGCCTTTTCACCTAGCATTTTTTGTTCCCCGGGCAAATTTCAATTACTACAAGACCTATTCAAGATTTTCAAGTTAATATTTGAAAAAAAAAAGTGAATTCAGACTGACCATTGGTCACAAAGTGCTGCTCCACCACTGCACTGCAAGTAATTCAGGGACACCTTGTAGTTAGCAGTGTGCAGAGTAACTGATGTTTAATAAATTCAGCATAGACACCTTTTCAGCAACCATCTCTAGGAACCACATCATCAGCTGCATTTACCTGCATTTGTTTTTATACTAACAATTCCTCAAAACGTTACTGAGGAGGATTAAGAAAATGTATGTAAGTAGAATGATTTCTTTTCTTGGGCCTTATTAGATCAATTTCAGAAACAGTTTGTRAAGTATTTAGTACCTAAACTTACTGAGGCTTGCTGTTTCCAAGCTATAATCAAGTGTCTCTTCACAAGCTTCTGAGAGGCAAGACGCATTGCTGAAGCTGGGCCAAAGTGGCCTGGGGGCTAAGATGTTTTATGGCACTGTTCAGGGTCCCTCAGTCAGGAAAGGAAAGTGATGGAGGCATCTGAGGATATACTCATTCCCAGTGTAGGTAGTTACATTTTCAAGGACTTTAGGTTGTAGTGCCCAGCAATTATTCTCTAAAACTTTACGAATTACGGTAAAGGATGAGTATATTGTACCTCTTCCAAAAATAAGCTGAACAAAGGTCTTAAAATGTACACTAGATACCCTTTTCCACTCACACCTAATAAAAAGGTTTCCATTTAAGTTTCACACATTCAGTTCCACATCCTAAAATGCCAATATACTGCTCTGAAAACTTCAGCCCAAACCAATTATTTTCGGTGTTTTCATCACTGAATTTAATTTTTTCCTAATGCCAAAGAGTATCTACATATGATTATTGAGAAATCTAAAAGAAAGCATAAGTTACAGCAAGCCTGAATTAGGTCCACATTTTCCAAGATGAGCTTAAAACATAAGATTAATAGCTGTACAAATCTGTTAAATTGTCCTTTGCATTTCTATATAGATTCCATTATTCCTAGAAAATTTTTCAGGACATTTCAGTTTTTGTCGGAACTAACACAACCTCGCTTATCTACGAAGCTGGGGTTCCCAGCTGTTGGATAGAGGACATGCTTTTCTTATTATTCTCATCTGGTACTAAATGATAAGAAGGACAACAACACTCCATTTTAAAACTAGCTGTTGCAAAGAAAAGCTCCTATTGTTACATGGGGTGCTGTCAGTTGTTAATATTAATCTCTAAGAATCTAATAACCTAATGAAATCGTTTGCATCATGGCTTATTTTGAATGCTCTTGCTTGCAGTACATTGCCAGTAACATGAAGAAAGGGCTTATTTTTCATAATTTAAGCATCTTGTAGCATGGGAGTATTCAGCACATGCAAATGAATTGCTTTAAACAATGAGAAATACCGCGCCTCCTGCAAATGAATTGATTCAAACAATGAGAAATACAGCACTTCTTGAATGAATCAGTTTGCAGACTACTGCAAAATTCTCAAGTGCTAGTTTCTTAATGAGTCTCACGTTGTTTGTATAGGAATGTCTAGAAGATGAAACAAACCAATCCTCATGGCATTCTTTTCCTTTTTTTCTCACCCTTTAATAAATACTCGATACTTATTATCAACCAAACTCTCAGATGCTGAAAATCCAGTCCATCATCTTTAAGGCTGTTTTAGAAATGTGATGGTTTTGATAAACCCAGACACTCAGAAAAATCTGTTGACTCTAATGCTGACTTGCTGACTCTACTCCTGTCCTCACTCCTCTCCATAAACAGTCCACAGTCCCTGTAATCCGAACTTCCATCTGAGGCAAGTGTGGCTATTTGCTAACCAGATGTGGTTAGTACACAGTTCTTCTACAGACTTGCATGGATGTATTCTACTCTCCAAATTACCATAGGCACATGTTACTGCTGCAATCCAGCCACCCCAGTCTTTTATTTAAAGTCCTGCTACTTTAACTATTTAAAAGTATTTTAAAATCACTCATTTAATCACGATAAAAATAACAGTATCAGAAAAAAATTTATGAGAAACTATCAGACATTGAAATACCAGTTTCTGATCGATCAGATGTTGAAGTAAAATGAGTTCATTGTTAAAATCATGTTAAAAAGCAATAGATTCTCAGATCCAGTAATTAAAAATGTGTTTCTGGAAAAAAATAGAAGTGGAAAGTGGGATTCCAGGGACCACCCTATGAAGCCTTTTGCAACTCTTAGGGATACTGGAAGGTACAGTCATAGAATCATAGAATCATAGAATAGTTTGGGTTGGAAGGGACCTTTAAAGGTCATCTAGTCCAACCCCCCTGCCGTGGGCAGGGACATCTTCCACTAGATCAGGTTGCTCAGAGCCCCGTCCAACCTGACCTTGAATGTTTCCAGGGATGGGGCATCTACCACCTCTCTGAGCAACCTGTTCCAGTGTTTCACCACCCTCAGCGTAAAAAATTTCTTCCTTATAGCTAGTCTGAATCTACCCTCTTTTAGTTTAAAGCCATTCCCCCTTGTCCTGTTGCAACAGGCCCTATTAAAAAGTCTGTCCCCATCTTTCTTATAAGCCCCCTTTAAGTATTGAAAGGCCCCAATAAGGTCTCCCCAGAGCATTCCTTGGGTTTATTCCAGAAAGGCAGTTCCTGGATCCCCATATTCAGCAGTTAATGATGTCTGACTGAGAATTGCACAGTCATAGTTTTGCTTTTTCTTTTATAGTCTAAGACCCTTAAAAATGTTATTGCTTCTTTCCATCGGATCTCACTGTTACTCAGTGGAAATCCAGCCTCTATCTGTACTCATCAACTAGTGAGTCACCACCAGTCACTTCAAGTACAGGTCTTGATTTTGAAAGAAATTAAGTCCTGTCTTAATCTTATCTGATGGAGTAAAATTCTATGTATAAGTCATATATTGCCAGAAAAAGGAGGATTCCATCTCCTTTAAAATATATAGATATCTTAAGGATTTCTATATAAACATATGTGTATATGTGTACATATACAATATGTAAGTAAATATGGTAAGATGGATGTACATTTAAAACTTTTGAAGGCCTATAGTTTCATTTCTTACAAAGAAAGTTGGGTTTTAAATGTCTCCAAAGATGAAGAGTTTGGGCAACTGTTCCAGTGTCTGACCACTATCACAGTAAAAAAAAGTTTTTATGTTTAAATAGGATTTCCTGTATTTCAGTTTGTGCCCGTTTCCCCTTGACCCTTCACTGCGCACCACTAAGAATCAGTCTCTGTCTTCTGTACTTCCCCCATGTCAGGTATTTATAAATATTGACAAGATGCCCCTGAGCCATCTCCTCTCAAGGCTGAGCCATTCCAGCTCTTGCTGGAGCATATGTCAGATGCTCCAATCCCTTAGTCATATCTGTTACCCTTCGCAGGACTAGCTCCAGTAAGCCCCTGTCTTTTTGTAGTGGGGATCCCAGAAGTGGACCCAGCCTTCCAGATGTGTCTCGCCAATGCTGAGCAGAGGGGAAGGATTATCTCCCTTGGCCTGCTGGCAACGGTCTGCCTAACGCAGCCCAGGAGGCTATTGGGCACCTTTGCCGCAAGGGCACATTGCTGGCTCAAGTTTCTGGAGGTTTTTTTCTATACCCATGAAAGTGCTTGCAAAAACTGGAACCTAAATGCTGTAATAAAAAGTTAATCTATAAAAACTATTCACTAGCACCAACTACTATACAAAGGGAGCTGAAGGGTTTCAGGGCATATGTTTTTCTCTAGATAGTGAGAAACTGTCCCATTGATTGAACTGATCCACTTGAACATTCATGCTCAGTAGTTCCACAGTAAGCATTCCTCATCCATGGTGAAATGTTTGGGTGATAGTGCACAAGCTCGGGTGCAAGTACTACATTTCAAGGACTATCAGATGCTCTGATTTGGAGGTTACCACACTGGCTTAGCTCTTCAGTCAGGTCTCAGATCTGCTCTCCTTGACATCAGGATCAGGTGTTATGCTTCTGTTGATGTTGATAGATAATTTGTAAATTGTGTTGTCAACACAACATTTAATCTGTTCCAAACAGCTCATAAACAAACCTTTGATTAATTCTTCCAGTCTATGTCTTCTGGACAGGATTTACAGCGTTCTACTTGTTTGGATGAAAAATAGAGAGAGACAAGCTGTCACCACTGAGAAAAAGAGTATTTTTTTCCTTCATGTTGTAGCTTAAGAATCATTTTATCATGACTTTACTGTATGAAAATGGCAGAAGATTTACATTTGTGACTGATGATGCAGAAGCTGTAAAACTTGATGGACTCAAGAATGTTCATACCAAATTACCACAAGCTACACACATTTTAGGCAGGGAACATCCAGTTCACAATGCAATAGAAACTTGGAAGCGTTATTTCATGATCAATGCATAGGATGATGTTAGCCAATGACATTTGAAAGAGCTGTTTATTTATAGCCTCAGCTGAACATTGCAACACAGCTGGAGGAAAAAAAATGAGTAATTTCAAAGGCAAATAATTCAGGAGGAGATCTGTTGGGGGTGGGTGCACCGAGTTTACTGTGTCCAGATACTTAATAGCATTAAAACAAAGAATCTGAAGGAGTAAGGCTTACTTTACTGACCTTGTCTTTTGTTATCACATTAAATTTAACTCACAGCTCAGAGGATCGCGTTAGTTTGGCTTTGAAATATTTTTCATTTATGTGTGCCTTTGAATCAGCACACTACTACCTCTGTTGATTTAGTCCAGTCAAGATGTATGTATAGTTCGGAAGCGCTATTTACATAAGGTTGTTGTATCACCCTCAAGCACAGCTACCATCCAACAACTTGGACTTGAAAATTAGAAACTGAATGCCACTAGAATAAAATTCAATTCCTATCAAAATGATTATGATACAACATATACGAGCAGTTTGTGGCTGATACGAAAAGATTAAAGCAAATAGCTATCTATTAATTTCAGGAGTATCAGAAATGTAAATAAGAACCTGACACACCAATTCCTTTTTGAATGCTAGCTAGTTTCTGCCATCCAGCTCTCTCTTGTATAAAATACATTTTTGCAATCTGCATTTCTGAGTTTGCATGTTTGCAGCTTTAAAGACAACTTTGCTCTGCTTTTTTCTTTGTCTTTATTTTTTATACTGCACCTTCTGGGTTTAAAAAAAATTCCAACAAAACTATTTTTCGTAAGTTCTTATTTTGGCCCATGCATTAAAGTTCATAACGTAAAAGTGAAAAGTCTGTTCCTAAGGAAGGATAGCATTAGATTGATGTTTGTAGATAGTTTGTATATAACACCCAAGGTAATACTAATCCAAATATAGAAAGTAATTACACTGACCTTGATATCTGTCATCATTATCTTGCTTATAGCACAAATGTTTTGCTAAGAATGTCATCAAAACCATAGTTTTAGATCTATTTCCAGTAAGAAACTCCTTCTAATCATTGCTCTACAAATAGTGTGGTTCTAAGCATACAAAAGTATCAGTTTATCTAATCGCCATAATTGTTCCAAAAGAGTATTAAGATAAACCTTCTTCATAGACTTCATTCCAATGGCTTTCATGTACTTCTTGCAGTGTCAAAGCATTTCAAAACACTGTTTTGTAGAAGATTATSTTGTACCTGGGGAAAAAGAAAGGAGAACAAAAAGAATGATTTTAGGGAGTTAAAACACCTAAAGTGCACTTCATTCTTTCATAGGAAAAGATGTCAAAAACTGACAAAACACCCTAATGTTTCCCAACTTGTAGGAAACATTTCTGGTATACAAGGTACATACCAGCAGCATGGCTAAACGTAACACTAGCCCCTGAGAAACAAGAGGCTCATACATCCCCTCAAAGAGAATAATACGCAGTGATTTTCAATTTTCTGAGAACAGCGGTGGACTATTGGGTTTATTTCATGATTATAAAAGCCTCATAATCTATGATTGCTGCAAGCAGAAGTGATTTATTGGAGTACTCTCACATATATGAGATAAAGCTATAACTTGCTGGCAGCTATTTTTTTTAAAGGAGGGTATTAAAGGAAAGGCCAACAGCTTGCTTACTTCGTAGCCTCAGAAAGTGATGATTTGCAGCTCCAAAATATCAGTTTTGATGAGTAGTTGTGGTGAAATTATAACCGCTGTTGTACAATGAGATAAACTTTCACCTCCATAAGGAAAATATAGATTACAGAAACTGATTGTAAACAATCAATGCTTTATATTCTTCTTCCCTAACTGAGCAATTTTTGAATTTATGCCGGTCCGACAAATGCATTAATAATGTTTAGCCACTAGGTATTTGTGAAAGAAATTGGAAATTGTTTTTAATTTGTTAGTCTGGTGAAGCGGTAACACACTGATTCAAGAAGGAGGAAGAAGCGGTAGTATGTGTTTGCTATTTTCATACATAAATATAGAAACACACATAAAAATGTGTGTCCTTTTACATATATACACACTCTCCCACACAAAGGAAGATAAGTATAGTGAATATAGAGAAGAAAACCATCATCAGTTTCTAAAAGATAAGGAGGGAAAGTAACACAAAAACAGGAGAGTCTCCAATAAGTTATGAAGGTCATTTTCTAAGTATCACAGGCGTTTTAAACATTCCTTTTATACATGTTATATAATTTAGATTAGTCTTATTTTATGTTCTTACTGAGTTTTCTTCAGTTATCTGTAAAATACAGTGTAAACCACACAGCCCATTTGCTCTGTATAATCCATGGGATGAGGTCTGGAAGGGAAATTTATTATCAATAATGTAGTGAGCTGCATTTTAAAAGCCTTGTCCTATTCACCTGAGGTTGTTCACTTTGATTTCAAAATCAGTGAGAGGCTCACATGCTACAGGAATAAAGAAGTGAGTAATAAAGAAAAGAAAATCAGAAGAACTACAGATAATTGCTTGAACATGACTCTCAGTTTTGCCAAACCTAAACACAAGACGCGATGTGTTACACTACTCGGACGGGAGCCACAAAAATTCTTCATGTAGAAAATTTAAAATGCTTTGAGATGCCTTCTTTTAGTGTAAGTAAGTCTATGGCCTCACATGCATGTGTTCTTATTGCCAATTTAAATCCCCCCGTTAAAAAGGGGGGATACCGTATAGTTGTGGAGTATAGGTAATCTGGGGACTGAAATTAAACAAGGCACATTTGAGAGCTAAGTCCCCAAATATAGTCTCTTTGAAGGGGAGAGTGGTGAGTAGTGAAAAAAAAAAAGCCAAGCAAGAGCCCTAGATAAGGTTTATGTATTGGGATGTAGTACTTAAATGATCATATATATGGAGCAGAAGAGTTATATACATGGAAAAATTAATCTGCATTAAAGTAGGATGTGAGCTGGCAACAAATTTTCTGTGTGGAAACAGTGCTCGTTAGGTGTGAGACAGGTTTCACCAGTGCCAAGGCTGGGCAAGTTTTGCTATCTTGTTAATAGGAAAAGGGAAAAAAAAAAAAATTCTTTCTCTCCTTTTCCCCTTCACCAGGGTCCTTCAAAATTTTTGTACCTTACAGAGCATATGTTCATTTGATATAAGATCTGTCACAATTCCTCTACAGACAAATATAATGCAGAATAGCTATTTATTCTTAGATGCTGTATTCCAAGCATATAGTGTTTGGAAGTGATTCAGCTTCCTGAACAGAGGTGTCTAGCACCATTTGACTCATCCTGGGTTACCTGCCATATCTTCATAGAGCTGGCAGATATGACCCACGACTCATGGGTCGTATCCACTCGTGGGTCTGGACTGGCAGTTAGAAACCATCTTAAATGTCACTGCATGCCTATGTTTGCACAACTGAATTGTGCCTCCAATTCTGAATTAATTTGATTTAAAAGAATAAACCTTTTTTCAAGAGTATTCAAGTTGACCTGGATTCACTACCCTTTTTTTCCTTCAGTGAGGAAGGTCTTGGTGCTAACTCTTTTATGTAGATGGATTGAGTGTTTTCAACATTTACCAAGGAAATTTGAAAGCCCAATTGCCCTTGCTACATGATGGGTTTCAAATTTACCTCTTACTTCTCAGAGGAGGACTTCTCAGCTGCAGATCAGGAGATATTTGGAATAGGAGACTCACAAGGCTTCCTCCTCTTCTGCAACCAGAAACTTCAAGATTCAAAGTTTTATGCTGTGAGAGAGCAGGGGGAGGGTGGCTGAGGGCCCCAGACTGAGGGGGGCAAGTGGAGTCCTTCCTGCCAGTGCAAAACCTGTGTCACTGCAAAATACAGAAATGGTCCCGGGAGCAAGATCCTCATCCATAGAGCTTCAGCTCCTCTCAGCAGATCTGCTTCCTCTGTGCAACTGCTTCAACTTGCACAGTCTCATGTCCCATAAAGGAGAAAGCAGAACAGGCAGAAGCAATTTTAAAAGGTGCTTTTACCACCTTTTTGTGAATCTTCTGATTAATATTTTGTGTCAGGAAAGTCTATTTCAGCAAAAATGCAACTTTTGCATGAATGTATTGGTTTCAGTGAAGCTTTCTTTGTGAAAGATTTCCTCAGACACAATTTCTGGTGTGAGCTAATGTGTCCTAGAATAGGCCATTACTTAGTGGAGACATAATTCACTCTTCATTTGTATTAATTGCAGGATGGATTGGAATCTCTGCATTACTATATCCAGGAAAGTACCTTAACCACGAAGCTAGTAATTCTTCTGATATTGGCATTTTCAGCTTCTTCCAGCTGGCGCTGTTCCACTTGATACGACTGATTGAGTTTTCATTGTGAAGGAAGGACTSTCTCTAGGTTTGAGTGTACAACACTGGGACTGGGGCAAATCCAACTTCCTCCTCCAGATCAGGAGGACTGGAGAATTACCTGAAACTGAGATGTCCCATGTATGATCCAGTAGGTTATTCCAGGGCACCTTGGTCTTCGACATTTTGAAAGACATTTGAAACCTCTTTGTTTTGTCTGAATGGAGAATTTGACTATTTTTTAATTCTCGTAGATTTTTGGAGGAAAAAAAAATCTGGTACATCTCAAATTATTGGTATAAATGTAAATTATTATCTTTCACACATGTACTAAAACCTTCAGTTTACTCCACAAAAGAATTTACAGAGTTCTGCCTAAAACAAAATAACAATAAGGAAAACACTAAGTTGGAATCCTACATAATTTGATTAAAAGGTGAAAGCTAAACAATTTTAAATCTTTGAAGGTCTACTTTGTACGTAAACCAAAAGAAAGTAACCCATTTTACTAATAGGTCCGATCAAGCAAAGCATTAAACAGAAAAACAAGGTGAAAATTGAGTGAAAAGTGGAGAGTGACTGAATTACATGTTTTCTAAAGATGCCATCAATATTTATCTTCAGCCTGATTTGTTATTTGATATAATTTAAATTTTTTTGTAACTTTGTTTCTTACTGTAAATTACACTGTTCTGTCATTTAATTTCAAAGCTTTTATGATTTCCAAATAAATTATTTTGAAATAATTTAAATCACAGGCAAGTTAAATAAAACATTTGTTAATTCTTTCTTGTTTTGTGCTCAAATGCTTTGGCTGGATTTTTATCAAAGCACAGGATCATATACTATGAATAGACAATCCCTCACAGCCATCAATTGCCCTTTTTTTTGGTCAGGAACCAAACATAAGATTAATTATATAATCTTCCAAAGAGAGATTTCCAGTTACACTTTAAATGAAATGCTCCCCCCTTAAAAGGATTTAACTGAGACTTAATGAGAAAGTTATTGTATGTTAATTAAATACACACTGATTACTATGAATATTTATCGAAGTGTAACAATAATTTGCATGAAGATAGATGTTGAACAACTGAATTTCAGTAAATATGTTCCTAATAATTATTTAACATTCACTAAATTATGCAACTAAATGATTTTTGGCAAAGATATTGAGGATTTATTATATATTATAGGCCCAATTGTATCATTACCTACACAGGTGCAATCCCATTTAATTAAAGGGGAAGTTGTTGTCACATAACTGAGGGCAAGATGCAATCATATATACCAACTGATTACTAAGCATATTTAATGACATTGAACAGCAGAGATCTAAAGAAGCCATTGTATTCACTTCCTTTAAAAACTCATTGAAAACTAAGCTGAATGATCCAGCCAGAGTCTTTCCTTTCTAATACACCAAGCACTCTTCAACCAGTTCGAGTCTTAGGATCCTCACTGTCCATGGAGTGTCTTGCCTGCTCACATTTGTATCCTGGTTTTTGAAGTTTTGACAGCTTGTTTGGTTGTGCATGTATCCTAGCTGTCCTCCAGCACCAAGCCCTGATAAAAAGTATAAGGGAAAACCACCCTAACTCAGTTCTTTTCTACTGCTGCTCCTCTGTGAAGGAGTACCTGTGTCCAAAGCTAATCTAATTTACCTATGAAAATATTCAAAGCTTATTTTGGATATTACTAGTCTTCACCTTTCTAGATGCAGTATAGATTAATAAAAATATTATGTGTGGCAACCCTAGTTTCGCTTAGTCTAGCATTTGGTATCCTACTCAGCTGGAGATGTTTTGAGACAATTTCTACAATTTCTTAGGAGAAAGCAACAATCTTCAGGCTACTGTCAGGACTGGCACTTTCTGTGCCTCTTGTTCAAGTCAGCCTAGTCAATAGTTCAGGAATTAAGCATAAAGAAAGATTAAGCATAAGAGACAACCTGTTTCTGTAGGTCAGTGATGAAAATATTCATTTGGGACTGGAAGGCATCCTGCCCTCACTCTATTTTTGAAATTCTCTCTAGTGTCCCTTAAATGCTTATTCAGTCCTTGAATCAAGTATCAGAACAGAGATTCTCCATCCTTAGGCTTGCTTGTAAACAACAGAGAGAGGAAATGTCACAGATTTTGTTCTAGGAATAGCTTAATTTAAAGCAATTTGGGAGCTTGCTGCATACCACTAGTACTAAAAGTCTCAAAGAGAATCAAACAGGGCAGAGAGAATAGAGCCTGCAGTTATGCCTTTTGCACTTATTTGTCAGTCCACTTCTATATTTACTTCTCATGCCACATCTTTTGAATCAGCACAATGTCACAAATTCTCTCCCTTACATGTGACAATGAAGCATTGGAATGGGTATTGGGATTTGCATGCTCAGTGCACATCCAGTGCACTTCAGCCAGAGGTGGGAAGGATACTGAAAGGGAAGATGTACTTCTAAAGGAAAAATCTGTCAGTCATGGTGCAATGGTCGTCCATCTCGTTTCTTTCTGGCTGTCAGTACTACAAGCTATGTAGAAATAGATTGTGTCTTTGAAATCTCAAGGTCTTTCTAAGAGATATTGGAACACAAAAGGTTCCTATCCTTAGCTGGAAAGTCCATCTGGAAACTTCTTCTCCATCCACTGCCAAATTCTTCAAATGACTTATTCTCTTAAGAGTAAGAAATTCAATACCATGATGTAATCTTATTTTAGTGTTTATATATCTCATGAAATCGCCTTGCTTTCTGGCCTTAGTCTAATTTTTAGAAAGCTAAAAATGGAAAATGGAGGCATAAGAAGTTTTCTTAGTACATCACTGAATTATGGACATGTATAGGAATGACCCTGTTATTTAAAAAAGCTAATGGCATTATCAACTGGATGGAAAGGAAAATAGAATTATGAAAAGGGTTGCATAAGAATATTACCTATGTTTAATAAGCCTTCTACAAGGTTAAGATTTAATTGTAATATCACCAATGTAGATGACAAATGCTGATATATCTGATGTATATTTAATGAGTGGTTTTTGTAAGCAATCAAAATTAGAAATCCTGAAGTTAACCAAATATGAGTTAGGACTGCTTGGGAAAAATGAGTATCTAAGGCAAATAAGATAGAGCAAAAAAAGTATACTTAAAAGAGTATTTCTTTGGAGTGTTCTTATTTTTTGTTACCAGCACTAGTCTACATTATTCTTCTTGGTAGTAATAAAGGCATAAACAAAATTTTAAGTATAAACACAGATAACAAGCTGAAGTAGGCCTTGTCTCCCACTGTGCTTTGATGAAACATTTTAATAATAAAGAATGGTAACCGTAAGCTGATGTCAGTTGCTGACTGCTTTTAACTTTTTTAAACCAAACGGTTAGTGATAAACCTAGCAAAACTAACTACTTTTTTAAGTAGATACTATCTGATCTGGCAGTCAACAGCTTTCATCAGAGCTATGCAATGAATATGAGGAAGGCACAAGAAACTAGAAGCTCTGTCAGACTCCTTGCTGTTACCACCTCGACTGTATTTTCCACACACCATATCCTAACTCCAGGCATCATTGACAGCCTCTCACTCTTCAGATTTTACACAAATCTTAGCACTTTTTTTGACACAAAGCAAAACCTTTCAAGCAAAACCCTTGATTGTTTGCTTCCTAGCCCAGGAGATGAAAGGTGTCATAGTTTCCAGCCAAGAGTTCCCAGAAGGGTTATTAGCTAATGTCCATCTCTATTATAACCTCCAGCACTCCAAATCCTGCAAGTGTGAAACCTCTTTCAAACCAAGCTCATGAAGCCTCTCTAGTCCTCATAAGAATATCCCTATTATTGATATACGCTAGAGTAAGGTGTTTTCAGCTATACCTTTTCTGAGCAGTCATACAGGACAGACTTCTGTTGCAGATATTATTTCAGGAGGGAAGTATTACTGTCAGTGCTCCAGCAAGGCATTGCCTCCTGCAGTCTCCAAGTGGAGAATGTAGAGGGAAAGCAGAAAAGAGGAAAGAAAGGTATCAGAACTGAAAGGTTTTGAGCTGTGCAACCATCCTGCATATTTCACCCTCTTTTTCTTTTTGCTTGGCATTCATAGACATAGCAGTGTCTTTGTACAACCTCTGCATGGTGACTGGCAAAACCTCTCTTCTTGGAAACAGGTAGTCTTCTCAGAGATAAACGAAGCCCTGGTGTGAAGCAGTATGACCATGTATCTCCTGCAGTGGGGCTTAAGATGAGGTTGGGCCTTCAAGCAGAGTTGCAGCAAAGGGCAGACACACACTCCTGATTTTCCTAGTTTTGGGAGACACACAACTTCACAAGTATTAACACGTGTATTGGCTAGCTACTAAACGGATGCAAACGCAATGGTCTTAAATGGCATTGTATCATATTGTACAGTATGCATTGGGAATGAAGGAATGGAGGGACTAAGGATTTCTTAGGACTTCTCAGCAACAATTTTGCCACTTCAGTGGAACAGAAACAAGGAAAAAAAAAATGGAAAATTACTGAACTGGTGAATACAAGAGAGATTTAAACCTGTAGATTCTATTTCCTTCTTTTTTCCCCCCTCTTTTTTTTAATCTTCTTGATTTATTAGAATGTGGAGAGGGAATGGGGAGAATATTTCTCTGTCAACACCAATTCTTACTTGTGTTTTCGTTCAGGAAAGAGCACTGGGCTTTGAATCCCAGTGGAGGGATGTGATTCTCTGTGGCTCTAAGCAAGGTTTTTGTGTCAAGAGTTGACTCTCTCCCTCGTGTACTGAAGAGGATCCAGACACATAAATCCTTTTATGGATTTGGCCTTAACCTTGTCAAGTTCTGCATCTTGTTTTTTGTCAGCTCCCAGAGAAAGAGGACATGTTTAGATGTGTTTATTCTCTTAATATCTGTTTTTGCTGTAAGGTTCCTGTTCTAAATCAGACTGTTTCAGAGATCATTGTTTTATGCTGTCATTTCCTGAAAGAAAGAGTGTAGGTGCTTACCTGACACTGGACTTGCTGAGTTGTCAAACTGAACAGAAAGATTCCAAGTACTTAGCAATTTTTGTCACTAGTCTGCAGAGAGGAGACCAGAGATGTCTAGGGCAAGAGTGCTGGTCCCAGGAGGTTGATGGCCAGGTGTCTAAGACTGATTGGAAAACCCTTACTGCCGTCAAAAATGAGGCCAAAGGTGCAATTAACTCAGAAACTGCTGTAATTTGTATTTCATTATTAGTTGTAAATCAATACAAATAGTCTTGCCAGACACAGTCAATTGCTTTTTTAACAAAAGAAAATTAGTAATGAAAGAGAATGCAGTATGTGTGATAAATATATATGTTATAAAAACTTTTCACATTGTGTCTCATGAAAACTTAGCCTTACGTGATTTACAGAAAAAAAAAAAAGAAAAGGCTTCCTTCACCTTTTCTATACTTAGATAGCGTGGAGCTCCCATACCGAGTAACTGATGTGTGTACTGATTACTACGGTTTCATTGTAACAAGATATTCCTAGTGTGCATTAGACTTCATGAACATCTGGAGCAGAAAAAAGTCTGTGCTGAGAACAGCAATTAATAAAAGACCCCAGAAGAATCAGATCATTGCAGGGATCTCCCAACCTCATAAAAAACACACTGAGAAAGAAGGAAGAAAAGGTAAGCAGCCGGAAGGACCATCCGTTTAGACTCTGTTGGACTTCTCGGATCAGAACCTCAGGCACAGAAATGAGAGGCCACTTTTTCTTATGCACTCTGATCAATCATTTTAGCCAAAAAGCTGCTGGTAATCAACCAAGAAGATACTCATTACATTAGATTTTAAATTTCCATGTTTATGAAGTAGTGTTACACGAAGTATTTCTTCTCATAAAACATTCTGGGTTTTTATTCTTTTAAAATAGCCTCTTTAAAATTAAGTGAAACAGATAAGCATTTTTGTCACTTGCCATTTAAAATCCTTTTGACATCAATCTCCATTGCTTCCATAGTGCACTGTTTCAAAATGCTGCCCTGGCTGTTACATAGCCCAAGGCAGGACTGAGGTAAGAGTGTCCCTCTACACAGAGGATTTGTGTTAAGGAGGGAGAACTCTACCATTGACTGGGAGGAACCTTGATGTAGGCCCTGGATAAGCTGTCATCTGTGTGTACTAGAAAGCCCCAGGACAGGGAACACATAAGTACTATGGATGACAAAAGAAAGAAGTTAGGGATGAGGTAGTGGAAGAGCCTGAGCAATGAAGCAGTTCTGGGTGCTCTGTAAGGAGCCCAGGCAGCGCTAAAGCAATTTAGAAGCGCTCCTTTGTCTTCAAATATTACAGAAGACATTTTGTGTTCTTCTATCCCTTGAGGTCCCCATGCATAAAAGTAATTAAAAACCACATTTGCCTTGTCTTTATCCTGCTCTACCTTAGTCATTCCAAGGGATTTTTTTTTTCTCTTTTAGTGTAGAAGGGATACATTTCTGGGATGTTGAAATAAGTTGTGAATACAGTGCTGATGTTCATAAACATTAAAAAAACACCCAGAGTTTGTTACTGTGAAAGATGTCTCACTCTACTATTATCTTAGCTTTATGGTATCATGTTTTGTGTGGGATGAGACTTTGTGCATATATTAAAAGAAACAAAGACAATAATTATTGAATCGGCACACCAAGAGCAAGAGTGGTTCTTTAATCACACTCTATTCCATGAATACTGAGTAGAATACTACAGTAAAAAACCCTGATATTTTGACTGAGACATAGCAGAGCTTTAGTGCTCATAATACTCTACTTTTATGGGGTCATATTTCTGTCTAAGATATATTAGTAGATTGTGCCAAGATTTAGGCTGTGCAGCTGCAGGAACTTGAAAAGTTGCCTCTAGTGTATCAGATACAAAACACGCAACATTAAATTTTGTGAACTATAACGGTTAGCTAAGTGTATGATGTCTCTTTAAGGAAAGAGATTCAAATCAGATTTCATCTAGGGCCCATTGAAACAAAAGTGGATTTTGCTTGTAAAATGACCAGTGCTCCAGGACTTTACCAGCAAAATGACAACAGGTTAGATCATTTGATATCAGTTCCCAGCTGTTCCTTGGAGGAAGACAGTGCCACAGAAAAGCTGACCTCTATCCAAAGGGAATTAACAGGATAGAAACCTATTAAGGTTCTAGATATCAGCTGTTGATATAAATTCCATGCCATATAGTAAAAGGGATTATTAAGAAGGAAAGAAAGAGGAGGACAATGTGGAGTTTTAATGGGACATTCTAAAAAGCTGATTTAACTCAACTTTGCATTTTGTAGTTTTATTCCCATATCTGTTGATAACTAATATGAGACCCCAACAGGCAGAGATGTGCTATGATGCAGAATTTAAAATGCCAATACACGTACTGTGCTTGTTTGCTTATAAATTGAGATCAAGGAGTTTAGAAATTATCTGGGTATGCTATAGACAGTCATAGAATCATAGAATCATTGAGGTTGGAAAAGACCTTTAAGATCATCAAGTCCAACCGTAAACCTAACACTGCCATGTCCACCACTAAGCCATGTCCCTAAGCACCACATCTACACGTCTTTTAAATACTCAACCACTTCCCCGGGCAGCCTGTTCCAATGCTTCATGACCCTTTCAGTGAAGAATTTTTTCCTAATATCCATTGTAAACCTCCCCGGCACAACTTAAGGCTGTTTCCTCTTGTCCTATCACTTGTCACCTAGGAAAAGAGTCATTCCACTATTTTAAGGTTTTGCTAATAGCATGCATTACTACTTTTTGTAACAATGCCAGCTGTATGCTTGGATAGTAACACATAGGAAAAGAATTTTCATTTTCAAAAAAGTATACAGAAGGTAAGTAACCAGGTCCCAGTGGTATTTGAGGACCACATCTCCTTAAACTGCTTTAAAAGTAGGCACCTAGAATCTTGTAGAAAATGTGATGTAATTGTTACTGACATTATGTGTTCCAATACCCAGGGCCAAATGTGTTCAGTCTAGAGGGCTATATCATTTTGCTTTCCTAATGCAGGTTGTAGAGTGTATTAATTCCTTTTGCCTAGAATCACTTAGACAAAGCCTTCCTCTTGCATCCATAGTGTGCAGAGGATATGAGCACACAGCATTTTGCTATCCATGGTTTTGCTGAGTGTGATTCCCAAGAAATCACTGGAGCGAGAAAATCCTGAAAAGTGGAGTAAAAATCTAAGAAACAGGACAAGATATAAAATGGTTGATCAGTTAGTACGAAGGTACATTTGGGGGAATAATAAATCATTTGATCTAGATGCAACTCCATTCTCTGGAAAGTTTATGTTAAATTACTCAATAGAAGACATTATCTGTTGGTTGGATGGATTGTAACTGAAATCGAAGAGTGTAGAAGACACTATTTATTCAGGATAAATTCAAAAAGCAGTTAATATCATTTGTGAATGAGCCAACACCCGGAGCACAGATCTTATGCAAAACTAGAAGCTGAGCAATGAAGATGGATGAAATTTTCAGTGGACTAGATAAACACACAAAAAGGCAGAGTTTTATTTGCATTTTGTAGACAATCAGTGGCAGCACCTAGCTGCAGCTGTAGATGTCAGAAGAAAGTTCTAGAGACAGGAGCATTAGGAGCCATGAAGCTCAAGGTGAATTTTCTGGCAGGGTCCTGCTGGAAAGTGATGTGGAGAATCCTGAGGAAGGAACTGGCTTTGCTTCATTCTTGCTGTCTTTCGGGAAATCAGAGGGAACATACATTGCTTGTGAATAACAGGATCAATTTTTTAAAAGTCCTGATTCTTCAATCCAATTTCATTTCTTCTATTACAAACAGTTCATACACCTTCAAATTTTGGCTAACTATTCTGGGCACAGGCAGATAAAATGGTTGGGAACATATTACACAATCGCAGTATGCTCCAGAGAGCAATGGTATCTCTGAATGTTGTAAATAATGCAGAAAGGGCATAAGATGCAGAGAGGAGGTAAATATTTAGTCTGAGATTGTCAAAGAAGCATGAGGGAATTAGACTCCTAAATCCTAATAAAATTCACCAGGAGTTGGAAACCTTAATTCTCTCAGGGTCCTTTGAAAATCCCATTCGTAATTTCATATTAAGGTAGAACAGTGGTTCTACATAATATCAATTTCACTAAGAAGACACCAGTCTATTTTCCACACTTTTAATTTCAAAAGGCTTGATTTTCAGCATTGTAAACATACTAAATCCAGCTGGTCAGTGAGTCAAAATTAGACTCAAAGTATGGGGTTACTTTCTGTACTGATTTATACAGTGAATACCCATACTATTTTTCATTTCGCTTTTGTTAACTAACAGCTATACTACTGTATTTAGACTATTCCCCTGGTGTTTCCTACTCAAGCATTTTAATTATGAGATAAGGACTTACTGTTTCCTGCTTTGATAGGAATTGCTCACCTCTCAAGTAAGCTGGAGTTAACCGTGTTTTTCTCTTTTTTCACATTAAATAGACTTTCTTTATTAATTCCTTAGTGCATTTCAGTGCATTAGAAAAGCTAAAATGAAATAAACTAAAATGAAATAAACTAAAATGAACTATACTAAACTAAACCAAACCCAAAAATCTTCAGCGTTATGTAGCATGTCCATGATTTTTTCTATCCCTGAAATCTATTTATTTGTATAGTGTAGTATTTGCTGTGTTTTCCTCTTTGAATCCTTCACTTTTCTGATATATCAAGTAAGTAGTTTTATTTGTTCTGTTAGTTAAAAAATGTAAGAAATATCAATTCTTGTATAAAGGAGAACTAGGTCTTTCCTCTCCCACCTTCCATGTTTGCTTTCATTTTAGTTTTCTGGGTTGTTCCGCTCAACAATGTGTACCAAACTGGGAAAGTAGTAGTTTATACCTATTTGGCCCTGGTACATGAATACAACGTGTGAGTCTGTGGAGAATCAAGCCCTCTGGCTCTTAGCTTCTCTCTGTATGTTTTTACACATTGCTGCAACACAAAACCCAGTTCTATTAGACAATACTTTTGGGGATGCAGCTGTGTACTAATTACCTTTCCAGCTTACCAGCAGAAAAATGAAAGCAATATAGTGTAGTCCATTAATTTTACAAACATTGGGGCAGATCTTCAACTGATGTAAGTGGACGTAGCTGCAATGGCTTTATCTGATGGATTTACTCCTGCTGGGGATAAGGCCTCCTTTATTGACTTTTCAAAGCATTTCCAGATTTCAGGCCAAGATTTGCAGTACAGTTTGATTAATTTCTCTTAGCCCATGTAGATCTTGCCCATCTTGTGCAGATTATACTCATCCTGTATCTGAAGTATAAGGTTACTGTTGTATTTTATTTGCTGTGTTCTATAAAGCTCCTCACTGTTTTTTAATCCATGGATCATTCTTATTCAGCATTACAAGTAGATTTACAGGATCTTAACACAATAACTCCAAAAAAATGAACTGCTGTCAGCTGCAAGCTTTTCAGTTTAATAGTAAAATAATTCTATATTATTTGTATTTCAAACAATACTGAATAGCCTTAGATTTTGTTATGATGGAAAGCATGCTATTCTTTTTAATGTCATTTTGGGGACCACTGAGAATATTGAACAGTTATTGGATACATTCAAACCATTTCTCTTTCCTTTTCTCTTTCTCTTGGCTGTAATGAGCTAATCTACCTACACTAAGAGCTGAATACAAAGTATGAGGAGGAAGGTCCATGGAAAGAAAAGGACCAATATTCATTGTTGATGTTTGCTAATTTGGAGTTGAATGAAATCCGTAACTTGAAAGTACCTTTTAAACAACGTTAAATTGAATGTGCTTCTCAGAAAGAAACTGAAATTAAAAGGATCCTGGACCAGCAGGGAACCTGCCTTGTGAAGAACTAATTGATAAGCCCATCCTGAAAAGGCTCCATGGTGAAACCCCAGGCCAACATTTCTCATCCACATGGTGCCAGGTAAGCACCTGAATTCAGTCTGGGTTCAGAACAGATGGGCGGGGGGTTTTGTATCAGGCCACATCAAGGATAATCTAGAAAGGACTCTTCAGGCCCTGTCACCAGAAGAGGCAGTGGTACAGCTGGAGGTGATGCATGATGGTAGCCTGTACCCATGGCTGTCCATAAACATTCTCTGCTCTGAAATGGAGATGATCCAAAATGAAGAGGACTCACTTGAAGGCGTCCCAGGAAAATCACATGAATCCTTCCAAAACTGACCCCAAAGGCATTACTTCAGGTAAGCAGCACGGACAAGTATCTCATCTGGCCTAAAGAGCAGCCTGGAAAAAAGGTGGTAGAAAAATTATTGATGAAGGAAGATAGGAACTACCAAAAGAAGTATAAAGTAACTGCTTCATTATAAAAAATTTTCCCTTTTCCTGTCCCAAGAAGGGGAGAACAGCAGAATTTATGCCTAGTGCAGATATTGTTGAGTTTGTACCTGTAAGTGCCATAGAAATGGCAAAACTTATTTCTTAGATTGTTCTTAAAAAAAAAAAAAAGAGACATCCATTCAAAGAGGTAACATTCATTAAATATCCATGGAAATCCAAAACAAACACATTGTCTAATCAAGATGAAAGAACAAGAATACTTGTGATGTTTTAATCTGAAAAATAAACAGTTCAGTATATTGATAGGGCTTAATTATGTCCTTTCTTACTTAAATGACTTTCTGTATTAAAACTGTAGATATTAAATTATGCTAAAGTAAAATATTCTTTATCATTATTTAAGATTTCTTTTATACTTGTGAAACTTTTGTGAGGTTAGTCCATAAATCCACATCAAGCATTTTAATACAAAGCATGTTGACTTAAACTCATCATCTGCTTAATCAACAGTTTTAGTTTATTATCAGAAAGCATCAGTAACCTTGATGCACTTTATCTTAATTTATGCTTTCATCAAATAGAGAGAGAACTAAATAATAAGTGATCGCATTAGAAATGCATTGCAAAACATACACCAGGAAAATAATTCAACAACATTTGGCAGCAAATATTATCTTCACGCAACTAAACACTGACAATATAGTAACACATTCCTTATCAGAGCATATTTCTGTTGCGGGGCTGGAAACAGCTACTCCATCTCAAATTATGACTGTAGTTGTACCTACAGTACCACTAGGTTATATTTGACTCCCAAAGTCAGTACTATCATCCTGAGACATCTTTTCTTGAAGATATCCTTTCCAGATTCTTCCCTGAGTCCTTGTATATAGTGACTATGAGGCAGTCCTTGAGGTGTTCCCAAGCACTTCAATCAGATGAACTTGAGGGCAAACTCAAGTTTATATTGGCATGTCTGAAAAAAACACTCTTGTGCCAGCAGTGGGCAGGTGCTGAACGCAAAACTTGAGGGCTCCCCTACTATCATGCTCTCATTTAATAAGGAAGTATTGAGCACTCACATGGGGTTTGTTTGGGGTGTTTTTTAGCTTCACTTCTCAAACACTCCTGAAAACTTTGGAAGGGGAAAACTGCAACAAGCATTCATATAACTTCTTCTTAAAGATGCCTTCTTTACAGTTAAAAACATCCAACCCACTGAATTAGCTGTGAGAAGTGTGTGCTTTTTTTCCCCAAATACTTATGCACAACAGGAACACAGTGGACCATCAGCTTGTATGATAACTTGTCTAGTTTAAACCCATTATTCATCCAAATGAAATATTGAATATAACACAAACCCAAAGGATGTTGTGACCAAGCACCACACTGGCTTTCTGCTCTCTCTCAGCCACGGGGGTTGTGACAGGAGCAAATCCTGGGGGCATGGGTTGTATTTGAAGTCGCTCACCCACTTCACATGTTTTGAAAACCAGTTCTCATAAATGTGGTTCAAAGACTCATGTACTTCAAAAAATGCATTAAAAACTTACATATTGACTGCATCCCCAGAGTAATCCGTGATCATGAATGCATCATGGAACCAGGTGGTAATTATTTCCAAGGAAAAAATTTAAATAAAATATATGGAGAAAGGGTGTATTTTCCCCAAAGCATCAGGCATTAATCAATTCTTCCAAGGCTGGACATTTTCTAGAACTCATGACCTTTTTTTTCTGGCATTCTTTAGTTGGCTAGAATTCTTTATCACAGTTAGTTTTGTCTATCATACTTCTTTCTACTTTCTTTTTCCCTACTGTATTTGTATTTTTCCTTATCAGTTTCCATGATGAAAAGCAAAGAGTTATTTACTACAAATAAAATTTTAAAAATCATTAATATGATTACGGAAAAAGGGTATAAATTCATGGAGGGATTAAACTCAAGAAGATAGATGTACCAAATCTCAGAGTCTTTCTCTGGGAAGAGGGAGTCTCTTCTCAGATGTACCAAATCTCAGAGTCTCTTCTCAGGGAAGAAAGACCAGACCTTGTGCTGGACTCAAGGAAGCTGGACTAATAGTTTGTTTGTGAGAGTCAGATGTAAGGTTTGCTGTGAGTAAAATCAATTTCCAGACACAGAAATGTAGCGTAGCCCTAATCTTTTCAGCCACAAGTGGGCTTCTCAGGCTTGTTTGGTAAAATTGCTTTTTGGGGACCATAGAAGTTCCTACTCATCTAAGCCAAAGTAGTTTGTATGTAATATAAATTCATACTACCATTACATGGAGATAAATAATTAGATGCTTTCACAAGCCTTCCACAAAGACTGCTGTCCTGGTTTCAGCTGGGATAGAGTTAATTTTTTTCCTAGTAGTTGGTATAGTGCTGTGTTYTGGATTTAGTATGAGAAGAATGTTAACACACTGATGTTTTTAGTTGTTGCTAAGTAGTGCTTACACTAGTCAAGGACTTTTCAGCTTCCCATGCTCTGCCAGGTGCACAAGAAACTGGGAGGGAGCATAGTCAGGACAGCTAGCCCAACTGGCCAATGGGGTATTCCATACCATGTGACGTCATGCTCAGTATATAAAGCTGGGGGAAGAAGAAGGAAGGGGGGGATGTTTGGAGTGATGGCGTTTGTCTTCCCAAGTAACCGTTACGTGTGATGGAGCCCTGCTTTCCTGGAGATGGCTGAACATCTGCCTGCCGATGGGAAGTAGTGAATGAATTCCTTGTTTTGCTTTGCTTGCGTGCGTGGCTTTTGCTTTCCCTATTGAACTGTCTTTATCTCAACCCATGAGTTTTCTCACTTTTACTCTTCTGATTCTCTCCCCCATCCCACCAAGGGGGAGTGAGTGAGCGGCTGTGTGGGGCTTAGTTGCTGACTGGGGTTAAACCATGACAGTCCTTTTTGGCACCCAACATGGGGCTCGAAGGGTTTGAGATAATGACAGATTTGATTGGAATGTGCTAGATCGAATTTATAGCTGTTATTGCTGTTTAGCTATTAATTGGCAGGCTCCTGTGCTTGCCATGGGGCTTGCTTGCCTTACTGTATATTAGAGTCTCGTGCTCATTAGTGGCTGCTTTCTTCTTTTGCTGCTTGCTGTACTGCTGTACTGCTGATCATCTTACTGTGCTGTGCCTGGGAACATCTTGATAACAGCAATGGGGATGCGCCTGGGCTGGCAGATGGCCAGGGCATCGCTGCTGTTTCTGTGCTGCTGTACTGGACAGGCTGGAACTCCAGTGTGAACTCGAGTCGAAGGGACTGTGACCTGTGGATGAGTCCACGTGGGAGCAGGACGCCCCGAAGCGTCTGTGGCCATGGATAAGCCCATGCCCAAGCAGGTACATCTCAAAGCGTCTGTGGCCGTGATTATGTCCGTGCTGCAGCAGGTATACCTCTGAAGGGATTGTGGCCTAAGAATAAGTCCATGCTGCAGCAGGTACACCATGAAGCATCAGTGACTGTGCATGAGGTCATGCTGGAGCACCTCAAAGTGTGTGGCCGTCGATAAGGCCATGACAGGGGAGGTACACCCCTGGAGCGATTGCAGCCATGGGTGAGGCCATGTTGGAGCAGGTTTGCTTCTGAAGGGACTGTGGCTGTGGGTAAGGCCACGCTGGAGCCGGTGCACTTCAAAGCGACTGTGGCTGTGGATAAGTTTATGCCGCAGCAGGTTTACCCCTGGAGAGACTGTGGCTGATAGATAGGGCTCCAGTTGGGGCAGGTACACCCCTAAGGGACTGCAGTCTGTGGATAAGTCCAAGCCGGAGCAGGGGCAAGGGGAGGAGTTCATTGCAATGTTAAACCCTATGGTCTGGTCCAAAGGCACCAGGGGTGGAGATTGTAATGGAAATACCTTTAAATTGTTGTAACCCAGGATTTGAGTTGCATGTTATGGGAATTACTATAGCAGAAACCCCTTGTTGCTAGCCAGGCTGGGAGCAAGGGGAGGAGTTCATTCCAATGTTAAACCCTATAACCTGGCCCAAAGGGACCAGGGGTGGAGATTGTAATGGAAATACCTTTAAATTGTTGTAACCCATGATTTGAGTTGCTTGTTATAGGAATTACTATAGCAGGAACCACCTGAGCCAATGGAGGACAAGCCTTACATGAAGCAAGTGCAGCAGTGACCCGACCTGAGCTGGCTTTGGTGCTCAGTAACTCCACGCAACACACCACCTCTCCTGTCCTGAGTGACCAC